>OX451218.1:80027611-80214611 GCA_949628195.1 Phasia obesa
AAACAAAAGCAATTAAACAATTAAGAAACTAGCTTGATTCTTAGAATTCAAGCACTTCTATACATTCTAATATTATTGTTTTAAACGGATTAATAAAATTCTCATGTTTTTTGCAGATTATTTAATTGCTGATACGACAGTACGATGCAGCGAAAGTCAATCTAAGTCGATTGCATCCACTAGTGATACACAAAGTCAACAGGGGTGAGTTTAATTTAATTATAAATAATTATTTTGCAGTAGAAATTCATTAAGAAGCATCAATTAAGTAAAATAAGAATCGTACTAAATAAAGTCTATACATTTCCATTGTTTTATTTTTCATTTAAAAGTTTAATTGTAATCTTTATAAAAATAGATGCGAGCACAAAAAATGCAATGCAATGATTATATGATTATTAAACTTAAACATTTAATAAAAACTTTATTCGATTCACCTCTATTTAAATAAACAACTATGTCTAACCAAAAACAATCAATAATTTAACCAATTTAATTAAATAGGAGGTGGTTATGTGCGAGCCTGAAAAATGCACCAACTCGCTCGTTGAATTAATTGATTATTAAAATTCAATATGTCATAATGAATCTTATGTTTTGTGGCCTTGCCATGTTTTTTTACTACCGCTAGCAAATAGAAAGCTTAAAATCATCAAACGAAGTGATAATGTTAGGATATACATATGTTAACCAATTTTATTTAAAATTGTTTTTTATTCATACGGGTAAGATAAAATTTTCTTTTAACTTTGGTATCTGATAGTTTCACAAGTTTTTTATGCACATCATTATAATTTTAAAACCCACAACCTAAGCCATCTTTATTTTATTGGAATGTATTACAAAGTACCACTGTTTCTCTCAAAAATGGCATGCGTTCATTATAATTCACAACCAGAGCAGGAAACTGGAACTACACAGCATATAATAAATATTCGCATTTAAGTCATATTAATATTCGGCCATGTTGGATTGTAAGTAAAAACTTGGTTGTTCAGTTGGTTTTCGTATGAAATGTATATAATCGTAGCTAAAGCATTTTACGGGTATTCGCTTTACGTAATACATAAGCCCACTGTTAAACAGATAATGCAAAGTCAAGGCTTTCCTATTGTTAACTCTGCTTGGTTTTTTTATGGATCGTCTTTTTATTGGGGTTCCATACCCAAAGGGTAAAAACGTAACCCGATTGCTTTCGCTACAATGTCAGTGGAACCGTAACAGGTAGACTGTTGAAATTTTCATGACCGCTATAGCAAAAAAACACAGAAAATAAAAGTTAAAAAAATTTACAAACAGTAATTAAAACTTAGTTCGCTACATAAAGAAGTATAAAAAATCAACCTAAAAATTAAAGGGTGGTCCGATAGTGACGTGATTTGCATATATATGGCTTAAGTTTTGATCCATAATAGGTAGACTCTTGAAATTTTCACAGAAGTTGTATAACTGTGGCCGCTATAGCAACCAGTACTTAAACCTATAAGGTCATCTGAAAGTGGCATGTTATTTGCGTTTGTGTCTTTATTTTTTCAGCTGTAGTTGTTCTGAATGCGACATGTTATGCATCCACTTCGAATGCTGCGCGCAAGTTTGTGCAACAGGTTCGTGAGACTGGCTTAATAGTGCACAACGCACATGGTCCCCGTCACCGTACGCTGCGTATCGACGAGAATCTGGTTCCTGTATCCGAAGGTGTACAACTCATACTAAGAACTTCGAATCGTAATCGATTAAAACAACTCGGATTATTCGTTTGCAAGGTTTAATTATAGGCACCAGCGTAATGGCTTCTTAATTTGGGTCTTAAAGCAGCTCCAATCGGACATTGAATTTTGCCAAAAAAATTATCTTTTCTGACAAAGAGCATTTTTATCACGGCTAGAAAGGCAACAAATACAAAAATTTTTTAACAGATAACTCTACCTGTTACCTACATAAGTTTGATATATAATTTGAAATATAAAATTTATATTTTTTTAGAAATTTTAATTTTAATAATATTTATCGTAAACGATAAGATAAATAGATTGCGCAATACCAAGCAGTCTATATAATCACACTGGATATCGAAAAATCCGCACATGATTGTGAGGATTTCACAGAGAAAGAAAGCTTGGTGGGTGAGGGTTTTGGAGTGGTGGCGCATTTTTTTTTTAAATGTTACTGGCAAAGCTTTAAATATACTTTTCCACCTAATCACACAGGCCCAATCGAATATGATATTTGCAACGCGTGGATTTTTTTGCTTGTCTTATTTGCTTAAGTTGGATATATAATTTGATATATAAAATTTATATTTTTAGTATTTTTTTAGAAATTTTATTTTTAATAATATTTATCGTAAACGATAAGATAAATTTAACAGCTACGTAGTTGATGACAACCAGAATGACCCTTTTTATACAAACAAGTAGACTGCGCAATACCAAGCAGTCTATATAATCACACTGGATATCGAAAAATATGCACATGATTGTGAGGATTTCACAGAGAGTGAAAGCTTGGTGGGTGAGGGTTTTGGAGTGGTGGCCCATTTTTTTTTAAATGCTACTGGAAAAGCTTTAAATATACTTTTCCACCTAATCTCACAGGCCCAATCGAATATGATTTTTGCAACGCATGGCATTGTCTCGCTTGGCTTATTTGCTTAAGTTTGATATATAATTTGAAATATAAAATTAATATTTTTTGTATTTTTTTAGAATAAATTTTAATAATATTTATCGTAAGCGATAGTATAAATTTAACAGCTACGGAGTTGACGATAACCCACACGACCCTTTTTATCCAAGCTTTATTTAATGCATTATTTTAAAGTCTATTTATATGTATGATTTATTTCTTAAATAACAAATTTATTTATCGCTTTACTGTATATAATATGTAGGTGTATTTATCTTTGTATTTTATTTTTCAAATATTACGTGATTTGTAAGTAATAAATATTAAGTTAAAAGCTTGAATTAATTTTATAACTGCAATAATATCATCTTTACAAAATAGAATTAGTACTTTTTTAAATATATTTTTTTTTCTCCTGGAAAAGAAAAATATCTGAAATGAAACTAAAATAAATTTCTTTAGCCTCTTCTTTCTTTTCGTGTTGTTTTGTGCCATTCACAAGTAGGTGCACTAGCAGTAGCATCATCTTCATACTGTTTTATCCTCTTGAAGTATGACGGTTGTATTTTATTACCTTTGTAAAAGTTTTTCTTCTCTCATATCATTGTTGTTTTATTTTGTTTCGTTGTTAAATAACACAAAGACAAACTACTTAAAGTACGAATAAAAATATATAAATAAAATCTTATATTTGAAGCAGAAAAAAAATTACAATGATAACAACTAAATAGAAAAAATGAAGAAAATCTAAATGCAGCCAATTGTTGCATGATTATCAAACATTATACTTTTACTGGTATACTAAACATAAATAACAGGCACACCGAATAAGAGAATATATACAAACCGAATACAAGTGTTTAGATTCATTTTGATGACATGAGCTTTAACTTCATCTAAGTATAGTTAGCTTCGGCTATACGGCGGCTTAGACACAAACAGATTCTGAGCACCAAATTGAATTGTTAAGATAGGCTGAATTCGTTGAGATGGTAGCAC
The DNA here is from genome assembly GCA_949628195.1 of Phasia obesa. Classification (NCBI taxonomy): domain Eukaryota; kingdom Metazoa; phylum Arthropoda; class Insecta; order Diptera; family Tachinidae; genus Phasia; species Phasia obesa. The sequence continues at coordinate 80,031,236 of OX451218.1, forward strand.
ACATTGTGTATAAATGTCCAGCACTGGGATCTAAGCCTTGGCAAATACTAGGAATTACTAGAGACTTCATGACACGAGATAGTTTCCAATCTATCCGGACATTAGACCAAAAATAAATTTGGAGAAATATAAAAATTTAAGTACACAGCACGACAGGCAGAAGTACATCGTATAGGGCATTGTCAAGGCTTTTCTTCAGATTTGTCGTTTTGGGACCTTGTTAAAATCAGGAAAGTTGAGTAAATCGCATACGTTTTTATTATTTGAGAGGTTTGCAATATATATTTTTGTTGATAAACGAATAAAGATTTTGTATTGATTTTTTTTTCAGTCAAAGACTACATTAACAGCTACTTTTACTAATTTTTATTAAATTTGTATTATCAATTTTCGAAATTCGAAATTAAAAATTAAAAAATTTTTTTTTGTTCATTTTTTTGTCAAAAAAAAAAGTGACAAGGTTTTCGAGAGTGAGGGCCATCGCGATCCAAAATATGTTATATATCGCAATAAAATTTGCGATCTCTACTTTTATACTGTAGAAAAAAACGATACGCGTTTTTGTACTATTTTTTTTGCGTTTTTCCAAATTTCACGTTATTTGTTTTTGCTCAACTTATGAGTAAAAGAAACCTTTTTGTCTTTCGTTTCTAATTCGTTTTAATTATTTTATTGTTATTTTTTTTAATAAAATTTATTGTTACTAGTTTAACTTATTTATTATCTATACATATGTGATTTTCTGCCTTTCTGTGTGTTTGTGTTCGCATCACGTACAAACTACTGCATGAATTATAATACAATTTTATGGAGAGGTAAAAATAGCTCTTTACCAAGAAAGGGGGAGAACATGTAGTGAAAGTACATAATTTTACCAATTCCATGTTACAGCAACCTCTATTTTTATCAGCGTGTAATTAAAAACACTATTTACAGTACTCTACAATAATTTTTAAATTTTACACGAATTTTAGATTTTTATATAAATGCTATGTTGCTGAGTATTTAACCAGGTATGACTACTTTTATATAAAGTAATTACATAAACCATATCTTAAAGTAAGAGTCCTAAAATGGATTACTTTCAAAGCAAAAGTAGGACGCTGACGAAGTAGCGGGTAGTAGTAGTTATAAATAAATAAATTATTCCCAGATAAATTAAATATTATAAAGTAATAACTTACAGTAATTACTTTTATTAATATTCTTCACTTCGACGAAAAACTTAAGAATGAATATATTCTGGAAATTAGCAAAAAAAATTGTGATTGGAAGGATCCCTCCCCCTGCCCATAAAAACTTAAAAATTATTAATTTTTATCATATTAAGGCGTATCTAATCCAGTTCTTTTAATAATTATATTGTATTTGCAAGTGCTATTTTATGTCACCGCCCACAAAAGGGGGAGGGTTAAAAAATAGAATTATTTAATCTTCAGGGACCCAGTTTAGGTTTTTAAACATTTGCTGACTGAAAGTTGCATTTGCTAAACAAAAGTACAGGAAAACTTTAAAAATATTTAATTTTTCAGAGTTAGGATTAGTTCTTCTAAGGGGAATTTTTTTCTCCTTTGTCCAATTTTTCTTATTTTGTAGATATAACAGCCTATTACCATGTGAGATTTTTCTGTAAAGTTTCATTAATCTAGACGCACTCAGTAAATTAGGGTCAATATTAGCTAAAAAGTAATGTCCGGCTAAATTTGCAAAATACCCCTATGTGCGCCAGTGCAACATAAGTAAAGTCAAGAGTCAAGGCAGGTGGCATCACGTAACTAAATATATGCAAGGTCTCAAAAAAAAAAAAAAAAAAATACTCCCTGAACATAAATATGTGGAATATAGTGATCTCAACTCGTTAAACTCAAATCCGCTTTCAGTTTTCGCGTATCACGTACAAATTTGTATGGCAAACTTGCTTGAAAATAGCGGATTGTTCGATTTTAATAATTGAAATACTAAAAGATCCGAGATAAAATTACCTTTAATTCAACTTTACATAATTTTTTTTCGTTTTCAACTGTTTTGGAGTTATTTAGGCAAAAAAAATAATTTTAATGAAAAATTATTCTTATATTAATATTCTTATATTAAAAAATACTGATATCGTCATAAAAAAAGATTTAAAGAACTTTGTTATGTGATTTTAATTGTATTTTGTATGCTTTTTTTCATAATTTGTTTATTGTAACGTCAATATTTTTGAACTAACAATAATTACTCGTATCTTAAGTCTAAAATAAAATATTCTTTTTAAGTCCAGCCAGTGCTAGACAAAAATAATCTTTGTTTCACGGATTTTGCAATCATTTTCGGGTCATCCCTCTAATGTACGGCCAAGAAAAGCAGTATCTCTTCTTTTTAGTCGAATGTAACCAGGTTCATTCAGCATGTTACGCGCCAAAAGATTTGGATGAGATTCAAGCCTCTTTAGATATGTGACTGCATGTTTCGCTATTTCTGCTTTAACTGATGGCATGTTTAGGTCTTTGTGGATGTTCGAATTTTTTATATACCAGGGAGCAGATGTAATCATACGTAGTATCTTATTTTGGCGCCTTTGAATTTTTTCTACTTTGCTAGCTGAGGCAGTGCCCCATAACTGAATCCCATAACACCAAATTGGTTTGAGGATCGACTTGTACAGTAGAAGTTTACAATCTAAGCTCAGGGTGGAGTTTCTGCCAATAAGCCAATTTAGTTGTACTGCTTTTAGTTGCATTTGTGTTAACTTGAAATCAATGTGGCTTTTCCAAGTAAGGCGACGGTCAAGATGTATACCCAGGTATTTAACGTCTGAAAGCTGTGGTATCAATTGGTTATTTATGCGAATAGGAGGGCATGAGTCCCTGCGCAGTGTGAAAGTTATGTGAGTACATTTTTGCTCATTCACTTTTATTCTCCATTTTTCTAGCCATTTTTCCAAACTGAGTATGTGGTCTTGTAAAAGTTGTGATGCTTCTTGGGCACCTTCATGATAAAAAAGCTGTGTCATCTGCAAAAGTTGATGTGTGGACTAGGGCGCTAATTGGCATATCTGATGTGTACAATAAATACAAAATTGGTCCCAAAATACTACCTTGGGGAACTCCGGCTTCAATGAGCTGTGGCGAGCTTAAAAAGTCACCTTCTTTTAGTAAAAACTTGCGATTCGTTAAATAATCTTTTAAAAGCTTATACAAGTTTTCGGGTAAGTTCAGCTTTAGCTTAAATATTAGGCCTTCGTGCCAAACCTAATCGAATGCTTGAGAAACGTCGATAAAGAGCGCGGAACAGTATTTTATTTCTTCAAAGGTCATTTTAATTACATTTACTAATCTGTGTGTTTGTTGGATCGTACTATGTTGTTTTCTGAAGCCGAATTGATGGTTCGGAATGCATCCTTTCGCGCTAAGAATTGGATTCAGCTTAGTTATTAATATTCTCTCAAATAACTTTGACGCGTTTGATAAAAGGCTTATAGGTCTGTATGATTCTACTTTTGTGTGGTCTTTTCCTGGTTTATTAATCATAGTTATCAAAGAGACCTTCCACTCTGTGGGAAAGTACTCAAGACGTAAGATGGCATTAAAAACAAACAGAATAATTCTGCGACCTATACGGGGCAACTCAACTAACATCTTGTTACTTGTTTTATAAAAGCCAGGGGCTTTTTTAGAGTTTAAATCTGCTATTGCCCTTTCAATATCGCTGAATTCAAATCTTAGGGGTACTACGGCACTAGTCTCTACTGATGGCAAATTTTGTATGCTGAATCAGATTTTTTCTATCACGCATAGTTTTCGAGATATTCTTATATAAATAAAATAAAAATATTAAAATATTTAATAATCTTAATGCGTTACATAATGTTTGTCAAAGTAGGTACCAACACTTAATTTTTTTACGACGATATCAGTATTTTCTTAATATAAGAATATCTCGTAATCTAGACGTGATAGAAAAAATCTGTGAACAAGCTCCCGACTTTTTTTTTATTTTTTATTGAGGATGAAGAGCGATCGAAAATCGACCCATTAAGAAGCGGATTGAAAGAAATATTCTTTCAACCCTATCGAGTAATTAGAGTGAATAAAATATCTTAAGAATGACTTAACAAATGAATTCATATTTTTCTAAATTTTATTAATATCAAATACCATATTCATGCTAAACTTTATTCGGTCGTCTCAAATTTATAATATTTCATTAAATTCAGGACATGCAGCCAAACATACAAACACATTTACAATATAGCATTCTTATTTGACAACAACAACAACAACATTAAATAACATCCTGGTCATACTTTTTTATCTGCATTTTATTTATGCATTGTGTCTTGTTCTCATAAACGAGATCTTTCGAATGAACAGGTTTGTCGGTATGAGCATGTGTGCTTATGAAATTAGAAAAAAATTCTAAACATTTATATCCTGGTATTGTTGTTATGATTTCCGTGCGTTGAAAGGACAAGGTATTTTTTTAAACGAAAAGATTATTATTTTTAAGAAAGTGAACTTTAACATATTTCTCAGATATCCCATGCCACAAATGGTGAGAGTTGGGTCAGCAGGAGTTTTAAAAAGTAGAAAGCCTAGGAAATGTTAACATTTATTGTATTTATATTTATATTTGTATGAAATGTTTGTCTGTCTACCACCTTACTACGAGACAGTACATAGAATTGCTCAGAGTAAGTGGATCTAAAAGCTTTCTCTGTTTTTCTGTATCAACATGATAGTAATTTAAATGGTTTAGTATTATTGTCTTATAAAATCTAGAATTTGTATAATTTTTTTTTGTTGGTATTTCTTTTTTTTCATTATAAACTATTTGTAAAAAACAAAGTAAGGAATTTTTATCTAGTTTATTATTAATTTGTTTTTGTCTGCTTATGATTTTTTAAAATGCAGGGCTATTGGTAAGAAAATGTTGATATTTTTCCTTATGTAGCATCTAAAATTAAGTTTTAAAGAAACTTCTTTACAAAAGGTTTCAGAGAAGAATTACATAAATTGATGAATGAATTATTTTTATTATTATTGTTTTTTTTTTTCAGCACAAAGATAACAAAATATATATACATACGTATAGAGTTTTCATAAGTTCAAAGAAAATGTTTTTCTTTTTTAAGGATAAATTTGTAGCTTAGTGCTAGAAATTAATTTATTTCGACTATAAGGGCGCCAGGTTGGTTTCTATGTTCCGTATGCTAGACATTTAATTTATTAAACAACATTTGAGGCATTTTTTTGGCAGTGGTATAAATAATCTTTTAAAATACACCAAAAATAAACTGAAAAAGTGAGTTTCTAAAAAATTTTAGAATCAAACAGAAATTCAAAATTCATTACATAATAATTTTAATAATAGATCGAAATGTCACCAAAAGTTACAATTCTAAAGAATATCTATTTTTACCACAAAAATGCAAATATACATAATTTTATTAATATTTAAAATATTTTAAAATTTAATTAATAATTTTTCAGGCTTAAGTTCATTATTCAAAAAGAGATACAGAAAAATGGTAAACTACCAGAATGTAAATCATTTGCTGGTTCGCTACATCCTTTTGCAGCATTTTCTTCGTATCGCTCTACAAGGTAGTCTCAGTTGTATTTACTTTTCTATTCATTAAAAAATCATATTTGGAATATTGTGGCAATAAGGCAAAATTGCTTAAGTCTGATTTTTAAGTTTTGTAGGAAAATCAATTTTAAACATTAAAATAATTCTTGCAAAAAAAAAACCGACTTCAAAACATACAAACTTAAAATCATGTTTCTTTAAGACGGTAACTATTGCGACACCCTGTTGTAATTTCCGAATTCAAATTGTATACTAGTTATAGCGGTCGTAGCAATACAGGTTGTAAATTTCAACCGTCTGTCTGTAACGGTTTAAAAGTTTGGTCGTATATGTACATCAAATTACATAAACTGTTGCGACACCCTGTAACTTATAATTTTAAATATTTATACTTATTATAACAGATATAGTAATGGACATTCTGTCTAATTGTTAAGTGTTTATCAGAGAGGGTCATATATATCAAATCACATTTTGTCTATATTTCAAGTGCTTGTGTATAACGGTTCAAAAAATGAGGATATAATGGTCAAATTACATCAATAATGGGGACACCCTTTAATTTATAGATCCAAATTTTATACTTGTTGTAATAGCGGACTAAGCAATATAGATTCTTTGTAAATTTCAACTGTCTATCCATAACAATTGAAAAGTTTGGCCATATATATTACTTTTAAATTAACTATTGGGACACCCTTTAATTTCCAAATTCATATTTTACACATGTTATTTTAGCGGACTTAGCAATACAAGTTCTTTGTAAATTTCAACTGTCTGTCTATAACGGTTCAAAACATTAGCCATATATATATATATCAAAATAAACCAACTAATGGGACACCCTTTAATTTCTAATTTAAAATATTTATACTTATTATAACATACATAGTAACGAACATTGTGTGCAACTTTCAAGTGTTTGTCTATAACGGTTTAAAAGATAGGAGAATAAAGGTGAAATTAAGTCACCTATGGGGTCACCCTTTAATTTTTAATTTTATTTTTTAATTACTTTTTGTTATTGGGAGCTACTGTGATACGCACTTTTTTTAATTTTAAATTGGTGACCTATAAAGTTCATAATACACGTATGTTGTATGGGGAAACCCTTTAATTTTTAAAATTTTTAACTTTTAAAATGGGACCAATCTGTGGCCATAACCTTTCTAATAGTGAAAAATTTTTAAAATCGGTTCAGAAATGACCGAGTTCTGAAGGCACAAACATACAAAAAAAAAGCAACTCACAGACGATTTGATAATCTGCTTCTTTTTTTTTAAGTCGGTTAATTAATAATATGGAATATGGAATAAGTTTTAATGATCCGGAAAAATAATTTGTTGGTTTTTAATCGTTTTTTCCTAATGCAATTAGACATTGAAAAAAGATAAGCAGAAAGTCATAACTTCCTGAAAAATTCTACAAAAGTTTTGAAACTTTGCACATAGGTACTTTGGAGAACGGAGATTACAAAGATGCCAATAACTTAAATTTTGCTTAAGTTGACCTAAGCCCTTATTCCTTATTGCCACATAATTATATTTTAAGATCATTTATTTTCAACTATGTTGAATTCGTGCAAATGAAATATTAAATGAATTATTTATTTAATAAATTACATTTAGGAATTCAGCATAGTTAAAACTACATGATGTGTTTATTTGAGGTTGTTAAAAAATTATTTTACAGAAACTATCAACAAAAACTTTAAGTTTATAGTGAAACAGCATACGTTAAAATTCTAAATTTTACCTAAATGTTTCAAAGAATCGATTGTACACCCAGCAAAAATTCCTTCATAAAATATTTATTTAATAAATTTTAAAAAAGAACTTTTTTCATTTTTTTTATCTTAACATAATAATGACTAATAAAATAGGACTTACTGCCTAACAAATGTACAAGAATATTGTATAACGAAATAATAATAAAACAAAAAAATATAGTACTACAAACTGAATACTATGGGGAAAGCATATCCATATAGCTACATAGCTATTTTACTGGTGTTTAACCAGATCGTCAGTGGATTTTTCAAACTTTCTGAATAAAAACACAGATTCTTATGCCCAAAATTTAATAATAAATGAGAAGTTTATTAAAAATATTAAAAAATTATAGTCCATATTTGTTTTTCTAATCTAAGCTTTATTTGTCTTAAATTTGTAGATGCATTAATATTTGCATCAATTTATTAATGTAGTGGTGATACAGAGAGTTCTTTTCGACTCCCTTTGGTCGTCAAAGATTACCATTACCCACTTTCGTTGGGCTTCGTGCTAGTTTACTCTGGTCTGTAGTGATGAACATCACTGGCGACTGATTACTATCGGCCTTCATCTCCCTCATGGAGTCTCTTGTAGTTGCTGGCATTTTCCTAAAGCTTAGATTCCCATGACATCCCAATTTAATATTCGTCTGACCGAGGACCCTAGCCAAATTATAGTCACTGCTGGTTTTTAACACAGCCTCTTATAGGCACAATATACAAGTATCTTTTTGTTCATCTTGGCCAGATGATATTTAAAGTTTACATAACCCTTCACTTAAGCACTTATCCACATTAAGGTACTTAGATTATATCCATGCAAATTTCTGGACTTCGTACCGAAAAGCTATTGCCTTAGAGATTAAACCGTCCACCTTTTGAGAGCTATTAGAGTTTTTATCTGAGAACTTTTTCGAGACTTCCATATGCATCCCAGTCAGTTTGTCACGTTTCTGTTTGATTTTATCAAAATAAAAATTTAGAAGATTGCCGGGATTTGAGAAAAGCTGTTCACACACAAAGAGTTCCAATTAAGTCTATATTACAACTGGATTTCGACAGGTATTCAGAGTTGGCTCAAATTAATTTAGTCTGCCTCCTAACTAACCTGACCTAACTCAAATCCTGTTACCGGCCGCCACCACAACGAGACATAAGTCGAACTACTTACAGCAAACTCAGTTACGACGACCACACCCTGACCAGCCGATTGTAATTAATTTTTGTAACTATTTTTTTTTTCTCCTTTATAGTGTAGCGCTTTACAATAATTTTTAGAATTTTAGAATTTTATATAAATTTTAGAATTTTATCCAGGGATGTGTACCTTTATATAAAGTAAATGCGTAAGAATCTTAAAAATTGGTGTGGATTACTTTCAAAGCAAAATCGAAAAAAATATTGTCAGGACGCACACAACGTGTGTGGGTACAGCTAGTATTAAATATTTTTTAAATGAGGAACACATCTCAGTTTAGGTAAGAATATACATATTCTGAGAAAATTCCAGCCGCGTGAAAATGGACAGAGGGACGACTATAGAAAAAAATATTAATAGATTCTCATTGGCACTCTTTAGGGACGGTACCCTAATTATACCATTAAGGTTTTTGCGTTGTACTCTAGAGGAGATATAATTTAAAATAATATTTATCCGGACTTTAAAATACTGTTATGTGTTTTTTTTTTTTTTTTTTTGGCAATAAATTTTACGAAAACTTTATTTAATCTTTTTTTTCTAATATTGCCATACTTATTCTTAGTATAAGCCTACAATCAATCTAAATGTCTTTAAAAATCTACCTATTGACAAAAGCCACAATAATATTGTATTAATGTACAACTTCTCTTAGTAGGTCTTATCATTATATATTATTTACTTTAAGTAAAGCCCAGCCGTTGCTTTGTTTTTGTTATTTTCTAAGAAAACAATTGAAATATAACGAAATAAACAAACAAATAATATTAAAAAAAAAGATTTGTGAGGCTAAGGTGGATTAAGTGGTTTCATTTTGGTATATACCATTCTTGGCTATTTAGGAAAGACAAAATTCACAGTCTTGCATGTGTACGGGCACTTATGGCAGAAAAAATAAAACACATGAGTCCAATCAAATGTCTAGTGATTAAAGAAAATAGTCTTGGTTTATACGAATATTATAAAGGGTGCCACAAAAATTTAAAACTCTTTTCAATAAATCAGAAAATTTTACTATAAAAATGTATTTCCTGAGTCTCAAGTGTTACATGCCTCACTATGGACCCTGGGTCTCCGAGAGCAGGTGCAATTTTGCCACAACCCTTCTTTCTATAAACCATCTTTCAAGGATTAGCTATACACTTTAGAACTATTCAGAATGGTTTCATAACATGTTTATTATTTTGAGAGGTTTGAAGTGGTGACGAAATTCACACTGAAGAGTCGTGTTGGACTCATTGTTTTGGAAAAAAAGATATTTGCATAAACATGGTGAATTTCCGTGTCCACAGCTCCATATCTTTAATTGAGACCAGAAAACCTAAAACCTGGCGCGCAGCTGTTGCAACTAAAGTCATGTCAACAATGTTTGCGCTTTTTGGCGCACCCTGTATATCTGTCGGTATATGTATGTACATTTAACTGAAAAAAACCAATCAATTGGTTCAGCTTTAATAAAAAAAAGAAATATTTTTAGGAAAATAAAAAACCAATGTTTATTTTCACAAAAACAATAACAAAACATTAGACATACCCACCAACATACGTATCATCATCACGAAATAAGTCTTAAAATAAACTAAAAGAAACATACAAAATAATCACCAGTGTATTAGTTGGAGTACATTCGGGTTAGTCACACACTTCATCATCTGCAAAAGTTGTATGTTTTAATCGTACTACAATAAGATTAATATTATTGTTGTAAACTATTGTTTTTTCTCCTACCCGCATTAGTTGCAGTAGTATCGTCATAAACATTCAACCACCCCCTCTACATCGATTCATTTGAAAATACAGAGTTTTTAAGCTTTTAACCACATCATTGCTTGAGAGATTTTAAATCTTGTTTTGACTTGACGATACGCACATGACGTTAATGGTATTGCTTTTTTTACTCCGTTATTATCTGTTTATTTTTATATCCTTTTGTCCTGCCACTGGTTATTTTTGTTTTGACAAACGCTAATATTGGTCTAGTCATGACAATTGTCGTTATGGGCAACAATTGTGGTAATATATAGAGGGTATGGTTGACAGCAATTAAAACCACAAATGCGTCTCACTTGTTGTAGAAAAATGTCATAAACGGGCATATACCCAAAAACTACGTGTTCTACATAAAAAAACAAAACTGCCTGTGAGTGTGTTTTTTTATTTTCGAAAAACTGACAAATAGCTTTTGTGTGAATTAAGAACCTCTTAATTTTAATGTTAATGGTCATGAACATGTTTTAAATATATGTCAATGTCTAGACTTAATGACAAGATATTCTATTGTTTTTATAATGAAAATTAAGTTAAGTTTTTACCTCTTAATTCGATATTTACCTTTAATACTTTAACTTTTTTTTATTGGCCAAAACAATTATATTTACACCAGGGTTGGAAACGTTGGTACAATTGTACTTTTTTTGGTACATTTTAAAACTGAAAAGTACAATGGTGCACCAATGACTAATTTGGTACAATTTTAAAGTTTTGCTAGCTGTACGTTTAAATGTCTACTGTTGCTATTTTGATTTTTTGAACACAAATCTATCAACTTTTTCTTTGTGTTACCTGTGGAAAAATATCTTAAACATGGACGTGAACAGTTAATAGAAAGATAGAAAATTGAAAAAATCAAAATAATAACGAACTTAACGAAAATAGCGACTAAAACTATAAAAAATATTTAACCCCCCAAAAAATCCTGCTGTCTGGGTTCCTTACTAACACCAATTGAAGAAAATGTTTAAAATAGTACAAACAAATACAATGAATAAAATGTTTAAATTATCCAGTTCTTTAGTCGATAGTTTAGAAAGGATATGAAAGGACGTTATACCGGGCAACCTTGTCAGATGAAACGTTTTTTCCTCAATTTCATCACTATGATAACTTCTCTCCCAATACAATAACCAATAATCAGAGCACCAATCCTTCATTTAATTTCATTAGAATCTTAAACGACTTTAGAACTATGGTGGCAAATTTAGTTTAATATTTGCATGCTTAGAATGAGATTTCTTAAGTCTCTTCTATTTCGATCCATGTACACGATGAATAAAATTGTTTAATATCTCGATTTAAAATCCCAAACAAAATTTATTTAGTACAATGTATGTTCGAAAAGTACAATATAAAAAGCTGTTTGGTACAATTTAAAAATTTAATTTACCATCCCTAATTTACACTTAAATAACTAGTACATAATTGTAACGACACGTTATTTGCTGTGGTAGCAACAGAAGAATTCAGGGTCGCTTAATTTTTGTTGTGGACCCACTTACGTTGGCTGATGTAGGAATAAACTGGCTCTTATTTTTCAACTTCTTTTAACGTTCCGTTTTTTATAATATATTATCAAATGGGAAAATTTATGGATGAAGGTACGGTGACACTTTTACTGAAGCTCTTCTCTAACGTTTACACACAAAACGCTTATCATTTCACGCTCCATGAAGGAATATAACCTCTCCCCATCTAAAAGACTTGTTGACTACAGTAGCAGAAATTATGTCGAAGTCGCGGATTGGTTGAGAACGTATGTCATTTCGACGATTTCTTTTAAAAGATACTCTGACACACGCCGCACAATGTGACGACGTAGTGTATTTTGGGACAAAAATAGAAAACGTGATCCGATGTAAACCAAATTTTGCCCAGAGATGTTAGCCTTCACCATTAAGAAGAAAAAAATAAAAAATGGGATGTTTACGCTCACTACCACGCCTCCTGCCCACACAAAGAAATTTGGGGTTTCTTAAATTGGTCCAACTAATTTCGGGAGATGATAGTCATTATTATAAAGAAAAAAACCCTAGAACAAGGGGGTCAAAAAGTAACTAATTAACCCTAACACACCTGGTGTTTTTTTATTCACTTTTCAAATTTTTGTGAAAGGCACTTATATTAAGTGAACGGAATATCGAAAATAGGAACTAAAATTTACTTTTGTTTTCTTATAATATTCCGTTCTTTAAAAATACACCAAATTAGTGAATAGAATAACAACTTGTCAAATTTCACTTGAAAATACGAAGCTTTCATTTTTCGATTTGTGTTACTTTGAGAGCACCCTGTGTCAAAGTTATATATAAGGAATTAAAAAAAAATATTTTGTATATTTTTTATTTAGACTATTTACTATTAAAACAAAAACAAATTATTTGAATCGCGTGTCATCTATTTTTTGATTTTTGTCCATTTGGTTACATTGTGCGCCGTTGTAACCTTTTAGTTTTCTTCCCTAGGGACAAAAGAGCCATTGGCTACCTATATTGTATAAATGAGATAACTGAGCAGGTCAGAATCTTGTGGGTCCAGGGTACAGAAATATACTGGCCATTATCTTGCCAAGCTTTGACACTAGACTGAGGAGTAATCCCATGGTAAATGGGACCCCAGGTGAGGTACACTGAAGAAAAATCAACTCAAAAAGAAGAGTCTGTTTTGATCGAGAATAGCCTCATTGGGCGACATACATTAGTTTTGATTGAGAGCCTGGTTAGGGTTCGATTCCCGGCGAAGACTGAGTTTTTTCTGCAGACAAGCAAAAAGCTTCGCAGGTTTTTGGCTTAAAAAAAAGTTATAGGCCCTATATAAGGATTTCTGCATAGCTGCCAAGATGCGAATGAACAAGAGAGCGTGAATAACCATCTGCGTCACTCTTGGGGACAACTGAGGTAGTGAAAAAAAAGATTCTACAATGATTTTTATACGATTTTTTTCTCGAGCATATCAAACCCTAAATAGAAAAGGGTCACAACACAAAATACTAAAATTTTCAGGAGAGACAAAAAACTGTTTATGTTTAGAAGCAACACACTTAACATAAAAATACACATAGCTATTCCCTATACAACTCCAATACCGCTGGTTCGTAAGAACCGTCTGGAGCTTTTCACAAAACCTAATAGGCTGCGCAGTGTCGCATCTTTGAGACAGTCCAGGACCTGAAAAAGTCTTTGGCCCAAAATTTGAGCTTGCGTTCTTGAAGAGGAGTCGTAGCAGCAGCCGCCACGAGAGATTCTCATGCTCTCCGACATACATCCAATAATACAGTGTTATAATGTCTACAAGAAGTGCTAACGAATTTTTCTCGAGGGTCAGTAGTGCCCTTGTCCTTTTTTTGTAAGTTGAAGACCAAAGAATTCTAGACAATCTGCAAGTGGTTAATGTAGACCTCCTGCCAGCCGTTTCTGATACTAAAGTAGTGCAAAATTTAAATTTTTTTAGGTCAGGGACCTGTGGCATCGCAATGGAGTTAAAAGTCTAAGGCCTATTATTATAACTTGCAAATAGCTAAAGTTAGGATTTTATTGCAGAGATAACTTTTCGTTACAATAACGAGGGTAATGCTCGTTACTATAACTTGACTTTAAAGTACGTGATAGTTAAAGGTTATTCTTAGGTTAAATGCAATAACAAAAAACTACTTATTGTTCCGATAAAATCCTAACTTTAGCTAATTGCAAGTTATAATAATGGGCTTTAGTTTTTTGGATAAACAGCTGCCTTCAACTAGTCCTTTATAGAAAATCGAATTAACAGAAAATGTGCTAAAGATTTATATCTAGGATGTAATACATAGGTCTTTTATTCTTTTTTGTTGGTCATTTTAAAAGCACGACTTCGAATTTATCGAAGACGGATTTTCATTGTATTTATAAATCTTTAAAAGGGATTTTTTAAATTGAACAAATTTTTGTATCCATATGTTTTTAATGGCAGTAGCAAAATAAACATTGAAATAACATTTAATTTATATTTTATTCTGTAGGAGATTGAAACATAATATGCAATTAGTTTTCATGCAGTATTTTTAAATAAATTTAAAAATTATAAAAACTCAACTGCATTTCACTCCTTCTAAAATTTAGGCCAAAAACGTGCCATTGCATTAGTAAGTAACTTCTTAAAAACAAAAAAAAACTTTTTTAACAATTAGCAGGTTTTCCAAATCATAAATTGCTAAAGCAATTGAAAAATAAAAAATTAAATGCATCTTTAGCAGATGTCAGCATTGGACAAACCAGACAAATATATCTTCTAACGAAAACAACAAGCGACACAGAGAACACTGAAAAACATGTACTATCAAAAACTGAAATCTAACATTTTGAGTCTTTTACGTGTGTAAATGAACAAATTTCACATTTTGTGGTTAACATTCACTAACACACTGATAACATTTTTTAAGGATTACAATCATCCATATATATAGCATAGCATTTGAAAAGTTATGAAAGTAGGGATAAGTACCCAGTTAATACTCGTATCTAAGCAAACTGTTATTGTGAGTATATTTCTCGGACTAAAACGGAGCTTATTGAAGAAAAAAATTTAGAAGAAAACAGAAACAAAAAAAAAAAAAACAAAATGAAAAGTATAAGGCTTTTGGATAAACACTGGCGAACGTCGACTAGTGTCCTTTTGAAAGACTGTGAACACATATGGATGTGTTTATATGCTTTAGTTTATAAAAGGTAATTCATTACAATAATCCTACCGAATAAGCAATAAAAATTGAATGCTTTCACTTGTAATAGAGTCTGTTTGCCTTGTGCCCATATATTTGCAGACAACTGCATACACTTGTGTTCATTAGCACATTTAAGATTTTATTATTAGAGCAACACAGTGCAACAGAAAATTATTTATTATCTTTTAACCATTTACACTATTTTGATTTCGGGGTCATTTCTTTTTACCTTTAACAATGTTTTTATTTTAGTTATTTACTAGCTGTGCCCACACACGTTGTGTGCGTCCAGATAATATTTTGTTCGATTTTGATTTGGGGGTAAGCCACACCAAATTTTAAGATGTATTTACTTATCCCCGGAAAAAATTTTAAAATTATTATACAATTCTAAAATTCTTAAAATCACCGTAAAGCTCTGTAAAAGGTGTTTCAGATATTTTAATAACAATGCAAATTTTATTAAATTAGCTATTTGACAGCAAGTAATCCATATTCTTTCATTAATTTATTTTTTTTTTATTATTTTAAAACCGCGCCATCTGTTGGGCAACCGTGTTTAAAATATCTCGCTTTAAAAAAGTAGTCAGTACCTTTAAATAGGCAAAAAACAATCGGTATACTTTCACTTCTTTTTCTTCACTTTCTCTTGGAATCAGATATTGGAATTAGATGCCTCCTCACAAAATTCTTTTAAAATCCCTCAAGTAGTTTTTACGTGATGCGAACGTAGACAGAAAGACAGACAGGAAATGACTTACTGTTTTATTATATGTATAGATTAAGTGTTACAATACAATTACAAATTATATTTTATCTTGATTTATCGAGCATAGTAACGAAGACCTTCCTTTGTTGTAGTTGAGAACCAAGAGACTTTGGTGAAAATCAAACCCACAAATCCTAGACTGATGGACTAGCACACTACCTACTAGCCCACCAGGGCAATCACCGCTTAAAATATGTTAGCGAAATAAACTTATTTTTATTTTTATGCAAACGAAATTTTAAAGTATAGTTATTACTTTTATTCGAAAGGAATAGAGTGGTGATAAGAGAGGTGGTGAAGTGAAGTAAAGGAAGATAGCTTCACTTTTGGCAACTATGTAATTGCACATCATAATTATTTTTCGTACAATGTTGCAGAGCCTCTGGTGTTAAGCAGGTACATTAATTTTGCAGCTGTATAGCTATTTTATAAATATTTTACTTCGGTGATGATTTCGTTCTATATAGTAACACGAAGGAGGACGCTGTGTTATATGCTGATCAGAGTAGAAGAACTACTAAATATCAGAAACAAATTTAGGTAATGATTGGCCCGGTTCTTAGTGTTGTACTAGCCACTGCCATAATAAAAAAACTGGAAACCAACAACTAAAACAAAATTAAAAAATGTTCACGTTCTTTTGCCAAAAGTTTTTTTATTGTTTACAAACTTATTTGTGATGCTAACTGGATCTATTTTGAACTATATTTAGCGGTTTTCTGCTATTTGGACGAGTTTTGCTTTTGAAGAGTTAGCATTAATAAGAAAAACGCAACCCTGAAATAATGAAGTAGAATAGTGTTTTCTCTCAATGTCGGAGAGTTTCATTACATATTATATTTAGACGATATTACTTGTAATCTTCTACACAAAAATTTGACGTGTCGTTTTACTTGTAGTATAATGTAAACCGCCCTTAAGAAAGCAAAATCGAACAAAATATTGGCAACGTGTGTGGGCAGAGCTAGTTTTTAATATAATTTGGCACATTCTTACGGGAGAAACATGAGTCATGATGAAAAGAAAATTTATGAATGTATGTTAAATAATCTATAGATACAAAAAGGAAAACATGACATTTTTCAATATAAAATTTCTTTATTTTCAAGTTTATTTTTGCTCTCAATTATGTAGCCTTGTGTAACAGCTCTATAAAATATCAATAAATGTACCGTTTTATTTTTCACTTTTCCTAAGAAGATTTAATGCATACTGTTGTTGCTTTCCCTAATATTGTTTCTATTGTTCAATTTTTGTTGATGTTATGGTTGATGTTGTTGTGTCTGTGGCCATGAAAATGTTCTAAAATTGGCACTTAAAAAGGGAACGTATGTATTTCATCGTTTGCAAATGCATAAACTCATGTAACACATGTCATAAATGTTTCTACAGACAAGTTGTCTGTAAAGAAATGTTCTGTAATAAATACAAAATCAAACAATGTTTTGTAAATAGTTGGTTTTGGATGTCCTCATCCTGAGATTGGTTAGCTAGTTCTCGTAATTGTACATCACAGTACAACATAAACATAATAGAATTAAACTTTTCGTAACATTCGAACAAAATACATACTTAAGATTTGGTACAATATTAAACTTCGATGTTGGTTTTTATTGATGTTGTTTTTTTTGGAATATTGTTCCTTCTTCGTTTTTTGTTTAAATGAATGAATAGAGTAAACCTGTGTTCAGTATGCAAATTTCATTACATTACATTGCACCATAAGTTAGAACTTTCCTACATGTATGAATCTATTAGTGCTGTTACAAGTGTCTGTTTGTCTGCCTAGTATTCGTAGTAATACTCGTAAGAAAGTATATGTTGCATAGTAATTCTTTTATGTTTCTCATATTTGCAACATCGATATGTGCCATTTCTTTTGCCATGTTGTTTCTATATTTCTCTACAATATGCAAACACTTGTTTAAAATCGTTGGCATTTGTTATCAATATTGACCAGATTTTATTGGCAAGAGCAATAGAAACAAAGAAATAAAATACAAAAAAGCCCCTCATCAAGCAGTTCTTTAGTTAGAAGAAAGAGCAGAAGCCACAAATATATGCATGACTGTACTCGTACGGCTTTTTTGTGTAATTTACAGTGGATTTAAATGAGTTTTGAAAATGATTCCGAAAATGCATTTTTAAATAAAATTACTAGTAAAATTCAAAAACTCCTTGCCTTTTTGAACCTCCTTCATAGGTAGTGAAAATCCAATACTGCTCCTGGCAACTACAATTTGTTAATTAACTACTGTGGAATAGACCAATTACGCCAAGCCATTTATTTTAGTTTTGATATTAATTTAAAGCAGACACATCCTTGAAATGAAAGAAGTAAATATTTTTATAAAATATATTATCTATTATAAAATATACATATGTATAATAAAATAGTAACTCATTTCCGTCTGTCCGCCTGTCTGCTTTTCTTTTACGTTCGCATCACGGAAAAACTGCTGGATAGATTTTGACAAAATTTTGTGAGAAGATACCTAAGTATCCTGATCCCAATATAGGATACTCTTTTATTGGAAAAATATCTTATTTTTGAGAGAAAGTCGAGAAGCAGCAGTGAAAGTACGCAGTTGAACCAACCAGATGTGCATACTTTATTTTTTATAAAGTAAAAAATATATAAACTGATATGGAGAATAACTTAAGACGAACCTAAAAATGCCTTTGCGGTATTACCACATAGCATTGTATCGCGAGGCGAAAATAATCACAATGTTCAATTGTAGTGTTGCCGTAAGTGAAGCTTTACTATTACACTAACCATCTGTCTATCCCTTTCTAAAGGAAGTAACTCAGTTAATATAGGCATTAATTTCTTAAGGATCTTTGACGTGGATTGCTATAGAAGCAAAATCTAACAAAATATTGCAAGGACGCTGCCGAAGTGGCGGGCACAGCTAGTCTATAAATGCTACGAGATTTCAGGACACCATTAATTTGAATAGTAAACAAGTATATTCTCTCATGTCGAATCTTATATAACCTTCATCATAATAATACTATATATTTTGTTACCCTCTAATGTTTCTTTGAAATTTTTTTGAGAATTTTTTTCCAAAACTTTTTGTAAATTTTTTTTTATTTTTTTGTAAAAATTATGTTAAAAATTTTTTGAAATTTTTTTTGTAAATTTTTTTTTGTGTAAAAATTAGGAATTCGCTGCAATATGTATTCCGTTAGAATGGTCAGTCTAAAGCAAAAAAATCAATTTAGCTATCGTGGTCTAATATTTATTAAACAACAAAAAACCAAAAGAGAATCATTAAAACAGAAAAAAAATGAAAAATCGTGAAAAATATAGGTAGGCGTAGTTTTTTGCCCGAGGCCTGCACTGGAATGATCTAATGTTGCTGAATTTCAATCCCAGAATTTCCGAACTATACTTGGCAGATTGCTGAGCTTATATCTTCTGTTTTTGTCTGGTGCCTTGGCAAATGAAATTACTACCCGAACGTGGACAGACGGACATTGCTGAATAAACTTGTCTATGTAGAAGGATCCAGAATATATAAACTTTATGGGGTCGGAAATGCATATTGTAGAAATTACACAAGGAATGGCCTTCCCACTGTGGTGAAGGTCATAAAAATGTTTATTTATTTTATTAACTAAATTAAATCTTCACTTACCACCACAGGAGATATGAACAGGTGATTTCGAAAATAGGTCGTTACGTTAGCTGATTAGGGAATGTAAATACAACATGCAATAAATTCTATTCAATAAATCGTGCATTGGTACTTAGGTTTTGTACCTCTGCCATAACTTTAAATTTTTTAAATAAAAAAAATGTAAGTGTGAGGTGAACATTTTATACTTGCTACCTATATACACGACATGGTTTTTACATCTGACATGACAAATTTCACACTGCATACAACGTACACGTCGCGTGGGGCTATTAAACCATTGCTTCTGTAAAATACATGTGTAAAGTCATCTGACAAAATTTCATTTAGAGCATGTTCTATTTTGATTTGACAAACCATCATACATTGATAAAAAATTCATTTTTGTATATTTTGTTTCATTACAATTCGCTAAATACTGCTTAGTGATGTTACAAATTTCATGTGTTATAATACATATTCGTTTTTCGAAAATAAAATTTATATATTATTTTTTTTTTTTTTTTGATATTCGTAACATAGCTAAAATTATTTTTTTTTTCAGAAATCAAATAACATTTTCACTTACAAGTAAATTTTTACTGGTTACTGTAATTTTTTCCAGTAATTAGTAAAAGTAACCACTAAAAATTTACTGGTTACTGCATTTTTTTCAGTAACCATTAAACTTTTACTGTTGAAAAAAACCTTTTACTACTGAACAAAATTACAGTAACCAGTAAAATTTTACTGATTGATGAAATTTTTTTTGGTAGCAACTGGACTAAAATATATTTCTCGGCGGATAGATATTTCTTAAAATAAAAAGATAATCTTTAAATTAAAAAGAAAATGGTCAAGCTTGAGGCCAGTATATTATTTATAAAAACAAATATTTTTTTTATATTTTCTTCCAATATTTTGTATGAAATGTATTTTTCCCTTTTCTTATTTTTTAGTCCTTGATAATGATATCCGATGGATATCGAAATATTGGAAGAAAAAATAAAAAAAATTGTTTTTATAAATAATATAATGGCCTCAAGCTTGACCATTTTCTTTTTATAAGGCTGAACAAAATACTAAATATTAAAAGATAATCACAAAACATAATCCAATTTTGAGAATGGAGGAGACATATAATTTAAAGGAAAAAACTGAACGACGGACTCCATTTATTAAGCTAAAATGAGGCCTTAAACGTTTGTTAAAGGGTTTCTGGCAAAAACTATACTTTCAAAGTATTTTGACGATTAAATTCAAATTTTGTAATTATTTAGGAAAGCTAAAATGCTTTTTGATTTCTAAAAAAAAGCTTGGTGCAATTTAAATTTCCCAATACACAAGGACAACAAGCTGTGTCAGACAACCTCGTTATTTTAACGCAAAGGGAAAAGTGTGAATTTTGTTTCGTTATTAGACGTTTTTTTAC
Organism: Phasia obesa; assembly: GCA_949628195.1. Classification (NCBI taxonomy): domain Eukaryota; kingdom Metazoa; phylum Arthropoda; class Insecta; order Diptera; family Tachinidae; genus Phasia; species Phasia obesa. Next base: position 80,052,075 of record OX451218.1, read on the forward strand.
GTTAAAAATATAAACAATAGTTAATTACAGCAATGGATTTATATTGGAAATTGGAGAATAAAAATGCGTGGGGTGTGCGTGGCTGTAAGCTTCCTAAGTAAGGATTTACACACTTCGCATGAATATTTGGATATGAAAAAGATATCCGCGCGATATGTGTCGCATCGGTGAGTGGGCAGTAGCTTAAATTGTTAACACGTCGACTATTAAGCATTTATGTTGCATTTATGCAGGTATTGCTCTATACTAATTCGTACCTATCTGACACCAGAGGCTCTCTTAGGATACTGTTTAAAAATAAGAGTTTGCCAAATATGTAGCTTTACTCCTCTTCTACATTTGACCACGTTTGTTATTATTATATTTCTTTTCCAAAAAGTATGATAGTGTGGATTAAAAGTGTATGCATGTGACAGACTTTTTGACAGATCTGTACGATTTTATAATCTTTTGAAAAAATTCATAAAAAAGTATTTTTCCATCCGATCACAGTTGCAAAATCTTATTTTGTATGATACTGTCGCATCTGCATCGCCATTTTCAAAAAGATTTTTTGATTAGTACAAAATTCTGCCAGATTTTTTTGTGATTAAATGTGTTTTTGTGAATCCTGGCCTTAAAGGGCATTTTACACTATAATACAAGTATTAAAGAAAATTAAGCTGTGACATGATGAGTTGTTATTGCTTTTCTGGTATTAGATCCACTGTAACATAACAAAACATAAATATATATCCGTTATGCATTATTATTGTTATTGCTGATGATGATGATGTTGATGTTGATTTTTCCTAAGCATACTGATCATTTATACCACCCTCCTCATCAAATCCCTCTGTTTTACACATTTTAATCCAGAATATCAATAAAAAATAACTCAAATGGAAATATTTATATTACACAAGTATGAATTTACTTTTTTGCCCTTTTTCAATTATAATCATTTCAATCCAGAAATTTTCTAATCGCTTTTTGTTTGTTTTAATATCATCAATAATACAAGTAAAAAAAAAATATTTGTTTTGTTCCCTTTTTTGGTTTTAGTTTTTTTTTTTATAAGTAAAAAACAAATGTTGATTTGTTTGTTTTAAAATGTCTTTTACTTACTGCTGACTCAAGTGGCAGCAGCAACAGCATCAGCAGCAGCAGTAGCATCGGCACGGCAGTAGTTGATAATGTGAGCTGCTGGTTGCTGTGGTCTATCATCCATCGTTATATTTAAGTCTTTATAATTGGTATTTTTATGCTTCAATTGTTTTAAGTAACTCTCATATCACAGAGTCAAATACACATTAACAAATACATTTCTATGTAATTCCACACAAACACATTTGTATGTATGCATGCGTATGTGCATTCAACATATGGCATAAATTACAAATAAACCGATAATCGGGTATTTTTCAATTTCCATAGTTATTATTTGGATCAATCAAACTTAATTAATACAGCATGTATGTATGTATGCCTTCACATATTTGCCGACCCACAGTGAGTTCATACTCGTTTATAAATTTAGACGTATACTTATGTTTACTGAAAGTGGCAAATATGTAAATAAGCATCTTAAATGATTAAAGATAGTATTTAAATTTTATTTTGTTCACACACATGTATGTATTTTCTTAAATAGGATTATAACGAGGAAGTTTATTTTTCTCTTTAATTGATAACAATTTCATCGACATAGTGATTAATATAGGATAAGTGTTCGTTAGGTTTATTTGGGAGTTCAATAAGTTTTGATATTGACTTAAATATTTCAAGATATTATTAGTACTCGAATTCGTGATGGGTAATTTACTTTTTGTCAATTAAAAGTTCTAAATCAAATTCATTAGGTAACTTGCAGTTCCCGCCACTTCGTCAGCGTCCTTCAATATTTTGTTCGATTTTGCTTTGAAAGCAATCCACACCAAAGACCCCTACGTCTTTAGTTTTCAGGCTATTAATGCCTACATTAACTGTGTTACTTCCTTAAGAAAGGGATAGTAGTAGATAAGTAGATGGTTAGTGTGATAGTAAAGCTTCGCAAGCGCTGCTAGTGTTCTTTAGGCGAATTAGCCAATTTATAATTATTTTACTTCTTCGGCTATTTAGTGCTATGTAATACCGGTGGTTTTAGTTCCTTAAGATATGCTACATATCAGTTTATGTATTTTTTTACTTTATAATAATTCTTGCAAAAAAAACCGACTTCAAAACTGACAAACTTAAAATCATGTTTCTTTAAGACGGTAACTCTTGCGACACCCTGTAATTTCCGAATTCAAATTTTATACTAGTTATAGCGGTCGTACCAATACAGGTTCATTGTAAATTTCAACCGTCTGTCTGTAACGGTTTAAAAGTTTTGTCATATACATATAATTACATAAACTATTGCGACACCCTGTAATTTATAATTTTAAATATTTATACTTATTATAACAGATATAGTAATGGACATTCTGTCCAACTGTTAAGTGTTTATCAATAACTGTTTAAAAGATATGGTCATATATATCAAATAACGTCACCTATTGGGACACCCTTTAAATTAAAATTTTAATATAAATACATTTTAAGTAGGATTTTGTCATACAGATTCTTTTTAAATTTTAACTTTGTGTCCATATACATCAAATTACATCAACTATTGGGACACCCTTTTATTTCCAATTTTAAATATTTATACTTGTTGTTATACCAGACATAGTAGTGAACATTCTGTCTATTTTTCAAGTGTTTGTCTATAAGGGTTCCAAAGATGAGGACATAATGGTCAAATTACATCAATAATGGGGACACCCTTTAATTTATAGATCCAAATTTTATACTTGTTGTAATAGCGGACTAAGCAATATAGGTTCTATGTAAATTTCAACTGTCTATCTATAACAGTTGAAAAGTTTGGCCATATATATTACTTTTACATTAACTATTGGGACACGCTTTAATTTTCAAATTCATATTTTACACTTGTTATTTTAGCGGACTTAGCAATACAAGTTCTTTGTAAATTTCAACTGTCTGTCTATAACGGTTCAAAATAAACCAACTAATGGGACACCCTTTAATTTCTTTATTTTAAATATTTATACTTATTATAACAGACATAGTAACGAACATTCTGGGTAACTTTCAAGTGTTTGTCTATAACGGTTCAAAAGATAGGAGAATAAAGGTGAAATTAAGTCACCTATGGGGTCACCCTTTAATTTTTAATTTTATTTTTTAATAACTTTTTGTTATTGGGAGCTACAGTGATACGCAATTTTTTTTAATTTTAAATTGGTCACCTATAAAGTTCATAATACACGTAAAAAACATGTATGTTGTATGGGGACACCCTTTAATATTTAAACATTTGAACTTCTTTTAAAATGGGACCAATCTGTAGCCATAACCTTTCTAATAGTGCAAAAATTTTGAAAATCGGTTCAGAAATGACCGAGTTCTGAAGGCACAAACATACAAAAAAAAAAAGCAATACACAGACGAATTGATAACCTCCTTCTTGTTTTGAAGTCGGTTAAAAAGTAAAGTATTCATATCCGGTTAGTTCAACTGCTTACTTTTAATGCTTTTTTCCACTTTCTGAGATATTTTTGCGGAAAAAAAGTGTCCTATAATGGAACTTAGGTATATCCTCACAAAATTTTGTTAAAATCCATCTAGTAGTTTTTGCGTGATGCGAACTTAAATGAAAATCAGACAGACAGACAGACAGACGGATATGATTTACTATTTTATTATATGTATAGATATTAACAAATAAAATATAAACAGTATGACCTTAATAACAATAATAGTAAAATCTACATAAATTTTATTAAAATATAATTTTTTATCAAGAAAACTCTAATAGGATCAAATTATGAAATTATTTTTTTAAAGAATTGTGAAAAAACATTATTAAACAGAGAAGTTTATTCATGAAATTAAAAATTTCACCGATTCGTAAAAACATAAAAGGATAAGAGGACTTGATGTTGTTGCTACTCGAAAAACTCTGACTTTGGTCTGAGTATACACTGTCAATCAAATAATTAGAACCACTTCAATTGAAGTTTTACGTAAAAGTTTAGGACCATCGAAAAGAGAATATTTTCTTTCGATAACAAAAATATTAACGAATTTAAAGTTTAATGCAATAGTATTAGATTCTAAAAAAAACCGTTCATATGATCAGAACCACTTTGCATTTTGGAATTTTTTGCATATTTTTACTTTCTAATAAACATGAGTTAACAATAGAAAATAAAAGTCTTTATAACTAGCTTACCCCATTGCGCTTCGCTTCACCCAACCACTAGAAATACAATAACCCTTACCTCGAAAATGAACGCTACTCTCACGACAAAACTGTTTCAGTTCCATCCATTAACATGATAATAGTTATTAACATGATAATAATTTTTTACTTTATATGGAAAGTACCACGCCCAATGTCGCAATCCAATATGTATTTTGCTATATTATGCACATTTGTATGCGGGTTACTTTTGCGAAGTTTCAAGACTCTACCTATTGTAGGTGCACGATAATAATTTTTCACTATGTATGACTTACCACGTCCACTCTTCCAATCCGATCTTTATATTTCTAGACTATGCACATTAATCTGAGGGTTACTTGTGCAAAGTTTTAAGACTCTATCTACTGCAGACCTCCATGTAGGCGATAATAATTGCTCACTTTGTATGAGAGATATCACGCCCACTATTCCAATCTATACTGTGTTTCGCTAAACTATGTATATCAATAGGGGGATTACTGGTGCAAAATTTTAAAGGTCTAACTATTATGGTTCTATAGCTACTTAAAAAGTGAAGTAATTACTGGAGAAACCTACAATACTCGGTTACAATTAGATGTTCCAATTTGTCAGATTTTCCCATCATATTTCATGTATTCTGCAACAAAATAATTCTCTTATGCATAATGCCAACGTTGAAAAAGAATTGCATTTAAAACCCAAATCTTAAACTTCCTATCATTCTCCCCCGACTTAAAATTAATTGAACATGTTTCAACTGGGCTTTCTCACAGGAATTTTAAAGGGGTAAGACAATTCGACGATAAGGAGTCGATTTTTTTTTGTAATTTTTAAAAGACAACTTTACCTGCAAAGCTTTCCTGGCTTGTAACAGAAAACATCCAGTCTTTGGTGCAAATCGAACCGGCAACCTTCAGACAGACTAGGGCTCTACCAATTAGTCTATCGATGCCGTCAAAGAAATCTTATTTTAAGAGTCGTTAATTACTAGTAACGACTCTTAAAATAAGATTTCTAATTACTAGTAACGACTCATAAAATAAGATTTCTTTGGATTTTTTATGTAACTTTATGATCCAATAGCAAAAAAACATATAATTGAAGTTATTTGAACAACGAAGGTACTATCCACTAATAAAATATCTAAAATAATCTTAATAGACTTAATATTAATAGTTCTTATTATCCATACATATAATAAAACAGTAACTCATTTCCTGTCTGCCTGTCTCTCTGTCTGTCTATTTCTTTGTGTTCGCATCACGTAAAAACTACTAAATGGATTTTAACAAAAATTTTTAGGGAGGTACCTTAGTATCCTTGTTCCACTATAGAATATTTTTTCCGCAAAAAAGATCTTATTTTCAAGATAAAGTGGATAAAAAGCAGTAAAAGTACGCCGATTTTGTTTACCGATTTAAAGGTACTGCATACTTTAAGGCATCGTTTGTTTTTGAAAGCAATGGTAACTCATTTCCTGTTAGCCATTTACAAAGCTTTACAATAATTTTTTGAAAATATGTATAAAATATTTTAGAATTTTATCCAGGGATGGGTACCTTTATATAAAATATATACGTAAGAGTCATAAAATTTGGTGTAGATTACTTTTAAAGCAAAATCGAACAAAATATTATCAGGACGCACACAATGTGTATGGGCACAGCTAGTTAAATTGTAAAATAATGCATTTTTAATTAAAATTAGTTAAATAAATCTAATCATGTGAACAACAAAAAAAATAATTTTATGTTTTTTTAGAAAAGAGACTTTAAAATACTCTAAAAACAAACTTTATGTTTTGCTGTTGATATTTTTGTAACTCAAGACAGAGTTCTTTCCGACAATGTTAAAATTTTACTAGTCGACAAAGGTTTTGAAAACATATAAGTGAATTTAATTATATGATCGAGAGTGTATATCTATCTCGTTTGGTCTGTTTTGGATTTTAAAACTGTAGTCATTAATTTTTTAATGTAATTTTTGTAATGTAACCCCACTGCTAAAAATTGTAAAAATAACTTTTAATTTACAGTTTTTACTGTAAATATAAATTTGTACAATCGTAAACACTATAGAAATTTCCATGGTTGGTCTTAATAACGCCACAATATTTTTTTCACATATTTCTTGCTTAATATATATGACAAATATTATGTAGGTTATAAAATATTTCCAAGGAATCCAAAATAACCTCTATTGTTGCCTTTACTATAGCTGAGTAATAAATTATATCTTTTATATGAATATTTCAAAACAATAAATTCAGTTCGAAGATCTTCTATACCAGCCAATATAGAGGACTTACAATACAGCAATCCCTCAGAAAAAAAATTATTTATTTGATTTAAATACATAAAAATTGTCTCCTGCTTACAATATTTCCGAAAACTAAATACGCATACAGAAAATGCAATATATCAAAATTTGATATAAAACTCTGCTCAAATATCTGCAAAACTTGCACCATTCGTGCATGATTCAGACACACCAATAAAGTAAAAGATACGATGCATAAGCAAGTATGTATGTATGTAGGTACTTAACTAGAGGTTTGTAAGAAAATTGATGAGATGAGAGACAAAAATTAATGTATTTTGTCAGTGGAACAACATGTTGAGGAAGTTGTTTGTTTTTTTTTTTCACAACAAAATAACACAAAAAATTCACTTATAAGAAATTTAGTCAGAGGAATACCAGTTGCCCATTTATTGACGAAATTTTAGATAAAGGGTAAAAGACATTAGTAAATCGTGGAAAGCTCAAGCAAGTCGTTGACGAAATAGTTACGGAATCACACAAGAACAAGCTTATTTGCGAATACTTTATACGTGACTTGTTTCCCCACCTTGTCGTCGACGCTTGTTTTAGCACCTTGTCGTCGACGACTTCTTAAGAGACTAGTTCCTTTGCCTTATCATCGATCGCTTTTCTAGGGACAATTTTCACCACCTTTTTGTCAATGATAATAATTCACTTAACTAAAGCGATAAAAATTTTATCATCATTGTGGGAACGCCAGAAAAATATGAATTAAAAACAGGCGTATCTAAAGCCGTGATGGTACACGGCTTTAGAATCGCCGTGTAAGTGCAATAGCTAATGTTAGAAGAAGAGAAATATATAAAATGAAAACAAAAATATTTGTATTTTTGTTCACTTTTTTTGGTTTCTTTCAATGGTTTATCATTTCATTCCGCAAAACACTCCAAGATGAAAAAATACAATTTAAAATCGCTATTTTCGACAACAAAATTTATGAATTAGCATCACTGTAATATTTTAAGCTTGAAATGTAATCTATACTAAACTAATAAAGTAGTAACTCATTTCCGTCTGTCTGCTTTTCATTTGTGGTCGCATCACGTAAAGACTACTGGATGGATTTAAAAAAAATTATGTGAGGAGGTACCCAAGCATTATGATTCCAATATAGGATACTTTCTTTCCAAAAAAAACCTCATTTTCAAGAGAAAGTAGAAAAAACGCAATTTCCGGTTTAGGTTTAGGCGCCAATTGAATAAAATTGGTATTTGATTTGTGTTTTACATTGTTTTCTTACAATTAGTGTGGAATACTTTCAAAGCAAAACCGAGCAAAATATTATCAGGACGCCCACGACGTGGCAGGCACAGCTAGTTTTTAAATAAATTCTTTTTGGACTTTTTACACTTTTTATCGATAACATGTATACAAATTTTTACGTTTTTAAATATAGTTGAACTCTCGCTCTTAGGAGAATTTTCTATTACAATATATTTGTACTATTCTCCAAAATCTTACAAAGATTAAAAAAGGTGAGTGTAGTTACGGCTTAACAAGTAATCGCCATTCTACAACAAAACAACTATGCGGCTACTCTTACAGGCCATCTCCATATATACATACATGAGCTAAAACGGAATATGAGCTCAAGTGAAGTGAACTAAGGAGCTGAACTGAACTAAGAAGCTGATATGAGCTCTGAGGTCAGTTGAGTGTTTAGTTAAACTTAACTAGATCATTCATAAACTACACAACTCTATTCTCAACACAGTATACCAGATGTATAGCTTATGTTGTCTTAATCGACGATTTACCTTAAAATTAATTATCAGGATACAAATCGTACATACCTCATCAAAGATTATATCGTATAAGACAGTTTGGTCAACTGGGAATACCAAACTTACTGAGAGGAAAGCAATTCATCATTATTTTTATATGGCAACAGCGACGAACACCATGTGAGTGAAAAAGTAAGATCAACCAGCCAGCCAGCCACAAGCCAGTCTCTGAAATAACGATTAAAGGAAATACAACAAAATAGCAATACAAAACTGAAAAAACTAGTTTCTTTAAAAGACTTTGATAAAGTTACTTAAAATCAGCTTCAGACAGCACAAATAAAAACCCAAAAGCTTAAACAAACATCCACACAAATCTCTTTCATTCGTTCGTATGAAATGCGTAAATGAGTTATGAGATCAATTGCTGTAGATGTTGGGGAACAAGTAAGAAAGAAAAAAGTAAAAAATAAACAAAGGCGACGACTTGGACTAAATATAAAGAAGTCAATATGTTAATTGTGGGTGTAGAGTGACCATTATTGATCCCTGCAGTGAGTTTGATTCGTTTCTCAATAAACATAAGGTAAAAAAACTCGTTTTATATAAATTTTTTGTTTTATTTATTTTTCAATAGTCCATAATCGTAGTCACACACTAAGGTCGGTTCTTATTAAAATTCACTTTAAAAGTTGTTATTAACAATTTTACTTCCACATATAAATAAATGTAAGTAAGTTTTCGGTCGAATAAAATGAGTGCAACTTCGAATTTACAAAAAAAATCTTAAAAATTACTAAATTTTTTATGAAAAAAAATCCGTAAAAATTTCGGTCCTGTAATAAAAATTATAAATCATCAAAATAATTTTGTTCTGCCATAATCATTATGTTGCTATATATTCCATTCTTCATAAATTCCATTCTACATAAATCCATTTTACATACATCTTTAGCGTTGCCAAAAATAGGTTCTATGCCGTTAATGTGCCGAATTATCTCATCCTTTAGCTCTTTAATTGCTGCTGGCTTATCGACGTACACCTTTTCTTTCAAATAACCCCAAAAAAGAGCCCAACGGTGTCAAATCACATGATCTTGGTGACCAATTGACATCGCCACCACGTGAGATAACACGGCCATTGAATTTGTCGCGCAAAAGAGCCATTGTTTCGTTAGCTGTGTGGCAAGTGGCACTGTCCTGTTGAAAACACATATCGTCCGCAACCATATCTTCCAATTCGGGCCATAAAAAGTTTTTATCATCTCACGATAGTGAACACCATTCACAGTAACTGCCTGACCGGCCTCATTTTGGAAAAAATACAGTCCGATGATGCCGCCAGCTCATAAACCGCAACAAAGAGTCACTCCTTGTGGGGGCATTAATCACTCTTGGATTATCATTTGCCTAAATGTGGCAATTTTACTTATTGACGAATCCACTGAGGTGAAAATGTGCCTCATCACTGAAGATGATTTTCTTCGAAAATTGATCATCCACTGTTGTCATTTTTTGCCACCATTCTAACAATTGACGACGTTTGGAATAATCAAGAGGATTTAGTTCTTCAGCCAATTGCACCTTGTAAGCGTGTAAATGCAAGTCTTTATGCATAATGTTCATCAACGACGAGCGTGAGAGATTCAATTGTTGGGCACGACGACGAGTTGAGGTGGACGGCTCTTCAGCCACACTATCGCGAACATCAGCAATTTTTACTTCAGTACAAGCTGTACGAGCATGCACTGGTGTTTTCACAAGTTTCTGCATTATTTTTCCGATTTTACGCACATTTGGACGATGAAATTGACCAAAAAAATCACGAAGTGCACGATATGCATTTTGATTTGAACGCTCATTTTCATAATAAGCCTTAATAACTTTAACGCGTTGCTCGATGTGTATCTTTCCATAGTTCAAATTGAGTTAGTGTGAAATTGAGAAATGTCAAATTAAGTTCAGAAAAAAACTTGACGTTTAAGTGATGTAACCACCCGATAGTTCATTCTAACAAATACCTGTTCTGAATTTATAAAGTAGACAAGACACATTCAATTGTTTCAGAAATTAACTTTAGTTGCTTCTCATTGGTTACCAATTAACCGACTTTTTATTCTTGCATTTTCATTAAAATAGCGCATACAAAGAAGGAAGTAGTAAACATAAAAAGAAAGTCAAGCATAATAATTTGTTTCAAGCGTGGAAGGTGTGTTAAGGTGATAAAACCTCTTAAGTTGTTATTAAAAGTTGTAATCGCGCAATCAAAATAATTACAACAACTAACAAAACACAAAAATTCAATTCAACTATAATTCATAGATACTTTTTTGTTTTAAGTGTTTATGGATGTATTATTATGTACGAATATACATCATACTTCTTCTGATAGTCAAAATATACAAGGAAGAAAAAAAAGCAAATAAAACATATTACACTGATATATTACACATGTAATATGATCTCGAGAGGTAGACACACATATATGTATGTATCTATATGCAGAACGACATCCATGGTTTAGGCTTAAGTGATTCATGCAGCATGATCAAACAAACAAACAAACATACAAACGAACTACAACATTGAACACCAACAACAGCATGTAATTTATGCTAAACAAGATACACAAGGTCAAACAAGTAAGAAACAACATAAAAACATAAATTTTTCATGTTGCTGCATTTGTTATACCATTCAGCACAGGTGAAAAGGCTATATGCAGGTTTGTCATTGCGTTTGTAATTTATATAATATAATATTTCCGACCCCATAAAGTATATATATGCTGGATCCTTATATATGTATATTAGTGAAGTATTATTTTTGTACGAGTTGAAATGGATTTATTTGGAATGCTAGGTGAATTGTGAAAATTCTTAGAATACCAACGTCTCGATTATACTTTCACACAAATTTTTATTGCAATCCAGCAATATCGGTCCGGTATGAGAGAGATTTAGTCACAAAAGCGTGAAAAGCTCTATTTTCTTACGTTTTTTCTATCATAATCATAAATTCACTAAAGAATTGAAATTTCTAAAAAATGTCAAATTTTCATCAAAATTTTACTAAAAAATTTAAATTTATAAAAAAAATTTTAATTTTGATAAAAACTTTAAATTTCATTTAAAACCGAAACTTCAGAAAAAAACTATTTAAAACTACCAATAAATAAAAAAGTTCCCTAAAAAAGATACGTTCCCCAAAAATAAATTACATTTTCTATCCGTGTTTAGGTAGAAATATCTTTTCTAAAGACTCCAATAGTGCAACTCACTATCTTGTAACGATAGCTATATTCGTCAACAGCTTTTGTTGTTTGCAGTAACGACCGCTGGATTTACAAACTGCTTTTTAAGGATAGTAGACAACACTATTTTTCTACCTTCTAGCCAAAAAAGCGAAAAGCACAAAGAGGAATTAAAAGGAAAACAAATTATTCCTAAATTGTGTACTAAAGTCAAAGTAGGTTGACAAAAACTTCAATGAAATAAAATATAAATTGAATTTGTATTAATTTATAGTAAATTTTCTGTGCCAGCCACGTTGTGGGCATCCTGACATTTTTTTTTTTTTTTCTCGATTATGCTTTGATAGCATTCCACACCAATTGTAAGACTCTTTCTTTTATAGTGCTTCAGTTATGGTTTATGTATTTACTTTATATAAAGGTACCCATCCCTGGATAAAATTCTAAAAGTTATATAAAATTCTAAAAATTATTGTAAACCTCTGTAAAAGGTGTTTAAAATACTTTAATTCTAATGTAATTACACAAAGTTAAAATACAAATTAAATACAAATTTTATTCAATTTTCACCTATTTTTGTGCAATAGTTTTTCAAATATCCCACTTTCAAAATTAAAAAGGTGTGTTGAAAATATAACAGTTTTAAACGCAGTTAAAACCGAAAATTTCAGCACCTTAAAACCGGAAATTACTTTTTCACAGCTTTCTCTCCCCTCTCTCTTGGGCATGAGATATTTTTCCCGAAAAAAAGTATCCTATTTTTGAGTCACAAATTTTTGTTCAAATCCATTCATTTTTACGTGATGCGAACACAAATGAAAAGCAGACAGAGAGACAGACAGACAGACGGAAATGAGTTAGCATTTTATTACACGTATAGATATGTACATATTATGTTTATACTAATTTAGCGTTTTAACTATTAGAGTATGAAACCCAGACTCTTTTTGCAATATTCGAAACAATGAAAAATATAAAGTTCTTGACAAAATAAACAACTCAAATATTTATTTAACGACAATAGACTTGTCAACAATAACAGCTGACTTCAAACAAAGGCAAATTAATACCAGGTAAACTCAATGGCGAATTCAACATCATTTGGTTTTTCTTGTCAAAATTATATTCTAATTTTTCGGAAAAAAATAAAAAATTCTATTTAGAAAATTCATATAAAATTTGTCAAAAAGTAGACGATGTATAATTAATCTCTTTTACATAAGGGCAATAGTGTTTCGAAATTGGAGTCACAACATCTAAGGATAATATCTATGTATGTATCTAACTTCACTATGATGTGAAGGGTATATAAGAATCTCTACTGCCGAATATAGTACTTTTACTTTTTCTTGCTAAGAATTCTGTGTGAAATTACCAAACTTAAATGTGCGTAGCATACTGAAAAATGTAGACACTCTAGTAGTAGTTTCCTCTTGGTCATCGATTGATAGAACAGACAGAATACTTGATGGCTCTATACAAATATAATGGTGGAATTCTTGCTACACAGCACAAATATACATACATATGTATTCTACTTTCAAATTATAAGATTGTAATAAATCGATCCTTTCATCTCAACGAAACACGTCAGTATAAAAACTGTGGATGTTCCCTTTTTTCATAAGGTTTGTTTAGGTTTTCAATTTTCTGGTGGATGTTAATTTTAAAGAATAGATTTTTTAAGCTCTAAAGTACATACATATGTATTAGTATGTGTGTCTGTGTGGAGGTTTTTATTTGAGACTTCATGGTGTGTTTAGACATTAGTAAATAATTTTTACGCCTGGTCTGGCGCTAAAAAAATCTAAATAAAAAAATACAGTAAATTTAATTAAGCCTTTTGATTTGCTTTCAACTGATCTCCGTATACCAAAAGGCTTAACTTCATAATTTATACATTTATTTATACTTTGCTTGTCGTCTTACATTTATAAAATCTACTCTATGTTTTGCTTTAACAGAACTTGAATAATGATTTTACTATACTGCATTATAGATCGGCTGCTGTTTTTCGTAATTTTAACAATTAATTTCAATTTATCTACTTCACACTTCGCTTAGTTAGGGAGGTAGAGGGATAGAACAGTGGTATTTAAAGGACACAAACAATTAATGGGTTAGTGTAAATTAATTGAACCACTTAAATTTTTTAGATAATATCTATAGGATCCAGAAAAAATTTCAACAGCCCATTATTACGTATAACTTTTAGTACTATTATATATAAATAAATTGGGCAAGTTTGAAATAAAGTGTCTTATAATTTATTTAAAATAGTGAAAATCAAAGCTGGCGTATTTTTGCCGATAACAAATATGCAAGATTTTGATGGTTTTTTTTATCTGACAACTATTGCAAGCATAACATTAAATTATACTTTTGGGATTATTAGAAATTTATAAAAAAAAACCGTTTGTTATATTGGTATGCAATTTACTTGTAGCTAAACTCTTCGTTCCTCATTGAATTCTGCACTCCAGTTGGTAATTGTATAATACCTTACATTTTAGACAGCCTCACTTTCTTAGACTTAACTTTCTTACTTTCTTAGACTGTTAACATGCAGAATTTCTCATAGTTACTAACATTTTTATTTTCCACATTTAAAAAGTATGTGCCTGGTCCTATACCTTATGCTGACGAATGGTGGATAATCATTCGCATAATGCAAGTGCCGTATTCATCAATTCTGAACTTGGTCAGATTATGCTTGCAATTTTAATAAGCAGTTTTAATAAGCAGAATCCAAGCATCTCTGCATTGGATTCTGCTGCAGCCAAAAAGAACGGATAATCCTTTGGAAACTACCCACTCCATCTTTCCATTTTCCGTTGTGGTCGGATTCAATAATGCAACGAGTATTGTAGAAGAGATGTCTAGTCACATAAAGCTACACACGCGTAGGTTAATGTATCCTGCAGGTAAAGTACCCAACTAAAAAACTAAACTAGCAACCAGCTACCTCGTATTAAGGCATTTCTAGCATATGCTGTTCTACCGTAGATAAGGTAAACTTAATTTAAGAGGTTAGAGATGTTAGCTTGACTTAATTTAACTGTACCTATCTAGAAGCCTGTTAATAGCCGACACTGCCAGGAGATATCAGTCTAACTGATGACAGTATACTCAGTTATTAAATATAAGCCATATGGTTGTGCCTGCTATCCTTGTCGATGCTATAAGACTTTTAAATATGATGTATCCAAGGACATTAGAAATTATGAAACTCCTCCTAAAAATGCGAGTTAAGCAAATAAAGTTGCTTTTCAAATTGTTTCCCCATGGCATTTCTTTGAATTAGGAAACAAAAAAAGCTTTGCAGCCAAATCTGAAACTCTTTTTTGCCAGATAGGTGCATTATTCCTGATATCGTAATTACCCCAACCGCAAAAAAATGAATTCTACTTTCATTGTTTTTAGTATAAATAATTTCACGTACGTCAAAATCTTGTCTATACTATATGATTTAACAGTCCATACTCTTTTTGTATAAGATTTGTCTGCATTAGCTGTGAAAGCTAAGAAGTAGCTGTGCGCGCTACTTTCTTAGCTTTCTTACAATATTTTGTGCGAGTTTGCTTTGATACTTTTAAACCGAATATTGAGACTCTTACTTATATAGTGCTTTATTTATGTGTTATGTATTTTCGTTTATAGTGCTTCAATTATGGTTTATGTATTTACTTTATACACAAAGTACCCATCACTGGATAAAATTGTAAAATTTATAAAAAATTCTAAAAATTATTTTGAAGTTCTGTAAAAGGTGTTTAAAATATTTTAATAAAGTTGTAATTCCACAAAGTAAAAATACAAATCAAATACAAATTTTATTCAATATCAATACGCCCACTGGCAATTAGGAGCAGTCAAATTCCATAATTAAAAAAAATTTCAATAAAATTTTTACAAAAAATTTAAAAAAAATGTTTACAAAAAACTTCGACAAATTTTTACAAAAATTTCAAAAAAATATTTTACAAAAAATTTTCCAACAAATTATAAAAAAAAAAAATTAAAAAATTTTAACAAAAAATGTTTGCAAAAATTTTCAATTAAAATTTTTCAGACGTTTCGATAAAGTTTTTCGAAAAAAATTTCCATAAAATATTTACAAAAAATTTTCGATAAAATTATTGGAAAAATTTTTCGATTAAATTTTTAGAAAAAGTTTTCGAAAAAATTTTTACAACAAAAAATGTCTATGTCATTATATTATATTTGTAATAATGAATTTGAAAATCATAAAAATTAAAATCATAAAATATATGTTTCTTGAATGTGGGAAACATAACAGAGTAAAGGAATATTTAACATTACTATGGTGAAGGGTATATAAGATTCGGCATGGCAGAATAAAGCAATCTTACTTGTTATTAATGAATTTTGATATTTCATTAAATCCATTATAATATATTATTATGTGTACACTATTTTTTCATGAAAATAATAGTCACCGTATGTATTCTAGATGTATACTATTTAATCCATGTTTAGTCAAAAACCCAAATAGTTAACGTTTGGGTTTTGGCGTTTATTATTGATTATATGCAAACAGGACATCCATCTACAAGATATCTCCTTCGTATCCAATTTTTCAAGGAAAATAAAGTTAAATGAACAACTTCAAATTCTCATGGCCGGAAATAGTTCTTCTCAACTCGTTGGTCACCATAAATATTTACGTGGCTTTGACTATTTTTAAATCTACTGCCTAAATTAGATGTTTTACACAAGCTTCATTACTGTGCAGTGCCACGTTTAACTTCGAAAAGTCAGTTGCAAATGGTCCTTAAAATTGGTACAACTGTGCTATACACTTTCTTTAAGTATTTAGCTTTTGCAGCTGGGAGGTTTGTAGTGAGCAAGAAATTCATTTTTACAATTTCTCAAGGAAATAAAAGTTGCCTTCATTAATCGTTGGTTGCAAAATATTCAAGCCGTCTTTTAAAACTTGACATATTTCACAAACTTATTATTAAATACTTGATGCCCTTTGTATGCTTTTATAAAGACATATTGAATTACCCTCGTATAGTTTACAAGTCTTAGTTTCACAATTTTTAATATAAATGTAAAATATATGTCTTTTTGTTTCTTTAGCAATTTTTTAATGTATCTACTGCTTTCCCAGTACAACTCCTATCCCATATTGTAATTAACACATTCTTCTCACTATGATTTCACGTTCACCCTTATGAAAATTTCTTGTAACATTTCTAAAACTACAAAAAATATAATTAACAATTTTATCTAAAACGTTTGTTTGTCATCACGTTACATGTCACATTTTAATATGACATATTGTTTTCG
Source organism: Phasia obesa (assembly GCA_949628195.1). Lineage (NCBI taxonomy): Eukaryota > Metazoa > Arthropoda > Insecta > Diptera > Tachinidae > Phasia > Phasia obesa. The sequence goes on from OX451218.1 coordinate 80,068,951, forward strand.
ATAAGTCATGCTGCTTTTAAATTCTTTGATACAATGACAGAGTAAGCAATTGCATGTTTTTAAATAAGGGAGTACGGAAAGTGTTGAACTGAAGTGTATGAAACAAGATCTAAAAGATATTTTTTAAGCATTTAAAATATTCTTACACACAAAGTTGATCAGATGTTTGGGACCTTTTAAAATGTCATTTTAATGAATGACAGTTAGGTTTGAATGGAGACTTAGTTTATCGTAAGCCTTTTCAACATATTTTTTTTTCTTTTGTTGTTTGCGCTTATGTGTCTCTTTTGTTGATTGTATCATTTAAGTTGGACTGATCCTGTTATTATTGCATGACTGCATAACTCTTGAGTACTCATTTTGGTTTTTTTGTTGTTTATAAATCGTTTTTTTTAAATATTTTTGATTATTTCATCACTTGTTTAATAAACGATTGTTTTATTTTTAAATGTTGGATTATTAATGACCCCTTTTATGTGTTTTGTATTTTAAACGCCAAGTTATTGTACGAAACAAAGAAGCACCGATGCAACTGTTGTTGTTGTTGCATGTGTTGTGAAGAATGTTTGGTAGGAATCTAAATAGTGTTGATTGTATGATCGATGTTGCAATTAAGAAACCAAAGTGTATTTCTTTGTTTAACACTTACATACATATATGTATATATTGTGTTTTTCAATTTGTCTGAAATAAGGAAGTTAAAGAAGTAAAGAAAATTAAGAGAGAGAAAAATTGATTTTAAATTAAGGCTGTGGTAACTGATTAAGTAGTAAAAACTGGACACCTTTAGTTTCTGAATATAAAACAAAATGAGAGAATGATGATTGTATATAAAATTATATTATAATATAAAAAGCACTTTAAAACAAATCAATCAACTCATAAAATAATATTAAGAAAAAACTATTTAACATATTTTGGAACGAAAAATTCTGTTTACTAATTTTTAAATGTGATGTTTGAAGCCTGACAGTGCACAGTGGGGCATAACCTAAATATTTTGGATATAATTTAGCACATTTAAAATGCCTAAAGATAATTTACAGATAAAACCACCATTTTGTAGGTATTAAAATCTTTAGATCATGCATAGAAAACTGAAAAAATTAGAAATACGAAACTCTAAAAGAATTTGCAGAGGAAAGGTAGTCAACTTTGAGACCACACAGAACCACCACACAGTGGCAAGTGGATGGTAGCCAGCATTAAAGGTCCCAGCATTCGAAGGTCGACTAAAAAAAAAAAATTCGAACTAACATAAAAAAACGCCGCGATACGGGTCTTCTAATTTGGCCTCTATTTTCACCCCTCACTCTAAGAATCGGCCTAACTTTTGCTAACTTGAATTTGTTCCACAGTGTAATGGGCCCTAATAGACTAAATTTTCTTAAACTCTGAAATACGTAGTTACGAATGAATTAAAAATAAGGTGAGCTTAAACTTCACAAAATATTAATTTATTTACTTAAAAACAGTTCAAATAAAATAAAATCATATAAATTTTAATAATTTTTTAAATATGCATAACGAGATAATTTATTGCAAGAAGAGGCATTTTTAGAAGGGGCACTAAAAATGACAAGGTAGTCTTCAGCAGTCAGTTTTCTATCCATATTATCCATATGTAAATTGATGTGTACGTCAAAATCATCAGTTTACCAAAAGTTTATAATTTTATCAAACGTTGGTATGTTACTTACATATGACATAACCTTTTTTGTTGTCGACAACAAGAAAAAAAATCGTTGAACCAAAAAGATACGGAAATAGTTGCATGCAGCAGTATTGCAATTGTGACTTATAATAGGATTGAAAAAAGAAGGAAAAATTAGGTGGCCTAAAATAAGCAAACTGCTGTAAAGCCATAATTGGTCATTGAGGGCGGCGTAGTTTGTGGTAGGAATTAAGCCATCTTTTTTAAATTCAGCAATGTTTCTTTAGGCTAATCGAAGTGAAACAACATAATATTGTTAATTAACTAAGTTGTTTTCCTTGCCATAAAAACAAATAGTTACTTTCGGTTATTATTAGTCGATTCTTCCTTTCATTTTCTGTAATTAATATTTAAATTTTCATTTTTCACCCAAAAGCTAATCCACTTTAAAATGTTTTTTATTTTTATTTTTTGATGCCATAATAGAGCTGCAAAACAATTTATAGTACCAGCGATAGTTTTCTTTCGTCTGACAATCGATAATAGTCTTTCAATATCGATGCTATTGTCAAATTTTAAATGGAAATACGAAGTTGAATGAAGTGTGGTCAACGTTACATTTGTAGCAACTTAATCGACCCAGAATGTAATGTGCAAATACAAATAAAGTAAATCATACTTTAAATCATTTCAAATATAGAGTGCCACATAATTTAACTAATATACTTTGGTAATAATTATTAGTAAAATATAGCTACTTAAATCCGTTGGCTCCGCCAAGTACTGACTGCCGCGTAACAGTCTTCACTCTCTACAGGTGAAGCTACAATTTAAATCAAGTACATAGCAAATTATAGATATTAAATTTTTTAAATAATACTTCGGCTATTATTTAAATCACAGTCTTGTGCATTTGGTATTGCAAATTTATGCAATTGTAAAAATTTCCCATCAATTGTGAACGGCTTTTTATTTCAGTTTGCGGTACTTCTTGCAAAACATAAATCTTCATATTGGAATTTTGGCTTCAATAAATGTTTCGTTGAAGGAAAGCTTTAAACTACAATTAGTATATTCTTTTATCGAAGAAACTGTGGGCTAGCGTACTTTGCCCAAAATTCGACAGTAAAAGTTGACGGGAACAGTGTTGCATTGGAAGTTGCTGCGCTGGAAACACAAGACAGCAGTCCAGTATTTAGTAACAGTTAACAGGAGGAGTGTTGCATTTACAACTTCTGCAATTATAAATACAAAAAGTCAAGAAATTAGCAAGCTGTCACTGTAATAGATGCTTGCTAAAAATGCAAATGTAGATAGTATTAAAGTTCTACCCCAAAATTTGTCTAGTATTAGATAACCGTTAATGACATAAGATTTCCATTGGAAATTACTACAATAGATATAAAAAATGTCATGTGATTATCCAACTGCTCTCCTAAGAGACGTAACTTGCTCAGAAAACGGCAGTATTATCTAACACTTAACGAGATCAGTCTCGCGTTAAAAATTACTGCCCTGGACATACAAAAGGTTATGAAATTATAAACCTATCCTCGTAATGGAGGCAGCTATCGTCTTGATAGACAGCTAGACAGGCCGGTAATAGTTATACAACATTTTATTATGTCGATATGGGTTAATTTTTAAATTCTTGTTTCATTTTTTACGCCTTTTACGCCTTTTACTTTTTTCATGTTTTTTGTTGATTTTACTTACCACTTAAAGAACTTCGATGGTATCGATAGTTTTTAAGTAAACTATCGAATGGGCCGACTATCGATAGTTTTGCAGCTCTATGCCACAAACACTTGTTTTTTGTAAAAACAGCTCTTTTCAGATGCTTTGCCACATGAAAATAGAACTCACTCTAAATCAAAAATGTCATATGTACTGCCCTCTTACAAATAACAAATAATTTTGTTTAAAGACGATATGTACAAATTTTAGTAAAGTGAGATTCCATATAACAAATACCTATCGTCCGTACACAACTTATCGTTCACTCATTTTTTTTCGTGTTTTAATTTTAATGTTTTTTTTTTTGGTAGATAAGATAAGATGTAGATAATTTAATATTAATAGGAAGACCAGGAAAATTATTGCACGATAGTTTGGATTTCTTCTCACATTATATCCTTAACTATTTCACTATTGGAATACGTGATAACATCAATGCTGTTAGATATTTTTTATATCCGTTTCCTTCCTTTTATACTGTTAGTAAAAAACTGAAGTTACATTTATACTCATGTTCTTCTCTATATAACAGCTGTAACAGTTTCTCAACAATTGTCATCTACGAATTATTTCGAAACAAAAAAATCTCAACAAATATTATTAACATGTTCGCGGACGATAAAATCTCTGGTAGCTGCAAAATAAACATGAATGCTTTTTCTCTATTAGTTTCCCTAGTTGAATAGCATTCACATCGTTTTGCAACTGTATGAAAATGAATGCTATAGCATTTAAGTCCGCGGACGTGTTAATAAGTATAGTATTTCGTGTATGTCGTTGTCTGTAAACTTTGCAAATATCGAAAAAAAGGATTAACATTTGCTTCGTATACAAATATTATAGCATCCTGCCACCTGTTATTATATCGTTATTTGACATCATTTGAGAATATTACTTGTTAGTGATACATTACATATTTTATAAAAATATCTCTGTTACAACTATTCATAGAGATTAGCATTTTTATAGCACAAAATTATCACCCCATTTTCTATTTATAAAAAATGAACTGTGGAAGCTATGTAAGCATGAAATATGTTATATAAGTATATTGTATGAAGTATATTGTTCTCTAGTGAAGACACAAACCTTTTAATTTTTTTACCCATTGACCAAAATAATCGTTAAGAGAATCCATGAATACTCTTTGTTTGGAGAAATGTTAACACAACTGTAAACTTAAAGATACATTTGTAAACCTATAGATACATTTTTGTTAACATTTCAATTTTCAATCAATTTTGAGTCTTGCCTGGTATCACCCACATCTTAGTAAACTTTTTAAAAATTGATTTCTTACATTAATTTGTCAAATAAAAGGAGAATAATTGTTTCATTTCTTGATTCGTCCTTATAATATAACTATATGATTTTTAATATAAATTTGATTATATATGGAATTTCACCTAAACTCTTTCTATATAATATTAAACAAAAATAAATAAATTAAATAATTTCGAATGCCCCATCAAACTATTATCCTTCGTGAAAGTTCTTTTCATATTCTTTGTAGACTTTTTACTTTCGCTCATAGTATAGCTCTAAAGATAATTAGATTACACTATAACTGTTATATTTTCTCTTTAATTTTAATTGTTCTCTCTTATTTTTTATTTTTATACCCTTTACGTCTGATTAAAATACGGAAACAAGTTTGTTTACATCTCTCTGTTTTGATTATATATCACCGCTCTTCTCTGCAGTAGTAACTAATGTAAAAACAGATATTTTTTACAGAGGAATAAATAATAAAATAATAAATAAATAATAAATTTTTAACAGACATGATTTTTTCTTCTTTTTTTGTATTAAAAGCATTGTATAAAACAAAAAAAGTTGTGAATGTTTGAAAAGAGAGAGAGAGAGTTCATATTTAGATTTTATGAATTGTATAGTTTTCTTTAATAAGCTAAACGTAAACAAAGTTTTTTCCCGAATATAAAGAATATAATCAATGCGGCCATTTCAATGCTTTTGCAGTTTAATTCCAGAATTTTAGATTTGATTTACTTCATAGGGAATTTCTGTTTTTTTATTTCAAAAGCCTTAAATTGATACAAAGAAGCGATTATTTTGATTATTTTTCATTTAGTTAGATCTATGTATGAAAACAACTTATTTTTTTATGTTGACCTCCACTTACTAGAGGTTAGTACGGCTCTCAGCAAAACACAAGGACTTAAAGGTACACTTAAAAAAATATAATAAAAGGGCATCAGTTACAGGACAAGAAACGGACTCAACTCATGAATTAACAGATATAAATGGCACGTAGCATTCTCCTGTTAAAACCACAAGTTGTCGATGATTGGGATTTGGAAAAAGCAATTCGTTGGGATATGACTTTTCTCCATTTAAACTAACGGTAGTTCCTACCTTATTTCGAAATAGATATGGACTTAACTGATTATGCCGTTGGCTGACAATCCACACAAAACAGGAAATGTTGGTATCAAATTTAATTTACTTGGATTGTTATCACTCCATATTCGGAATTTTTACTTTTCAACGTAATCATCGTAATTATTTAACCAAAAATGAACCGCATCAATAAACAAGGTTTTTCTGTAAAAATGGATCGGTTTGCAATAATTGCACCAGTTGATTCTTTGAAAAATTTCCATTGTATCTTCAATATAGTTGAACTATCAATAATAACTCATATCTTAATATCTGAAACAAAAATAAATAAACTTGTTAAATCCAGCCAGTGCTAGACAACAAAAATGCTTGTTCACGGTTGTTGCTAAATGAGACAATAATACTAGAACACTTTCAGCAGACCTCTAGAGCACTTCAGTTATCACTAACACCGTACAGGACTGGTAACTAAAGAAAACGGCACGCAGGTGGTCTACACTGACCACTTGTAGATTGTCAAGAATCATTTGGCCCTCAATCGACAGGAAAAGGACGAAGGCCTGCTAGCCCTCGGGAAAAATTCTTTATCGATTCTTGTAGGCATCATAACGGACACTGTATAATTTGTCAGAGCGTATGGGAGGAAGAGGAATCGGTTCAATACCTTCTCTGATACAGCCGGGCTCTATAAAAATGCAGTTACAAATTTCTGGGCCAAGGATTCTTTCAGGACCTGGATTGTCTCAGGGATGCTACACAGAGTAGCCTTGGCTAGGTTTTGCGAGAAGCTCCAAGTGTTTCTTACGCACTGGAGGTACTGTAACTCTATAGGAATCAGTGGGGTTAGATGATCGTCGGCGCACCCCAGAGAGCCTTAGTGGCTTCCGTGTGAACACGTCTTATGCGGGCAATCCTTTTAACTTACCTAAGAGCGAAAGTTTATACTTTCCTTCGGTATAAGTGATTTCTGGCAGTCGAAATGTAGGTATCGATCCATTTTCTATCGCTAAGTCTGCCTTCTTATTTTAGAATGAAGTCCATAAAGCTTCTTCCCTTGGCGTGTACCTTATAAATTCCTATCAACAAGTTCCTTAGCCGTACCACTTTTTCAATCACATTCAGTGAGTTCCTGCCTGTGGTTCTTTTTTCTAATGTCAGTTAGGGTTTGACAATTACAAAAAACGTGAATTGACAATGTTGTTGAGGTTTGGGTAAATAGATTGTATTGAAGAACCTTATTCGCTTTCCTACCTAAATACTCTATGAGATATATTTAAGATTAAGCAAGTGTAGCTTTACCCTTCCAGCCTTTCACATATACTGGTTTCAGCTAATGTAGGACCTAAACACCACTATATCATTCCCCAGTGTAAGTCAGGTTTCAAACCTGAAAAACAACAGCAGACTCCTGCGGTTTTTTCACTTCCCTTCTATTGCAGAATTAGGTCGAAGCTTCTAAAATAACAACCTCTAAACCTCTTTCTGTGTAGTTAATGTGTAGCGATGCTTCTGTGTCTGTCACCTTTAACATATAGAAATATATCAGCTCAGATCTTCAAATAACAGCGGTTAGGCTGTGTATTGAAGGCAGAAGTTGACTGGAAACCAAATCCTCCACACTAAATACCAAACAAGTTACTTTTTATTCTTTGATTAAAATAATTTTTAATAATTTTCCTGTATAAATTTAATTTTCAATTAAATTTTAATTTAATTTTCAACAATTCTTTGTTTGCCTTCTGGTCACACTGGAGACCTCATAACAATTTATGATTTACAGGAGTTTTATATGAATTTATAAAATCTAAATTATAAAAGAAAAAATTACAAAAAATCGTACAACATGTGGGCAATATAAAATAAGTTGCAAGAAAGAAAAATAAGTTAATAACTCTCCTGAAGAGATTTAAAAGGAGCAACAGTTTTTGAGTTAAAATACTCTCATATTTCAAAGTTATATGTTAAAAAACTAGTTTTATATACAGAAATTTGTTATTAAATTGTGTCTCTAACGAAATGTAAACAAGAAAGAACCATGTTTGTTTGAACTTAAGAATATAAGTTTTATTGCCGGTACATGCGTACATTTTGTTGGTCACTTTAAAAAACACTCTCTAAATTGGTTATTTAAGGCTCATATTAATACTCCCTCTCTCTCTCTGAAGATTAATTTAAGTAAAGTAAGAATGAGTTTGACGTTTTAAAAGAAATCCAATAAGATTTTTTGTTTTATAAGTTGAGACATAATATGGAATAAGAACCTGTAAGACAAAAAAAAAAAAAAAAACAAAGGATATCTATTTGTTATCATAACAGGAGTTTATTATTAATTTGCTTTAGAGAGGTTCATGGCATATAATATTTGAGAGCAAAGTGGTAAGGTGAGAGCAAAGTGGTAAGGTGAGAGCAATAACTCTACAATATTTAACAGATACATGCAACAAAGTATTCGCTCAATTATAAAATATTTATGTTTTGATTTGTTTTTATTAATTCTTTTTTTTTGTTTATTTCTTTGTTAAATGTTATCATTTTTAAACTGTTTTTATTACAAATAAAACTATTCTTCTTTAAATATTTTAACTACATATTTGAAATCTTTAATTGTTCTAAATTTTTGAGTTTCTTAGTTTTAAAAAGTAGGCTTATAACTGTTGTGAGTGTGTGTGTACGTGTGTGATTTTATGTTTATGTAAGTATTAGTGCATGAAGAGCAGGGAAAAGGAAACCCAATGACAAACGATTAACAGTATAATAATAAAAGACAAACTCTCCGCAATTGGTTTTTCTTCTTTAATGTTGTTTTGTCTTGCATACATTGTTACTCATGTTGTTTGTTGTGTTGTTGCTGTTGATTATAACGAGCAATCTATTTACATTTACTCGCGCGCCGCTCCAACATACACTGATTGTTAAAACGAATTTAGTTTTGTGTTATTCGTCGGTACGTTTGGACGCGTCTATATCCGTAGGATTACTATAGTGCGCGTTTGAAATGAAGAAAACTTATGATATTTGAAATTCAAAAATATATATACATAAAGAAAATTAAAGAATTTCTAAATGAAAACGACAAAAAAAATTTTTACGAAAATCGATTAAAATCTTAATAAGTTTCATGGAAATATAACGAAAAAGAAATATCAAATAACGAAATCTCTTAAAACCCAAAAGTGTATGAAAAAAAAAATTGCTTAAGCATATTTGTAAAGCCCTTGAATAAGAAAAGTGAGAGTTTTATATATTGTGGTGTACAAGTGAAATGCAAAAATTTACTTGGAATAACCATAAGGAAAATGAAAAAAGTTTTTTTTTTGTAAAAAAAAACCTTAAAAAATCATTAAATCTTTATAAAAATGTTCTAGCTCAGCATCCCTAACTCTACAACAGCAGAAACAAATATTAAAAATTATTTGTTCAACTACAAGCGAAATAAAATGTAGGTCGAATCTTTTGATATTTACAACACAATATCACATAAAATATATACAACAAATATAAGTTAATCCAGAAATCGAAGTTATCCATTTAAAACAACAAAAACATAATACAGAAATTATACAAAATCATGAAGAAAATAAAATTTTTAATATATAAATGTTCTTATTACATTATATGCAAATATTAAACAAGAAATTCATCCATTCATAACAATACATCATAATACTAAACATAAATAATAACAAAAATAATTTACCAAAAAAAAATATATACATAAAATATACAAACATAAATCACAAACTAAATCATACAATTTATACAGTATATCTTAACGAAATGTATAACTCCCTTATCTGGATTTTACTACGATTTTTGTTTTCCGAAATGTGTTGAACAAAATTTACACACATAAATAACTACATACATTTGCAAAGTTTTAACCAGAATTTAAATTTGTATACACTTTTGTACATGTTTAAGTTTTTGTCAGTGGTAGACCAATGTAAAAATTTATGCAACTACTTTGTGTATGAGTATGAGTGAGGTCTATTATGTTTGTGTGAAAGTGCGTTATGATTTTTAAAACTCATAAAACCCTTTTAAATCTTTTTTTTTTGTGGTCTATATGTGAAGTTTTTTTTTAATAATTTGTTGCAATTTAAGTTTTTTGTTTACAAAACACTGTGGGGCCAAGGGGTTTTACAATTAACCAACAGTGAACAAAAACTGAAATGATGTTAATCTTAATTTATAAATAATGAAAGTATATCACTTAAAAAACAAAATATGTTTGGCTTGAAATCATAAGTAAACACATTCAATTTAACTTTCACCTTTAAATTACTTCTAACGAGTATCATTGCTCGATTAATCGTAAAATTTTTAATCGCTTAATTGTTCGAGTACGGAAAATTGCAAATTTCGATTAAAAAATAACAAATTATATCGGTTAATCGACAAATCTACTATGATAAAATATTATTAAGATCAACAATTTTTACTAATTTGTAACTTCTTGTTTGTTCGTTTAAGAATAGTTTCGAACTAGGCGTATTTAGTAATCATACAAAGAAAAAATAATACACATAACCCATGAATCGAATATGACTTTTCACCAAACATTTTTCAAATAAAATGTTGACTGTTTATATGCTACACAAATCAAATCTTCTTAGTAGTGTATAGTTTATCTGAGTATCCCTTTTTCTGAGAATCAGTTAAATAATCCTCTTACTATGAGGATTCCTTTTATGTCCAAGCATCTAACAGATTAACATAGGTGTGTTTAAAGTCTAAAAGTAAACAATTAATATTTGTACTTCATGAAGAATGTTATGTTCAAATCGTGTCTCTTACCTTTTCAGCACAACGACAAAATCATGCTATTTATTAAATAATTAATATTTTTGTTTTAATTTCACTATACAAATTAAATTCCCCTTTTTGGGAATCGAACCCACAACCTCCAGACATAGAGTAGAATACTACCTACTAGCCTACTGGGGCACCTAGTTCATATTTTATATTAACAAAAAGCTGTGAAATCAGTTCATATTATTTATGCTCAAAGTTTTTGCTGCGTATTGGAGGAACGAATGAAAATATCAAATGAGAAGAATTTTCTAACTGAAACAAAGCAATAGAACATTTTTAAAAATAATGTACAATTTTTCATAAATAATTTTGTAGGGTTACAATTTTTTTAAATATACGCGATATTCGAGTAATTTAAAAACCTTTATCGATAAATACTCGAAAAATTAAATTTCAAAATCGAACGTTTGCTTGAATAAAATTAAATCCCGATTAAATGGATACTCTAGTCAATTTTTTGGAAGGTAGTTTCTTTCGACTTCGTTTTACGATAAAAGCAATACAGCCTTGCTAGATATGGTTAAGAACAAAATTATGTGTCAAAATCTCGCCAGTTTAAGGTTTAATTTATAGCACAAAAAAAATCTATTTATAAGAATATACATATTTTTTAAATTTCAATTAATTTAATTTTATTTTCAAGTTTTGGGTCGTTTATTATTTTTATTTTCGATATTTCGCTATTCCATTGTGTAGCATCATTAGGAAAAAATTTTAAAATTAATTTAATTAAATTTTTAAATAATAATTAACGACCTAAAGCTTAAAAATAAAAATATATAAATTGAAAATTACTAAAAAAAGGTAAAATAAACTATACTATATTTTTTTAAATTTTTAAAAATTGTTATACAACTTTCAAACATCAACTGTGAATCATTTTTTGTCACGTAAAATTGTAAAACAAGGATTGTAAAATAAGTATAGGTAACTATTAATAAAAGATTATTTAAAATTGCCTTTTAATAAACATGTTTGTTAAATGCTCACCCAAAGCACATTGTGTTGAACTGAACTATAGCCACCAAAAAAGGCTTAACTTATAGATCCCTTAATATAAGTTTTTTTGTTTTGAAAGCGAAATTATAGGCAGATAATTCTAATAAGAAAAATATACGAAATAATTTTTTATTTGTTGATGCCTTTTTTTACAAAAAGTATTCGCTTTTCGTATTTGCCATTTTCGTATTTGCCATGGAATAAGAAAGATAAAGTCATGAATCAAATTTTGGTTGAATGTAATATATGTTTTGAATTTTGAAAATTACCACAAAAACATTTGTGTATTTATTAAAAAAAAAAAACAAGAATTTATTTCCACAAAACTTATCGAAAAATATACAACTGCTTTGTTAATAAAAAATAGAAAATAAGACAAAAAACCAGTGTTTTATGTTGAGTATATGAGCAATATTTTGAACTATTAATATATTAAGCACCTATTGGCACAATTTTATTTGTTTAAAAGAAAGTCTGAGGTCCTTTTCATTATCCCACATAATTTCTTTTTCGAGCGCGCTCTATAACTCTTTGAAAATCAACACGTACTACAGAAATACCATTTTTTCGATCAAAAAAAAAATTTTAATTCCATATATTTTTGAGCAGGTTATCTACTTAAAATTTTCTAATAATTTAGCCAAACACATAACGTTACTGTTGCCCCTAAAAAATGATAGTTGTAACTATGGAGTTGCATTTTTTTTACTTATTTTTCAATATAGGCCAAGTTTAAAAAATATTGCTATTTTGACTGAGTTTAGAAAAAGGATCTTTTATCCAGAACTGTCGCACTCCTACAAGGTTATTCTTTGTAAATATTTGTTTTTTTTTAATAATTTTCAAGTATCAAAAAAGGGAAACTTTTGTATTCGGTAATAATATGAGGAATAACTATTAATTTCTGGAAATTGGCAAAATGATTAGAAGAATAAAATTATGACTACATAACTTAAAAAAAAAATCATTTAATTAATTTATATTTATTAGAAAATATTTACTAGATTATATCAGCACCCGATAGATGATGATTCAGTATTTATAAAGATTATATTTAATTTTTTTTATATTTTAATTTTTTAAGAGACGCGAAGGATTTATTTATTTTTTATATATTTAGTTTTATTTGTAATATAAAGCTCAACAGGGTAAAAATAATAGTTTTACTTAGAAACTACACCTGAGATCATAAATAACAAAAATACGAAATTAGAATGTACTACAATATACCATCTAGGCTTTTCAGCCATAACTAAAATTTAAAAGAGAAAAATATTATTAACATTGGAATCATTCAGTGATGCAAGTTAAAATTTGAATTTTATTTAGAAACCGGTGATGTGAATTGGTGATATTTAAAACAATTATTAGAAACATGCATTACAACTAGCCCAAAAACAAGTTTCCTGTGGAGTCTCCCCTTATTTTATAATTTTTTTTTTTTTTTGTATTTCTTGTTTGTGGTCGCCTCAGAGATACGACAATGTGTTAGACATACAGACATTCCAGCGATATTAAGAAGATCCTGTTAACATACTCTGGTTAAGGAAAAATATTAAAAAAATATTTTTTTTAGTTCTTTTTATTTAAGCGACTTTGCGGAATAAGTATATATTTGACACTCTAGACAAAAATCATTTTCAATTGATTAATAGAATTTCAGTATGTCTTGAGCTGCAACGCTTGGAAAATTAGCTGATCTGAACATGATTTATTATTGAGAAAAAAAATTCAGAAAACATGGAAAATTTGCTACAAGTGGTTGCTGGGAGTGCTGTAGCTCAAGTAGTTAGCACGTTGACTACTAAAGCAGGGTCACAAGTTCAATAGTCAGCCGTAGCAACATTCATTTTTCTGATATATATTAATTCTCTTTATAATAATGTATATCACAGCGCGCCCCTTCGCCGGTATTACTACATAGCGCCTAATCGTCGGCGAAGTAAAATAATTATAATTTGGCTATGCTAGCTTCAAACTAATACGCCTATATAACACTAGAGATGCTGTAACACTTTTTTACTAATAATCATAACATGCAATTGCAGTGTTGCCATAAGTGAAGCATTAATAACCTCAGTGTTATATCTCTTTAAAAAAAAGTAAAGAAAATAAAATTTTTGCTTCAAAAAAACTAACGAATATCGCCGCGGGTCATCGGATTCAAAGTGCTAGAAATCACTACTTTCATATAAAACGAAACTGTAAAATTTTATTTGGAAGTAAGATAAACCGAATTTTTTACTTTTCTGTTTTTCGTTTTATCGTATTGTCGTTTTATTTTAAAGAAAAAATGTTTGTGGAATGAAAAGGAATTATTTTTTTTACAAAACTTTTCTATCTCCTCTAAGTATTACAATTTATGAATGTGTTATTGATTTAAGCTTATAGGCCTGAGGTTTATAAGTAAATAAAAATTCCTTTTATTTATTTTACCCGACGTTTCGTAGATCCTTTTATTATTATTACCTTTTTCTGGCAAAAAAACAAAAATTTGGTATTAATAAAAATGTACACAGAAAAAAATGTTTTAATTCAATTAATATTTTAATTCATAAAATTATGTTTTTGTTTAGAACAGACTAAAAAAATTTCTAATTAAATAAATAATTAAATCAATTAATTTTTATTATTATATTTTATCTGAAATTAATTAAAACCTTTAGTCGATGCAAATATTTTTTTCCGTGTATGTAGAATATTGAAAATCAAAAAAAGGGTTTTGCAAATTCACTCGAAATACAAAACAGTGATAATATGTTTATAGATTTCTTTAAAATGTTTGGATAAGTTTCAGGAAAATAGGCGAAACTTCAACAAATGAAATGCAATTTTTTTATAAGAAGAGACATCGTAGATGATATAATATTGTTAGTTTTATAAATATACAAACAAAGTAGTAAGATTATTGCATAAATGCTAAAATTGCAATTGACTTCTGAGACCAGGGGTCTAACCACCGCATTCGATATCGAGTAAAGTATGGTATCGAATAACATTTCGATACGAGTCGAGTAAGCAAATTATGTCATTCGACGTGTATCGTAGCGTAATTTTTAACAAATTGTAATAGATTAATAAACATATGTTTTCATTTTGTAAGCAAATGAACAAATAAAAAACACGCTTTAAAACATTTAAGAAAAATAAAATAATATTTAAATGAATTTATATAATATTTGAATCAAAAATTCACAGTCGTATAGTTTCTCAATTAACCAAGAACAACTGCGTCCATATGTGAGTGTGATCTTTGCAGCAAAATCTTAACCAACACAAATAAATACATTTCTTCATTGAAGCCTTCCAATGCAACGTCTGCAACAAGGCACTTACTTCTCAGCATAGTTTGCAAGGTCGTAAAATGGGACACTCGGGGCAAAGGCCACTTATTTGTCGTATTTGGAACAAATCTTTTGTGGCCATGAACACATTCACACCAGTGAAAGGATGTTTAAATGTGTCTTTTGTCCAATTGCATTTGCCCAGCGCACAAATTTGGTCCGTCGCAAGAAATCTACACATTTGAATTAAAAATTACATAAATGCAACATATGTTTAATATCCTTTAAGCGTAAACGTTTATTAGACTATTCAAACGAGAGAATGGCCACACAAATGTCAAGTATGTGGCGCTGGATGTGCCTATCAAGAACACTACATAGTTGCTAAAAACCATACGCCTGCGAATTTCACATTCGTCTTTAGCTTGCCAGTGTACAGTGTGGTTAATAATTACTTGGAACGATTTGGACAAAGCATAGTGTCGACAATTTTCTAATTCCTTTCGTATGGGTTAGATTTACACATATTGTCAAATTTAAAATTTTAATATTTTGTATATTACATGGATGGAAATGATTTTTTGTATAAAAATAATTATTTTTGTGTAAAATTAAACTTGTAAAACAAAATATAATAACATTTTGTCGCTAAAGAATTAAGTTTATATGCAATCGATGAGCACAGGCGTATCGAATGATATCGAATGCTATAATCTCAAATTACGATACTTTTTATTCGATATCGAGTGCCATGATACCAAAATGAAAAACTACGACAGAATTTACTTGATATCGAATGCGGTGATTAGATCCCAGAAAAATTATCTACTGATTTTTCTTCTTTTTTTTTTTGCAACATTTCCGAAATAGTTAATTTTGTTACCGACGACAAGCAATATTTTATGAAAGACTTAAAAATAATAATACTTATGCACTTAGGTACAGTACAAAAAATCTTCCATTTAATGACTTTTTAAGGGTTTCCTACAAAGTAAAGTAAGAAAATGCGTTGAACCTTCTAATATTCCCTTGAACATTTCCAAATCCAATCTTTATTATAATAGATTAGTGATCAGACTACTTAATAACTATCGAAAAACTTGATCACGTATTAAATCAAAGTATATATTTAACTTGTCTTCATTTTATTAAATTACACCATTTAAATTACAAACAAAACTTCAAAAAAATTAATTCGTTTCCCATAATACGCTTAAATAATTCAGTGCATTTATTTCTCTTTAATATGATTTTATTTAAACAAGTAACTAACAACTCATCATACATATTGTTCTGATGTTTGGCACATCTGGTCAAACAACATGACAAAAATTGTATATGATATTGTAACATGTGTGTAGTATCGTTTTACATACACTTCAATGCAATCACTCTAAAACAGCGAGTTAAAAATCACAAACATATTTTTTACCTGTCTCAGGCATTACACGTTATGGTTCAATAATCTTTTAATTTACAAAAAATACTCATCACGGCAGGATGAAGGAGATTAAGACAACAATATTTATCAAGTATCTCATAAGTACTCACTTGAAATTTTAAGGTGAATGAGTACCTGAACGCTTAAGATACGACGAGTGAGAAGAAAGAAGTTAAAAAGAAAGAAACAAAAACAGGTGTTATGCTTTATAAATGGAATGAAGGTAAGGGAAAGACGAAGACTACATAGATTAGTTAAAAAGAAGATCAGCTCCTTTTTCATTTAGTTAAATACAAAAATTAGTTAAGTAAAAAATTTTGTATTCAAAATAATTTAATGTAAATTAAATATATGAGAATTTTACCTTAAAATACTGAAATACTTAAGAAAATAATCAGAGCTCTTTAAGATATTTTCTAAACACAAAGAAAAGAAAATTAAACCTTATATAAGTTTTAGTGTTCGGTATCTAAAATACTAATGGGACCCTAATAATATCTTTCTGATATCTTTTCGCCATTCACGCGGCTATATCCCTTGAATCGTAATAGTCAGATATCGGTAGTACTGTTGCCGCTACACCACCAAATAATTGAATTATAATGAAAAGCAGACCTTTATGCAAGAAACTTATATTTTACATAAATTTCTGTTGATACAAGGAAAAACTGCTTATGTTTTATTCTGTATTTTTTAAGTAGATAACTTCAAAACTTAGAGGCTTACTTTTTCCAATTATTTGTTCATATTGCAGTTAAAAATATTTCTTTCTGATAAGACGATAAGAAACCCTAAGAGCTGAAATCGACTTAAGAAGTTATACCTTTTTGCAACAGATGTATCTGTAAATATAATAAAACTCTAACAGGACAATTTCTGTGCATGAAATATTTTTTGAAAATTTTGTTACTGGTGCACACAGTAATCCAATACAAAACAGCAATTTTTAGAAATTTTGTATGTATGTGTTCGCATCACATAAAAACTACTGGATACATTTTAATAAAGTTTTATCGAGGGGTACCTTAGTATATTGGTTCAAATATAGGATCCTCTTTTTCCGCAGAAATGTCTCATTTCCAAGAGAAAATAGAGAAAAAGTAGTGCAGGTATGCAATTTTGCCAATTCAATGGTACTGCAAATTCGACAGCACCTTTTATTTTTGAAAGCGGGATATTTTAAACACAACAGAACTCTAAAATAATTTTAGAATTCTATATAAATTCTAGATTTATATATAAAACCTTTGTGCCTGAGTAATTACCCAGGGATGGGTACCTTTTTATAATAAAAATAAGAGTCTTAAAATTTGGTGTGCATTATTTGGAAAGCAAAATCGAGCAAAATATTGTCAGGACGCCTACTACGTGGGGGCACTGCTCTTAAAAAAGATATTGACTTGTTGGTCAATATAATAATATTTGTTTTGTTATAAGTGCAATGAACCTCTAAAAGCAGTACCTTTCGTTTATTCCCTGCATTTTTTAAGGATTTTAAGAAGTTGTTTTTGTATAGACCTTGTAACTGCCATCGTTTATAGTACATCTAGCCAAAGTCTACTTAAAAATATTTCATTTCATGGAATAATATTTTTAATGCATTTAATTTTTGCCTAACAGGAAGACCTAGTGTTTTAAAAGATCTACAAAATATTGTTTTCTTCTTTCTATTACGAGAAGGACATCTTTGATTGGCTTACAAAAGAATTACAAAAATTATTTTATTTTAATAGATTTCTAATAGATTTAAACAATATACATTTAAAACATTTACATTATTTTTATTTGTCAATTATGATTTTGAGTTTTGTGCTCGGGGTGTTCTAGCTTAAGTCCTTGCAGTGAGTGTTGTTATTTAAAAAAGGATCACCTTTGTTGTGTTAAAAAGGAAATAAGAAAATTTGTGTTTTTTTGCTCGTGTGTAAAAGAGTTTTGATAAGAACTTCAAAAAGTGCTGTTTATAAAGCGATTTAAAAAAATAAAAAAAAATATATCTATAGTGTGGTTAAAATGAAAAGAAAAATTATAAATAAAATTTTAAAAAGAATTCAAAGAATTTTAACTAAAGAATTTGTTTCGAATTTACGATAAAAAACGCATATATTTGCTAGCAAATATATGCGAAGGTGCGTTAAATGTTATAGTGTTTTTTATAATAACTTTATCCAATTCATCTTCTTTTTTCTTATTTTTTTGTCCTTTAATAGTATCTTTAGTACTTTTTAATTAAATAAATGCTAATTTTTTGCAATATTAAAAATTTTACTTATTATTTCCAATAAAACAAAAATTTAAATATTAATATGTTGTTGCATGGCCATTATTTGCTATAAAGCATACACATATACATACATATACATAAATCATACACGTTGAGATAAATCATAGTTGTGATATAGTCACCAGAACCATATTCTCTGTAACAATATATAGTTGCGATGAAGATATTTTGGTTGTTTTAAACATTGCTTTGATCACAATAAAAAAGTTTTGGTTAAAATTTAAATCTTACATTAGTTTATTACTCCCAAAAACGAAACATGATTAGTCTGAACTAACATAGTTTTTTTTAAGTATTAGTTAAAAATATAGTGTTTTTAATCATAATATATTTATATATAAAAGCATTGTTAAAGTTAGGCTTAAGTTCTCTTATTCTCTCTGACTACTAATAGGGTTGAAAGAATATTTTTAAAACTTAGGTGAGTAAGTTTAAAGAAAATGGGAAAAATTATTACACACTAGCAGAATATAATGCATTTTCTGGATCGCTACATAATATATTTATAATAAACATATAATATATTTATAATAAACAAAATATGCTAAGTTTATTCATTTATACCCAAAGAATGACTAAAATCAAGCAAAGTTTGTGTTAAAATAAAAATATTAAAAAAATATTTAAATCGTTTATGCATTTTTAATATATTTATTATTATTACTAGCTGTGCCTGCCACGTCGCGACGCGTCGCAGGCGTCCTAATAATATATTTTTCGATTTTGCTTTTAAAGTAAACCACACCAAATTTTAAGACTCTTACTTTTATAGTGCATTAGTTATGGTTTATGTATTTATCTGTAATTACTCAGATATAAAATTCTAAAGTTATTGTACAGTTCTGTACAATAATGTTTAAAATATTCCGGTTTCAAAAATAAAAGATGCTGTCAAGTTTGCAGTACCTTTAAATCAGTAAAATTGCATACTTTCTATTTTCTCTTGGAAGTGAGATATTTTTGCGGAGAAAATATATCGTATATTTGAACCCAGATACCTAGGTACCTCCTTAAGAAATTCTATTAAAATTTATCCCGTAGTTTTTAGGTGATGCGAACACAGACAGAAATCCTTAAGTATTTTATATGAAATAGTTAATAAATAAAATAATATATAATTAACTCTTTTATTATCAAGAATTTTATAATATTTTTATTATATTACGAGCTGTGCATGCCACATAGTCAGCGTCCTTATACTATTTTGTTCGATTTTGCTTAGAAAGCAATCCACACCAAAGACCCTTGCTCTTTTAGTGCTGCAGTTTTGTTTTATGTACTAACTAAGGGTCTCATTTTTACTAAAATAACTGAGTACTTTGATTGCTTTTTCTCCACTTTCTCTTGGAAATAAGATATTTTTGCGGAAAAAGGTATCCTATATTGGAATCAGGATCACAAAATTTTGCGAAAATCGAAAGAAAGGCAGACAGACAGACTGGAAATGAGTTCTACTAGAATATAGTTATAACTTTTTATTTTTGAAAATGCTATAAAAAAAACTACTGTATATTTTCTCAAATTTCTATTTTTATTTGAAAGTACAATCCTTCCGGTTAATAATGGAAAATAATTTCATTCAAATGGCAGCCTCGGCTGGCCATGCAGTAGCCTACACGAACGGTCTAATTTTTAAGCACATTATCTATTGTGTGTAGCTGTATTTCACCAATGGTTTCACGAAAATGTCCTTTAAAGCGTCAATTACCTCTGGCTTGTCAGCCTAACACTTATCTCGCAGCGCCGAGCTGGCCGAACGACATCAGCTCTGCGGCTAATGTGATATTTAAAAACAGGGCGCAAAACCTCGAGTGTAGCTTCAGCTGTGTGGCACGTAGTGCCGTCCTGTTAAAACCAAATGTTGCCAATATCCTCCTCTTCAATTTTTGTGAACAAAAATTCGTTCAACATGGCCCGATAACGATCGCCATTGACTGTAACGGCAACTTCTTGCTCATTTTCGAAGAAAAAAGGCCCTATTATGCCTCTTGACCAAAATCCGCACCAAACAATGACTCGTTTTGGCTGCATCGGCTTTTCAATGTATGCGTGCGGGTTTTCTGTGCCCCAAATGCGACAATTTTGCTTGTTTACATACCCGCCAAGATCAAAATCAGCTTCATCTGAAAAGATAATTTTTTTTTTGGTAAAATCGGCATCTTCTGTAAGTCGATCGCAGACCCTTTGTTCAAGCGTATACACAACCATATTCGTTCAGCGGAAGGATAAAACTAATTATCTGTCCAATCAGACATGAGCTAAGTGTTACCATTCACGAAATAAGCACTAGTTGAAAAAAACGTTAGATTGCGGACCCTATATTTAAATCGACTTTGGATTATATTCACTAATTATCAAGTTTTAAAATAATGTGGCGCTAACATAACAATACTGTTATTATGTTTAATAATAATATGGCTTGATCACAACAATATAACTTCCTACAAATTATCTATGGGGTTGGTAGCAGGAGATTTTAAAGGGGCAATCAGTTTCAGTTATCTTTGCGCAAACTCAAATGTGTAAGTTCATTTGTTGTTGAAATCTAATAGAGGTATCTAAGGGAAAACATATAATGTTCAAGTATTTAAAAATACTCACATGCCTTCATTGACTCTATAATTTTATCAGTCCGGGGTTGTGGGATCGAGCCTCACCAAAGACTCTGGAACTTTTTACTACAAGTTGGCAGGAAGTCCAGAAATCATCGAGGAACGATGCGGTTCAAAAGGGACCCATGAAGTTACACAAAATATGTTGAATTGGATTTCGAGTAATGCTGAACCGTTAATTGGCTCTACTAGGAAATGATTTCTTTGCGAGAGGTCTTACAAAAAAATGGTTCCTTTTGCACAGTCCACTTTGCGTGTTTTAAAGTCTGTTATAATCTGTCAGTTTCTTAGCGCGTATTTTTAGAAGAACAACCTCTACCTGTTATCAATTCTATCCTCTAATGTGTGTATGTATTTGTTCTCTTCAATTAATTCCTAACGTTTTGTGGACAAACTCTAGTTGGTTAGATTAGGGAAGTGTAGAAATTGACTTTCGACATGACTAAAAATATCTTTATCTTATCTATGTAGTAGAACCCAATGTAGTTAACTCCGTGCAGCACAAACCGACTCAAGCCTTGTATGGCAAGAGGTTCCTAGAGTATGGCACTATGCGCTACATAGCTGATACCACAATAGACATCCTTTATATAATTATAGTTGACAATTAAAAACCCCTACGTGACTGTTTAATAAATATACTTTAAAACTTTTAATAAAACTTTGGTAATTTAAAGATTTACTCAACATTTGTGCTGATTCTTTGGTATTTTGCTTTTCACCGTTTGATGTTGCAAACCTCGTTTTTCATTTTGCCATTGTTGTTATTTATACATATCTATTCTTTTTTTCTGTTCGCTTGCCTTGTAAGCACATATATTATCTTATCTTTCTTATTTCACACCTCTTGCTAAATTACCGAATCGTTGTTTTGCTTTAACTATTACATCTGTCTGTTTACGTCGTCTGTCCACGAGAATATCTCCTGGTTGTTTGGTGTTGTTGTTGTTTTCCTGACACTTGAGTTTTCCATTTTGCCATAAGAGCAAAAACATTATTTTTTTTTGTTTGGCTTTTTTCATTTTTATCTCCGCTGGTAATTGAATGCGAAAAAAAGTAGCAGCAGCAGTAAAACCTTAACACAACATCATAAATCATCTCAAGTGCCTGATTTTTTTTCTCTCATTTCATTTTTCTTTTAAAAATTTTTCTGTTGCTTAAATTTTCTGTAACCTTTTTGTTAATTTTGAGTAGAATTTCCCTTACTTCCCTTTTTTGCGTGAAAGGAGTGAGTGACAAACACCTTTGGGTTCATTTGAATTACAACTTGCAGATTTTATTTTCATTTTATATCTTTTTTTACATTTTCTTTTTGGAAATGAAATTTCCTTTATGTTTCATTTCCACATTCATGTTGCCTTTATTTCTGAAAAAATTTGTTTTCTTTTAAAATGTTTACACAAACCAGCACTAAGTTTTTTTATATTGTATTGAGATTTTTTATTTATTTGTGATGTTTTTTTAGAAAACCTCAAAAAACATTTATCTTGATAAAAAAATATCGTTGTTATTATATTTGAGCTTAAGCTCGCATTATCTATTTTAATGTTTGTATTACCTGGCTTCATTTAATATTAATGGATTTTCTTTACAACTTTATGTTGGTTGGCAACTTCCGCAGCCTTTCAGATTTTTTTATTTTTTATTTTTGCATTTTTTGTCATGTAATTTATTTATTTTTCCTTATTTCTTTATGTTGTCCTGTCATGTTAATGTCGTTCACATCATCAAATGTCCTAGAGGAGTAAAATTTGTTGTTGTTGCTTTTTCAGATAACATATTTATTAATACATATACCACAGCAGGAATAAAGACAAATTTTGTAGGGTTATACGATTAGCCACAGAAAATCCATTTGATTGAAGAGCTTTAGTTGAAAGTGGCTACAAAATTGCTATAACTTAAATAAGTGGCTTTTGTAGGGATTAGGCATAATACAGACTACAGATAAACTACTATAATTGTGAATTACTGAACTTTTTATTTCATTCAGTTTTATGGATGTTTATAGAACTTTATATATGTACATAGATATAAATATTTATTTATAACTTTAACCAAATCATCAGAGAAAACCAATTTTTTTCGCGGAAAATTTTTGAAAAGTTTTTCTTTATACTCCTACTCCCATATTGATTGAAACATTAAATGTCAGTGTAGATAAGTAGATAATCTAAGAAAAATAAAATTAAATGTTTTTCTTGCTATTTTGTTAAGCTTTTAACTTATAAATTCTCAGTGGGTCAATGGAGTTTTAATTTTGGTAAAAGCTTTTTTTAATGAATTGATCTATGCAATCGGATTAATGAGAACAGGATGAAGTCTACCATTTTATTAACAAATTAATTATAATAAATTTAGTTATTACAACAATAAATAAATTCAAAAATTTATATATATTTTTTTTATATAAATTAAATTTTATTTGAGCTTGTTTTTATTTGTATTAATATTTAATCTGTCTTATGCTCTTTATTATAAAGAAAAATTAGACACTAGCAGCATTACAATCTGCTACGATGCATTTTATGGATCGCTATGAGGTAGTTTCAATTGTACAAACTATAAAAAGAAATAGGCTAAGAGAATTTTCATTTTTTCAAAGAGAGCTTGAAAGAGAGCTTTTTGAAATTATTCTACTACCCAGCAGACATTTTTTCTAAAATTTTATTCAATTTATATATATTTTTGTCTTACCATTAGCCAACCAATTAACAACAATTAAATATTTTACAAATTTGTATAGTTTTGATTATTAACACAAAAGTGTTAAAGTTAACAATGTCAAAGCCGTGCGTGCCATGCTCTGCGAAATTATATAAATTTAATTTTATTTGATCTATATAAATAAATTAATTTTTATAATTATTTATCTAGTTTCAATTATAATAATGTTTCTATTTATACAAAGAAATAAGATATAAGCATTTTTAATTTTTTTAATATATTTCACTTATGAAATTTCATCTCGTAGATATCTCATCTCGTAGATATCTCATCTCGTAGATATCTCATCTCGTAGAAATCTCATCTCATAGATAAATACGAAGAATGCCAAAGACGGATATAGCGTTCCAGAAAGTGCATTACATTCTGCTAGTGTCTAATTTTTCTTTATCTCTTTTTAATAAAGAACTTAAATATTAATTAATTTTTTTTAATTGAACCATTGTTATAAATAAATTAATAATTTTTCAGGCTTAAATTCATTATTATAAAGAGAAAGCCGATTTTGAAGAGTATAGCTAAGCGATTAAGATGAGTTCTCAATATTATTAAAGTGTGTTATTCACATAAAATTAGCTATTAAAGCAATAAAATAATTTAATTAAATAAGTTAGTAAAGGTTTAATTTGTTGCAAGAGAAAAAAAAGCTGGAGAACTGATATTACTCTACTTTGCATCAAGAGTATAAAAAATAGTTTAATATTTATCCGTTGTTATTTACCCATAATTGTCTGAATGAGAACAGAAATATTTATTTCCTATTCGAAGTTATTGCATTTTATTAATCTCAATTAAATCCAAAGCATTCACTTCTCCGCGTCGTAATATAATATAATATTAGCTATTACACGTCAAGGTTAGTTAGAGCAAAGAATAAAAGAAACAATATTCCGATATGCCCACGATTACGTAGTTTGTGACACAGTTTTTGTAACGCTATTTAAGTATAAATGACGTTTAATCCGCTAGATAGCGTAATCTTGTTTCATTCATTCTCGAAATTGAAGCTTTTGTTGATGCAATTCAACCCCATTTTAATGGTAGCTAGACAGCCGAAAATTCTATATCGCGTTGAATTAATTTCTAAACGCCAATTAGTCGACTAAGTGCATTCATAACTCTCATCTATATACATATAATAAAACAAAAAATTATCCCCTACCTGTCTGTCTGTCTGTCTGTCTGTCTGTCTTCGTTCGCACCATATAAAAGCTACTGGATGGATTTTAACAAAATTTTGTGAGGAGGTACCTTGGTATCCTGATTCAAATATAGGATACATTTTTCCGCAAAAATATCTTATTTCCAAGAGAATTTTACCGATATGCATACTTTAGGGCGCCATATTTTAGTAGGGATGACAGCCTTTATATAAAGTAAATACATAAACCATAACTGCAGCACTTAAAGAGTAAGGGTATTTGATGTGGATTGCTTTTAAAGCAAAATCGAACTAAATATTGTAAGGACGCTGACGAAGATGCGGGCACAGCTAGTTCTATTATAAAGTCAATTTTATATCTCATATGAAACTTCTGATAAGTATATAGTATTTCTAAAAACCTGAGTTTTTGGATTGTGAACGATCTAAACAAAACTGCACAGCTGAAAACAAAAATAGTACATTAAATTGCTCTCTAATTAATGCAATCTAACAAGCTTATTAATTCCATTTTAAAATGTAAATGTAAAAAAATCATATCAAATTTCCTAAGACTTATTTTAGTATTGTTAAAATATTTTATTGAAAATTAACTTCAATATGACATTTTATTATTAAAATATTAGATTATTTATTTCTTATTTTAAACGATATTAAAGTGTATTTTTCGGTAAACACAGAAGTAAACTTAATGCAAAACTGTTTAAAAATTTTGAAATGGAGAATAACTACCTGATTTTCATGAAGAACTTTCATTTAATAGTAGATTTTTTAATTAATTTAACTCGAGACAGCATTAAAATGTTTTTGGAACTAATTTCGAAACTTCGAAATTAACTTCGAATTTTCGAAAATCACATAAAATGTTTCAAAATAAAAATTTCTCGAAATATTATATTCTAAAATAAACATTAAAATATTAGACTTTTTCTATAAAGGAATTAAAAAATGAAAATTTAATTATTATTAGTCGAACTGTTTATGTATTACATACAATGAAATTTTATAATCAAGCTTAAGTTCGTTTTTATTCTCTCTAGGAAAGAATTAATTAAATTACAAATTAGGTGATAATATTAAAGAAAAATTGGGAAAATTTAATTTTTAGACACCAGCACGAGCGGAATGCACATTTTAAATAGATGATGCTTACAGCTAAAACACTACCCTAAGTAGATTAGATACAAGAGTGCTGATGAGGACGTGGCTGTCTAGAAAATGTGCATTCCGCTCGTGCTGGTGTCTAAAAATTAAATTTTCCCAATTTTTCTTTAATATTATCACCTAATTTGTAATTTAATTAATTCTTTCCAAGAGAGAATAAAAACGAACTTCAGCTTGATTATAAAATTTCATTAAAAAATGCCTTTGTCTACCCCCAAAATTAGTATTTGTATTAGCAGCTCCAAATGCAGTTAGATTTTCCAGTGGAATGCCAGCACTTTTTAAGGAATCGACGCAAAATCCTGCAATTGTGTCTGATGTTTCATTGGGCAATGAGCTTATTTTTAGTAGTCTAATGTTTAAGTCATGCGTTTCGGTGAAATAATGGATAAGAAGAGGGAAGATTTTCTCAGCTTTGTGGTTACTGGAATCAATAGATATTCCATAGAATGGAACATATGTAAGCACTGAGATAAATTCTGCAACTGAGTGTGGTGCCAAAACATTCCTTACAAGAGCAGTAGCTTTGGTTCTGGCGTTAGATTGTTTTGAAGCAATTTCTGAATCGGGATATAATAAGGAATCCAGTTTTGTTGAACAATCCATAGAGTTGAATGACTGATGATGATTTATTATCCTGAAGGCGCTCGTTATTTCTGCAACATGTATCAAACGCTCAAGTTTTGTATTTTTTTTAATCATAAAAGAAGAAATTTCTTTTGACTGTGATGCAATAGATAACTTGGATGAATGTTTATCGCTTTTGATATAGTCTTGAATGTTTGCCTTACCGCCATTGCCAATGCAAATATCACT
Source organism: Phasia obesa (assembly GCA_949628195.1). Classification (NCBI taxonomy): domain Eukaryota; kingdom Metazoa; phylum Arthropoda; class Insecta; order Diptera; family Tachinidae; genus Phasia; species Phasia obesa. Next base: position 80,096,004 of record OX451218.1, read on the forward strand.
TCCACATACTATACAATGCGCTTCGTAATCATGTTTGCCTCTTTTTATAAAACTCCACTCAGTCGTGTACCTGTCCAGGAACTTGCACTGTCTTTTAGGCATTTCCTTTAAAATAAAAATTAATGTTTTAAACAAATAAAATAACAATAAATATGAAAACTCACCAGATATTGAAACTCCAACTTAACGCGAAACCAGCAATGCACAAATGAAAACAGATGTTTAACATGTTACCCTGGAGTTAATGTCGACGTCGTTGACGGCGTTTCAACGCCGAAAAAGTTGAAACAGATTGAACTTTTACGGCGTTGCAACGCGTTGAGATTAACTGCTCTCATTCAATTTCATACGATTCAACTTTTTTTTGACATTTGACGCCGTCGACGACGTCGAGAAAACAATTTGTAATCGGTTTTCGATTACTTATAAAAGTTGTTTACAAGGTTGACATTTTTACAGCAACTAGTTGAAACAATATTTGAATCAGAGTTGTCTCTCGTTTAACTTTATTGAAATCGATTAGTTGCTTCACGTAAACAGCGTTATAACAGAAAGCTTAAACTCTGTTTATAACAAAAATCAGCAAAAATAAAATTTTTGTCTGCATTGACCTGTATCAAAAAACCAGGACAATTTAAGGGTGGACCAGGACACCAGGACAATTGGTCTAAAACCAGGACAATCCTGGAAAACCAGGACGTTTGGCAGCCCTAAACTAGTGGAAGTCTTATTACCTTGTTGTTGTTACTTAAGTAAAAGCTCTTTCTTAAATAAAAAACTAAATTCTTAAATAAGATATTTGGGGTATTTAAACGGTCGTTCTAAAATCATATGTCATAAAATAATAAAACGAAAAAATATTACTGCTGTGAACGACCGTTGTAATTTAGTGTGATATTTTTAATTTATTTATTTATTTAATTTTAATAATAATTTCTGCTTTACGATTTTTTTGGCGGCAGCTGGTTTTTACCATCGCCGGCTTAACCTAATAGCTTTAACCACTTAACTCCGAATTATTTTGCCAAAACAATAAACATATGTAGAAAAGTCTTAATTTTTTATGACTTTTTTACACACAAACCAACAATAATTTTTTAAAACTGTTTTAAAATATTATGACATTATGACAATATGACTCGATAAGACACCGTTTGAATATCCCAATTGAAATAAGCTCTAATTAAATGAATAAATTAAAAGTGTAAATTTTTGTCAAAAGTTTTTTTTTTGATTTTTTTCCACTTCCATTTAGAGAAAAAATTGCAACCATATGCAAAACAATACGTTTTTTCTCTTTTGCTTTAATTTTTCAAGTCCATGTTTTTAAATAATTCTTTTAAAAAGCTGACCATTATTTACAACAGGACGGTTCGGTTCGTAACCAACTAAAATATAAAATTGCGACGAATATTAAAACTAAAACGGTAGTGCAAAATTTTTTTTTTAATAGCATGAAACTATTTATTTTTTACAACAGCTAGTTTTTGTGTGAAATAAAGGATGTCTAGAAGGAACATAACCAAAAAATTTATTTAAATATTCATATTTCTCTTTTTTTGTCAAATTTTTTTTTTTGGCTTTGCAAACAAACATTTTTCTCTTGGTTTAATTTCTTTTCTTTTTTTGATTTTTGTATTATTTAAGGTCTAAGTGGTTGGGTGGTTATGATTGTATGTATAAATGTTGTCACTGTTGTTGTTTTCGTTTTGCACTGAACACAGCAGGATATTATTTAGCATGCAACACTTGAAAAAATTGTTGAAAAAAGGCAAAAAAAAAAACAAAAAAAGATTTTTTTGAAACAAGAAACTTAAAAAGCGGGAAAACAACACTCAAAAAGTCAAGTGTCTGTGGTTCTTGTTCTTGTTATTGTTGTTGTAGATGTTGCCTTGTTTCTTGTATGTGTGACAATAGCACACAGCAACCCTACATATTTACTTACAAAAAATTGCCATGTAAGTATGTATGTGTATTGCATTAAAATCATGAGATTAACACTTCAATCCTCGCAGCAACATACACTCTTAAGCATATAAAGTTAATTTAATAAAAACAAAAGAATAAAAAAAAACAAAATTAACAGGGACACATATATTTTGTTTGTTTTGAAAATCTTAAAGAGTGCTTAACATAAAACAGCTATTCAGAAATATGTAGTGAGAAATAAATTCCTTTTTAAAAATATTTGATGTATTACCTGTAAGCCTTAATTAATATTTAACTTTATTTAAGTTTAAAAACTTATTGTGATATTATTTAAAATTTATTGTAAACTTTTTACCTAGTTCAGAACAAAATTAAACCAATAAACCTTGTGTATTTTTCTCCTATAATAACTATTAAATTTTTTATAGTAAATACCAAGAAAAAAAGTTAATTTTCTGAGATGCTAGAACCTACACCATCGTTCTTAGCACCAAGATTAATGTCAGCGGATAAACAGTAGTTTATTTAAGCGGCAAAAGAGTCTTTACTGTTTAAAAATAGTTTCAAAGCAACCACATCAAAAATTAGTATTAATCATACATTTTTGCAATTTTATTTTTCTTTTATTTAAATTTTTATAATTTCTTCCACTTGTGTTTGTTTTTATAATGCCTCTTCTGTACCGCTACACACTTCTTTACCATTTTTACTTATTCATCGTTTTCTTTTCTTCTGAACATTTCGACCAAATATTCCACACTTGCAAATAGCTTTTTGTATAACATATTTCAGAATAGTAATTAAAGACAATTAAAAAAACGTATATTTCAAATATTTAAACATGTTTGATATGTTTATTTTCTAGTAAAACAATCATAAATCAAGTTTTTGGTAATGTTCGAAATTTCGAAATTAATATCGAATTTTTCGAACATTACAGAAAAACGTCAAAAAATAATCTAAACATAAAGAATTTCTAAAATTCAAAATTTCGAACCCATAAAATATTATTAATATAAATATTTGCGCTTAGTATGATTAATATTTAAACAACTTTCTAATAAAAATTTTTGCACTCTATAAAACAAATTCTGAAATCCGTGGAATATATATGCTGCTGAGATATAAAGGAAAATTGTTTAGTGTTTAATATGGGCATAAAAAACCATAATATAAAAAATAAGTGCTTACAGCATTAATTTTATATGTTTTAAAATAATAAAATATGTGATCATTAAAATTAACAAATTACAAACTGGTTTCCCATTTATTCTTAAATAAAAACTTTTAATTAGTAAAAACATTAATATTTAATTATAAAATTCAACAATTTTTTCCATCTCACTCCCTTTTCATAGTTGATATGTGTCTACAATACATAAAATTTATCAATGACACCTCATTTAAAACTCAAAGAGACCTTTTCCATAAACTTATATTTAGAAGTATTATGTCAATAGATGATTTGATATGAAAAGCACCCTTCTTTACAATCTTATACAGCTGCGCGATAAATAAAAGCTGCAACGAAAAAAATTATTGAATATAAAACCAAACTACAAATATAAAATCAACCCTCATTTTCAATTAAAAAAGGTTTAAAACCCTCATTTAACATTAACCGTCAGTCTATCAGTCTGTCTAACCAACTGCCTTGTATGCCAATCAAAAAGTGTGGTCAAACCAACGTCCTCATATAATAGGATTTTTAAAAAATATTTACATTGATAGGAAATGAAAAAAGTAAACTGAATGTGTATTTAAAGTAATGTTGTTAAATAAATATTAAATATTTGTAGTAAAATGTAAAAATAAATAATAATGCAATATTATTTCAATAAACATAAAAATGAGCATATTGTATTTTGTATTTTGTATGCATTTACATAAACCGATTGTATAACATCTGTTTGTTTATTCAAATTTTTATTTTATTTATTAAATAGTACAATACAACAATCTATAATATTTTAACTTAATTTTATCGAGTCTAGTAACGAGGACCATTGCTCGTTGTAGTAAATCACTCACAGTCGTTGGTGGAAATCGAACTTACAAGCACAAGACTAAACGACTAGTACACTATCTTCTAAACTACCTTCACAACGCCATATGAGTTCTATATTTATTTTAATTTATTCCAAACTTTTTAACTCACATTTCTTTGTCACTGAACTCAAATTTTTATAATTTCATAATTTTTATTGGTGTTTTAGGTTCATTATTATAAAGAGATAAAGAAAAATTAGTAAAGCTAGCATTTAGAAAGTAATGCATTCTCTGGAACACTATATTCTACTGCAGCATTGTTTATACATATATATCTACAAGGCAGTTTCATTTGTATCATTTTTCAATTAAAACAGCTTTTGTAGAGAAATAGAATGCGAGAAATTCATTTATTATATTTTATAGGTGGCGAAATTATTTGATTATGGTGAGAAATTATTTTATTTTATTTTACACAAACTACCAAGCAAACACTTTTTCTTTATTTAACTCTTTTTGTTATATATTACTAGCGATCCCCGGTGCGCTTTGCTAACTTCATCGTCATATAAGCTTTAACCCGAAAACACAGAATTTCAAGAGCTTACCTATTAGGTAACTATAATAGTTTTTCACTTTGTATAGCAGGTACAACGCCCGCTGTTCCTATTCAAACACTTTTTGCCTGTTTATGTACTTTATTTAAGCGGAAAAAGAATTTTTGCTGTTTCAAAATGGTTTCAAAGCAACTATAGCAAAAATTAGTATTTAAAAAATCATACACTTTTATTTTTTATTTTATTCAAATTTTTACAAATCTTCAGGCTTGTGTTTGTTTTTATAATGCCTCTCCTGTACGAAATTCTTCACTATTCTTTAGATTTTTTCACTTATTTATCCATTTATTGTCTTCTGAACACTTCGAAATAATATTCCAAACTTGCAAAAAGTTTTTTGTATAACATATTTCAGAATACTAATTAAGTTAAAGAAATTCTTAAAAACAATTAAAAAAACTCATATATCAAATATTTAAACACGTTTAATATGTTTATTTTCATGAAAAACAATCATAAAATCAATTTTTGGTAATGTTCGAAATTTCGAAATTAATATCGAATTTTTTGAACATTACAGAGACACGTAAAAAATAATTTAAACATGAAAATATTCTAAAATTCAAAATTTCGAACCCATAAAGTATTTTTATTATAAATATTTGCGCTTAGCATGATTTATATTTAAACAACTTTTTTGCACTTTCTGAAACAAAGTCTGAAAGCCGTGGATTAAATATACTGCTTATGTGCTTTATTGAGGGAGTTATTCATGGAAAATGTCAATACTCTACTTGTTACAGTTCTGCAGGTAATCATTTTTTACTTTATACCATGCCCACTGGTATACTTGTGTTACTTTTTTAAAACCTAGCTATTACATTTCCTCAGGCATACGATAATACTTTTATCACTTTGTATGGAAGGTACCACGACCACTGTCCCAATCCAGTCTATATTTTGCCAAACTATGTGTATTAATTATGATTTTAACTATTATACATAGTTCTTTAAGCAGACGATAATAATTGCTCACTTTTTAAGGGAGGTACCACACCCACTAAACTAATCAAGCTAGTTTTTGCCAAACTATGTACATTAATAAAATAGTTGCTTGGCCAAAAGTTTTCAAGATTTTAGCTATTACAGTTTTCCATGTATGTATGGGAATTGCAACGCCCACATGAATTATCGAGAAATATATAGTCTATTTTAACCACTTTATTGAAAAAAATTATCATATTTTCTTAGTTTCAAAATTATCTTTAAATTAGATTTCCATTATCGTACTTGTGCAAAAATTGTGTATTAAGTCAAAAATTGAATACAGGCTGTCCGCCGGGGAGTTATACTACTTTGTTTTGTCGCCATTTTGGTAAACATTAGCCTTGACAGTACATATTTGGCAGTCGTTAAGTAGACACGTGGCAAATTTATTGTGGCAAAATATTCGATAAACCAACGTGTTTTAAACGTTAAAACATTTTATCAAAATCCATAATCGATTACTGTGACGATGAGAAAGTTACGTGAAATTTTTCGGAGAAACAACATGCCAACAAAACGCACTATTTATCGTGTAGTGAATGATTTCGAAGAAAGAGGGTCTGTAGGTGACAGGCCCAAGCATGGACCACAACGTACTGCAATATCGGCTAAAAACTTTACTGCTGCACAAGAAAGTGTTCAAAACAATCCATCAGTCTCAGATATGATCATGATATTCAATCATATCTGTCATAACTTTTTAACGCTACAACTTTATGCTTTAGGCTGGATTAACATGTGGTATCAGCAAGACGGTGCTACACTGCACACAGCCAGGATTACAATGGAATTACTGCGAGTAGTATATCATCCCGGCGGACACCCTGTACTTTCACTTTTAGAAAAAAAGCGACGTGCCATAATTATAATTATGCAGTAGAATAAATTTTTTTTTATTTATTAAAAATTAAACAAAAATTTTTATATCAATAAGTTTTATTGTGATTTGTCTTAAATTTTTGTTTAGTTTTTAATATTTAATTGCCTATAAGACACTATAATTAAACTAAAAATAATTTCTTTAACATACATTTACTGCCATTTCTAATGCAAAGAAGATAAAGAAAAAACAAATAAAATGTACTTTATTACAGCCATATAATTCAAATGCTTTTACACAAACTCATCTACAATTCATCTGTTTACAAAGAGATATTGGCAAATGTAACACTCAATGGGATTAAACTTAAGTGATTTCCTGTTGGCAATTTAAAATTTTCCTAAATTAGTACAACAACATTAAACATACCGCAAAAACAGCACACATATGATACTTTACAAACACACACACAGCCACACACACACACACTCCCATGCACATATTTAGTGGTAAACGAAATGTAGCACAAAAAGAAAAAATATTTTAGAGACAAAAATAACTACAAAAATACAACAACCGCGCGCCATTCATAGATATTTAATTAGTGAAACGAGTAGCTTAGGAGTATACATTTCTCTGTGGATACAATCTAAGTGCTAGTACTTCCACTCACTCACTCACCCTTTAACGACGATAGTATCTACGAAATACACCCAAACAAACAAAAATATAAACACAACAAATAACTACAACAAACAATCATAGAAATCTATCTAATATTGTAGAGTACCATTCCATGGAGAAGACTACTAGAGTAGAGTATAGTGTAAACAGATTCATGCATATATTCATGCATAACACAAGTAGCAAGAACAAAAAAAAACAAAGATATGAAAAAAAAAGAAGTCGTAACATATAAATAACAGAGATACTCGTATGGATATAGACTTTTGCAGCATATAGAAAATTCAATATAAGATACAGAATATAAATGCAAAGATTCAGATACAGATACACCAAAAAAAAAAGAGAGAGATTAAAATGTATACGAATAAAATCCGACTGTGACTATCAGTATTTTATATCATCAGCCATCCTTCATCGCTCTCCCACTCTTATTCTCATCATTACTGCAAATGTACCATTAGCAACGACTATAAAGCACAAACAAGAAGGCATGAATGGATAGATGGTGTATTTCAATCATTCTTCATCTCCTTCTTCTATACCGCTGTGCCAAAACTTGCTGGTAGTATTTAAAATCTAATGTATCTGAGGATTTTAATTGTGTACGAGTATATGTATGTATGTATATTTTTTCATATTTTTTTGCAGAAGTGTATAGCAAATAAATTGCTTAAATACGAATTACAAAATAAATAAAAAATTCACCAAAAACTTAAGTGAAACATGTGACGACATTATTTTCGTCAAGTAGTGTTTTGGTTTCATCTCAGGCAAAAAAAAAAAATATTGGTATCTTCAAAATAAACAATTGTGAATCACATCATACGAAAGAAGATGTCGTGAAATGTATAATAAAAATAATAAACAAATTCTTACGCAGCATTTAAAACAAACAGATAAAAAAGGATTAAAAAATTTTTCATGTAATAAAAAATTAATAAAAAAATTTTTTATAAATCTACATTTGCGCATAAGTTAAAATGAACAAAACATAAAACTGCACTAAAATAAATTTTAACTAAATCTTTAGAATAAAATTTATTTTGCCACTTAATCCTTTGGCAAAAATATTTGGCATTAAATTTAGTTCTATATATTTTACTGTGGAATATATTTAAAAGAAGCTTTTACGGAACTATTTAGGTAAATTATAGTATCACTAAAAGTAACTGTGAGGATTAGTATCATTACTAATCATCGTAAGGGTTAGTGAAATACCTCTTGTAACATTTTCGCACACTCCCTCGTACCACAGAAATTTTCCATTGTATATTGGTAGTATTGTCCTTCTTCCCATTACTAATATTTATAAGTATTTTAACCTGTTATAATTTTTAATGCTAAAGCTACTAGTTTGTATATATCTCTTTACACGCAAAGAAAAAACACGGTTGAGGTAACCATAATCCAAGAGCAACACATATTGCTTAAATGTATGGTTGTAGTCAAACCATATTATTATTAAACATTATAATATTGTGGTTAAACTAAACGATTATAGTATGGTTAAACACTACAAATGTCATATGAGTACTCTCCAGATTTAGCTCCTTGCATGCTCAAGTGGACTAGTAGTGTGCTATTCTACCAGTACGGCGTTTTGGGTTCAGTTCCCAGCAAAAACTCTTTTTTTTTCGTTACAAGTTAGCAAGAAGACAAGAAAGATGCTGGAATTAATATGAGTACGGTATCTTAAACTGGTTAACTTCATTAGTGCCAGATTAAAGGAAACTTTAAGTATCATCTGGCCAAGGTAAAAAACGCGATAAGACAATACGGTTGCAGACCTTGCCGCGAAAAGTCTCTAGCGCACATCAAGAGTGATAGGATACATGATTACGCCATGCGCATGTTTTCCCGTTAGATGACGTTGTTCGGCCATTTTAAAGTTGCCAAGTCTGTAATCAACAAATTGCTTCAAATAAATACGTACAAAAAAATCTAAATAAAATTGGCAACCTTGCAAATAAACTCTCAACATTTGTATTAAAAACTCTCATAATTTATAGTTATACTCTCACTCAGAATTATTAGCCAATAGGAAGAAATTTTCCTAACGTTATTCGGCCGACATGCCCAGAAAAGTACAACTTTATTTTCGTGATGGCGTAGCCTTGTCTTCTGTCATCCTTGGTGCACATTTTGTGTATATGTACATCTCATTCTCTTACATTATGTTTATAACCACCAGCAGACACATATTATATGTGGATAAGGAACCTCTGCTTAGACAAATGTTAGCAACTTTTGGCAAAAAATATATACTTTATCCAAAAATTCGAGAAATTATCAAATTACCCTCGTATATAAGTAATTTTTTATTGAAATTTATATTTAAGGTATTTTTCAACAGCTATAATTTGTTATCGTTATGCTTAAGGCTGGGGCACATACATAGAATCCGTCGTACGTAATACGTCGTCTTTTTTAACGGACAAGGAACCTGAAATACAGGCTATCTTTTGAGCGTTGTTACAATCAGTACGTCTCTGTCGACGTAAAGAAAAATGGAGAACAAAGCTTTTCAAGTGTTTCCTTTCCTGATTTAAAATCCGTCAACAAAGAACTCATTGTGTAAACCTCTTCTGTCGTTTCTTTGATCACAGTTGAATACGCCAAAGTAAAACGCATGTGCCCCGGCATTTACACCAGTATTGTTGCAGGAATCATAATTTAGTTGTTGTGACCATGGTACAGACACGACTTTTTTCTGCCTCGAGTAATAAATCGCTAAAGTAGCATTTAGCTCGGGTAAAGGGACATTTTTTTATAAGAAGAAGTACATATCACACAACGCTGACCTCTTGTATCTAGTCACTATAACTTATTTATAGTATTCACAGTTTATGACCGCTGCTTTCTCGAATCTAAAAACCTATTCGTTTCATAAAATTTTTTTAAACCCCATTAACTTCATGTCAATTCGAACAGTTCTGGTATCAATCTCGTATAAGTGTGGTTTTAATTAAAATTTATTTATTTTATTTAAACCTCTATTAGCTGCCTAGAATTTATTGCTAGGTAATAAAATAAGGCCTTTAAAATATGTGAGGAAATATCATAAAATTTAATACAAAAATTATTTATTATATTTTTAAGAAATATTCCTGGAAATTGCCAAAATTTTCTATTCATACATTTTCATTTATTTATGTATATTTTAGCTAATAAAAATGTTGTAAACTTAAACCGTAGAAAGGATATTGAGCATAAAAAATGTTGTGTTTTATGTTTATGAGCAAATTTTTTTTTTTTTTTTTGTTCACAATGACCCCTTGGAGATTAACCTAGAAAAGAAATATTATTTGTAAGCGTACCAACGTTTAGTATGTTCATTCCTATTTGTTTTTTTTTTGCTTTTTCGTTGTAAACATGTACTAAATGATCCTTTTAAAAGTCGTCATATTTAAACTTGGGATACTACTTTAACTTCTTGTTAAACTTTGTTTATGTAAATTTGTATGCGTGTACTTGTGCTCCTTACTCCCTTATTGCCTATAATAGGTTTGCTGTATTCGTCAATATACTCGTTTAGGTTTTCTTGTTTTTGTTTTTTTTTTATATACAATAAACGTGACTTTAATATTTTGTTTTGTTCCTGTTTTCACTCTTAAATGCCATTAAACAGAAACAAAGGCTGTTAAATAATATATTGTTTTTTGTTGTTGTTGTCAATAATAACCATGTTTTTGTTGTTGTTGTAAAATAAGTATATTCGCCCTCCCTTTTTTCTATCGCTACTGGTTTTCTTGTAAACAATTTTCATATTTAAACAATTTTAAATGAAACAAACACGCAATTTTTGAGCTTCACGTTTATATGAGGCGGCAGTTGCAAGAGTCTCCCAAAGTAAAATAAATATAAATCATAAATTTCGAGTGTGGAAGGCACAATTTTATATAGTTTCTACTAGCTTTGGATATGTGAATCAGAATGGTTTATCGTTAAAGGTATTGGATACAGAAAATTGTATTCTAAGACTTTCGTCTTAGAGTCTTAAAATTTGGTCTGGATTACTTTTAAAGCAAAAGCGAATAAAATGTTGTTAGGACACACACAATGTGTGTGGGTACAGCTAGTATTTTATAAATATAGTTTGACATTTCGCACTCATTCATTTGTTTCTAACGTTTTTCTTTTTTTTTTGTTCCATTTTTACTTTTCCATACGTAGTATAAGGTAAAGTATAGTAATCATGAAAAAAATCGAGAACGGGATTTCAATGGATTTATACGTTTTGAGGTCTCCTGAATTTATTTTGGCTATTATCGTAATGATGTCTGTGGGTGGGTATGTATGCCACTATTTTTGTGGAGTTTATACTGGTCATACCGTTTGACATATCAAAATGAAATTTAGTATGTGCCTTAGTTATATGGAGATGAAGAGCTGTATTTTTTTTGGACATAATCGGGAGGGGACAATTTTTACCCCCAAATTTTGTAAACGCTCTACAGGTCATACCGTATGTCATATTAAAAGGAAATTTAGTATATGCCTTTGGTATATGAAGATGAAAAGCTGCAAACATTTTGGGCATAATCGGGTAGGGGCAAGTAGTAGTTTACTGAACATCCCAAGCTGAAAATAATTAATTTTTCGATTCGAATATACTTTGAACTTATATTCTTTATTTAATAAAATATCTGTTTTCAATGGGTATGGTAAAGTTGAGTGTAGGCCACTGCAGACTTTTTAAAAAGAATCCGCTTGATTTCGTTTTGGATAAATGAAATATTTTTCTAATATCGTTTTGAACTGCAAACGACAAAATTGTCTGCTAAATTTGCGATTGTCTGATTGTTTAAAAGAAGTCAATCGCTACATTATAGAATCTAGTATTCAACATAGAGTTCGACTAATTAAAAAAAAAAAAGTTTTATAAATTATATATTATAAACAGCACTGTAACATTGTTATTTGAAAAACTAGGAGAACTCATCTTAAATTTACAATTATCCTGAAAACTTTTGGCAGTGGCCTCGTTTATTCGTTTATTGTTTTATTATATGTGCGTTTGTGAAAATGTTTTTTTTTTGAGTAAAACATAGTATGAATGTTTATGTAAGAACGTTTGTTTTCCTTATTATTGTTTTTTTTTGTCTCTGTTATGTTAATAAATTAATGAAGTGCTGGCTGGCGCTTAAGTGTTTTTTCTCTTTTTTTTTGTTTTTATAATATTTTCTTTGCTTTACTGTATTTTGAAAATATTTTTTTTTTGTTCTCTGGTTGTTAATATAATTTATGCTTTTCATGCGAGCTGGTAGCAAACATTACAATAATTGCGAAGCTATTTTATGAGTGGGTTCCAAAATGGGCTAAAGTCTTTCATGTTGTTGTTTATGTAAACAAAATAAAATTTATTTATCAATGATCAGGAATGTTTAAATGTTTGTTTTTTAAATCTTGCTGTGTGTGTGCGTTTTTTTTTTCAAGTGATTTAGGAAGTGTTTGCTAACGTTACGCTTGGTTAGTTGATAAAAATCAACGAACATTTCCCCCAAAAACTAGAAGAAAAAACTCCTAGCAATTTGGGAAAACTGTTACTTTATCTCTCAGAAAATAAAAACAGCAAGAAAATCTATGTTCTCATATATTTAGTGGGGCTTAAAATTGAGTTAATAAATATTTATTTGTGCATGGCATTCATTATTTATAACTGAGTGGTGTCTGGGCTTGAAAATATTTGTCTCTTTGTAACCGCCCGCCCGTTCATTCTTCCGACTGTTTGTCTTATTTTTAGCACGAGCGCTCTGTCATAATTTTTATTTATTTTCTTCAACATTCCCAAACAGTTTATATTTTTTACTTTACTTAAACTCCTTTCTCAGTGTTTCCCTTTTGTTCCTTCTAATAGAGGGGTTTATACTATGAGCCAGAGCAATTATTTTATGAAGATTTATATTTATTTTCTGTTCCAAAAGTATTTTATAGCTTTTTTCTGGTAGAATTTTCAAATCTTTATAGTAAATTTATGTTATTGTTGTATGTGGTTGGGGTTTTTCTTTTGTTTGGTTAAATTTCTCTTAAAATTTCTTGTTGTTTTTAATTGGTTTGCGCTAGAGTTGGTGGGAAATTTATGTTGGTTTGCGCTGCAAACGAAACGAGAAAGGAAGATTTAAATTTAAAAAGAGGATATTTAAATATTTTTATTATAGAAAAATTTACCGGAAAACAAACATAATTATTATCAGCACATACATACATATGTATGTTAACTAATAATATGGAATAATGTTTATGGTTATGGTTTTTATTAAACATTAAACAAACAGATCATAAACTAAAAAACAAATCAAATTTAAGTTGAAGAAAATACTTAAAATAAAAGTACATAAAAATATTTATAGAAATATTGGCAAATTCGTCAATAAAAAGTGTTCTTTATTGAAAACCGGATGCACTTTTACTTTGAGTTGTAACTCTTCTAGTGACGATACAAAAAGTATGTTGTTTTACGTCTGTTGTTTGTCATAATTAAAAACATACTTATGAATTAAATTTAAAAATGTTTAGAATTAATTCAAACAAAAATGAGTAGCCAACGCTTCGAGTTTGTTTTTAAATAAAATTAAAATTTTGATATGTTAAATAGAGATTTTTGATTTTTTATGAACTTGACCCTAAAATAAGACATTTTGGAATTTCGTAGTTTAAATTTTAAAGTCATTGTTTGAAAATTTATTTTTTTTTGTATTTAAATTAAATGCGAATATTTTGTCCTAGGGTTCTTAATCAATGTTAAATACTTATGGACTAGCATAGAAAAAAATTTTATTATTTATACGAAAATAAATAAAACCTTTCAATGGTTTTATTACTTTTAGGTTTTATTTATTGATTTTTTTTTATTTTAATAAATAAAACGTTTCTTTAGGTTTTATTTATTTTCACATACAAATTTAAGTAATTAAAAAATTAAAACTGTAATTTTTTTAATTATTAAATATACCTAATTACGCAAAAAAATATATATTCTAATTAAATAAATAATTGAATCAATTTAAAATTTAAATAAATTTTTATTTGAAACTAATAATAATTAATAATTCATTATTGCATATATTTTGTGCGTGTATTTTTATCCCAAGATATTATTTTCAATATCATTAGTTTAATCCCAGAACGTGAGATCATATTAATTTTAAATAATTGCGAATTTTCGAAATTAGTTTCCAAACTGGAATTTAATTGATTTAGAAAATAAATTATATTACTATCGATTTGAAAATTTGTAAGTAAACTGGTGTTACACCTAAGTTTGTATAGATTTTTACAATCTGTAGTATGGCTTTCGCCTTCACCTTATTAGCTTTAATTTTTTTTAATTTAGTCTTTTATAATAGAGACTAGACGTAGATACTGTTTTTTAAGGCCTAGAAGCTAATAAACCTAGTTTGGGATTTTCGAATTTAATTTGGAATTTTCGAATTTAAGTTCGAATTTTTTAATTTAATTTAATTTCGAATTTCGGAATTTTACTCAAATCTTATTTATTTTTTTTTTCATATTTTATTGATCCGATTTATGATTTAGAAAGAAAAGAATTCCACCTAATTATGAATATTTAATCTTTAATTTTTGAAAGTATGTACATGTGTAGTAAATTAAAAATTGCTTTTACATATATATAAAATTGGAGTAAATTTTTAATTAAATTAAATTTTTTTTATAATATATGTAAAAAAATACATTAAAAATTAAAATATATTATATAAATTAGAGTAAATTTGAGCTTTCAGATCTACGAATTTTAATTTAAATTTCTCAAATTTATAAAATTATTCTTTAAATAATTATTTTTATAAATTAAAAATAACTATTATTATAATTAAATTAAATTATTTTTATAATATATGTAAAAAATATATTAAAAATTAAATCATATTATATAAAATAGAGTAAATTTGAGCTTTAAAATCTAAGAATTTTAATTTAAATTTCTCAAATTTATTTTAAATTATTTTGATAATTATTTGTTCAGGGCTTAGAAACAATTTACATAAATAAAATTTTCGAACTTAGTATTAAAATTTGAATGTTTTAATAATTTATCAGGTTTTAATTCATTATTAAAAAGAAATAAAGAATAAGTAGTCACTGGCAGAAATTAATGCATTTTCTAGATATCTAAATCCTTATTTATCAACCTTTTCATCTATATATGATGTAGTTTCAATTTACATGATTGTTCTATTAAAACAACTTTTGCAGGGAAATAGAATATGAAAAATTATTTTATTATTTTTCATAGGTGCTGAGATTTTATTTTAATTTAAATGTTTTATTTATTTGATTGAGAAAAAATAAATAATAAAACAGTTCAGATAAAATAACTTTTTTTTCAATTTTCGAACATAACTTCGAAAACTTTTAAAATTTTTTAAATTATTATTTTGTCAGTAAAATTAAATCTAAGCTTAAGAGTATTGAAGTTTATTTTTTTATCCACTTATACCTTATGTAACTTTTATATGAAAATAATACATATGTAAGTATTTTTTTTTAATTGCAATCCTTTTGAAATAAAAAAAAGTAAGATAAACATTTTTGTTTTTTTTAAATATTAAAATTATCAAATTCATTATGACCTAAAATTGCTGTTATATTTTTATGCTTTAAAGTTCGTTGACCAATATTCGAAGCAAAAATATACAAAATATTTGCATAACAAACAAAAAAATGTACAACATAAAAGTCCATTAATAAGTAAAGCAGCGGATCAACAAAATACAACTATGTAGTGCTGTTCATTTATTAAGCAAAAGCAAACAATTTATAAACCAATAAACTCAAATAAAAAGAAACTTGCATGATCAAGAGAAAAATCTTATAAAAATTATATCTAGTGTATAAAAAAAAGTTTACCCAACTCCCCCTACAAGTTTAACATGCATCCTCATACAACCCTCCCAAGCGCTTTGTTTGATTTAAAGACATTTTTTCAGTTTGTAGTTTAAGAATGAATGAATACAATATCGAATTGAAAATTTTTTCTTACAATACATAATAATAATTTAAGACACACAGCAACAAAAATAACAGCAACAAAATTAAAGAAACCAGAAACGAAATGAAACTATCAATTTGGGAATTAAACTTTACTCAATTGAAACCAATTTAAGCTAATCATTTGCTATTATAACAACAACAGCAAAAATGAATAGAGAACGAATAAAACTACAAAAAAACACGAAATTTTAAAGTAACTTTGGGTTGAAGAGGAAACAAACTCACAGCAACAAAAAAGTTATTTATTTATTATTATGTTTTTAAGAATTGTATCTAGGAAGTTTTGATAATGATGGCTGACTGACTGACTCAACATTAACAATAGTATCTAGAGTAAGAGGCACCCTTAAAATAAATAAACAATAATATTCAAATTTGGAGTTGCAACAAAAACAGCATAAGTTTATTGTATGCTACAACTCATATAAAGGCAAACATATGGATCTTTACAAAATTTATAAAATAAACAACGTTGTCTCTTCTTAAGTTGTCCAGGAGTAAAGTTGAGAGATGATGATGATTTGGAGTGTAAAAACAAAAAGAGGAAATGAAACTTAACTATCGCGGATTGTAAGTTGTAAAACTCCTTGTACAATAATTTGGTAAAAATTACAAAAGCAAAGACAGCAACAGTTACTAAGAGAAGTATTTTTACGAATATTCGAACTTTCGAACATAATTTATAAGTTTTGAAAATAAATATTTTATATTTCTTTAATACAATATTTATTTAATTAATTTACAAGGAATTACGTGTATTTAAAAAGAAATAATGTTGTTTATTAATAAAAAATAAATAATGTAATTTAAATAAAATTTTGAGTTTTCGAACTCATTACGGAATTTGGAAAATTGATTTTATAACGATAGAAAAATTGTGTGCTTGGGGCTATGAAATAAATAATGAAAATATACTAAAACTTTTATTTGTTCAGTAGTTTTCGAAATTTCGAAGTTAATTTAATAGTTAAAAAAATAAGGTTGTTGAAATTTTAGAAAGCAAAACTTAAGTTTTTTTCCGGGAGTTGCTGGGATATTTTTAATACGGTTATATTTTCAACGGTTATATTTTAAACACACTTTTTTATTTTTGAAAGTGGGATATTTTAAAAACTTTTGCGCAACAGATGGTGCCAATTGAATAAAATTTGTGTTTGATTTGTACTTTTACTTTGTGGAATTACATTGTTATTAAAATATTTTAAACAACTCTTGCAATAATTTTTATAATTTTAGAATTTTTTATAAATTTTAGAATTTTATCCAGGGATGGGTACCTTTATATAAAGTAAATACATAAACCATATCTGAGGCACTATAAAAGTAAGACAATTGGAATATTTCCTTTAGTTTTTTTTTAATTAATAAACTTTTATTATTCAAGTGTAAATGCGCTATCCTGTTATTTATTTAAACAACATTTTAATATGAATGTTAATATTTTATTATGACAGACTGTATATCATTCGATTATGGTCTTTTTTTCTTCCTTTAATTTTTTTTTTGCATTTGCTTGTGTGAGTGTGTGTGCTTTTATACCAGTATTTATTATTTTATAATTTTTTGTTTATTCTAGAAATTGCGTTTTTTTTCTGATGATGCTCATTCAATTCCCATTTTATTTTTCAGTTAATTTTTGTTTGTTTTCATTTTCTGCTTGATTGAGTTCTGATGTTAGTTGTTGCCGCTGATATAGCTGCTGCTGTTGTTATTGTATACGGACAGGATGGATGTGTTTGTTGCCTTTTGCATTTATGTTGCTTGAATAATTTTAATATTTCATTAAATTTTCACATTTTTATACATACATATATACAACTCTGTGTTATCCGTAGACAACAAACAAACTCATCATTTAATGTTATGTTTTTTTGTTGTTTTTATTAAAAAAGAAGAAATATCATACAAATGTTTCATTAAATGTTGGTAGCAGCAGCTAACGTACAAAAACATCAGCCTTTAGCAGAAACATGAAGTTAACTTTAGCCGTCTTAATTCATTCGTATTTTGCTTCATTCATTTTCCATCCATTCAAAAGATATAATGACAAATGTTTTGCTAAATTAAGAATTCTATAGAGTCAGAGTTCTACATGCTGGCAGATTTATATACATAAATTTGTATATGGTATACGACGACGGTGCAGGAATTACCTAAATTAGCAAAAAAAAAAATTGAAAATTTTCTGGATAAGGGTCTTTCTTTTTCAGTCTTAATTTTCTTGGATTCAATACCATTTTTTATCGATATGCAGTAGCTTCAATGCCCACTTTTTTTTAATGTAGGGGAAATAACGAAGCAGACCACTTCCTTAATGGGTACCTTTTCGACCCCCTTCTGTTCTCTATGATTATAGACAACCGAAAGGTAATTACGGTAACCTTACCCTCACGTGCTACAACCAGCCTTTGATCTTGACTTTAGTGATTTCAGATTTTCGACTAGTAACTGTCGGCCTTCTTTCTCATCACGCAGTCTCTGGTAATTGCTAGCATATGTTCAAAGTTCAGGTCCCACATGGCATACACATTTAACAAGCTCAATGCCCACTTAATAATGGATTTTACAATAGGCAATTTTTTACATAATAGTCAAGCCCTCATATTATGATTTCTTAGAAATGACATCTTTTAAAGTGCATTCGGGGGTTTCGCAAAACCATCTATGCATATTTATTCTGAAATATAATCAATAAAAAATAATATTATGTGCATCCCAATACACTGACGTCATGATCTTGTTTGCAGAAAGAATGAAGTTTATTTACTTGGGACAAGATTTTTGCTTTCAACCCACTATCATAGCATTGCTTCATCTGAGAAATCAAAAATCCATATTATAAATCAGAACAAAAGCAGTCGACTGAAACAAACGCTGCACTGGTGTGAGAATATTAAATAAATAGTGCAATCTAGTATGAAGATGAATGTAAGATTATTTCGTTTGGTCATATAAACAACGGTGGTTCAACAGGGACCACATGTTCCTATAACCGGTTAGTGGTGAGGCCATTCAGAGAGTAACGTTGAGACACGGTCTGAAAGAAATTAGCGGAAGGTGTCCTGATGCACTTCAACAAATGCCGCTAAGGATTCTTTTGAAGTTTAGATAGTCTCCAACTCTTAACCAAGGGGTAAGATAATGGCCTTTTAAACCATGTTCTAAAATTGCTACTTGTTGTGTTGCTATAAATGGGAATTGGTTGACGCATCTTAATATAGTAAGACCACTGTCGGGTTAAGACGAAAAAACAGACTCTGTATCACATCTATAATGGTTGATTTTAAAATACAGTACAATACCTGCTGCTCATCTTGCCTAGCCTAACTTTGACATAATATTCTAGTCTAGCTGTGCCCGCCACGTCATGGGCGTCCTGACAATATTTTGCTCAATTTTGCTTTGAAAGTATTCCATACCAATTGTAAGACTCTTACATTTATAGAGCTTCAGTTATGGTTTATGTATTTACTTTATATAAAGGTACCCAATCTTGGATAAAATTTTAAAAGTTATAAAAAATTATAAAAATTATTTAAAGCTCTGTAAAAGGTGTTTAAAATATTTAAATAACAATGTTATTCCACAAAGTAAAAATACCAATCAAATACAAATTTTATTCAATTGGCGCCTGATGTCAGGCAATAGTATTTACAATATCCCAGTTTTAAACAGCAAATGTCAGTACTTTCTCTTGGAATTGAGATATTTTTGCCAAAAAAATATCCTTTATTGGAATCAGGATGCCTAGGTACCTCCTCACAAAATTTTGTTAAAATCCATCCAGTAGTTTTTACGTCATGCGAAGACAAATGAAAAGCAGACAGACAAACGGAAATGAGTTACTATTATATTATATCTATATATATATAAACTAAATAAGAATTATAGTAGCCTTCACTTATACCTAACTTAAAATAGGCCCCTTAAAATTGCCTCTATGTTTGCTAGCTTGCGTACTTTAACTTCGGGCCAGAAATACTTTTTTTTAGATTTCCGCCACGTACAGCGCTATAATTCTTGAACTGAGACCTTGAAACAAAACTAAACAACGCAATATTCCCAAGATTACAAGTTTACACTTTTCTCAATGTCATTTTTCCGGTCTTAACTAACACGTCAGTTTGGGTACTTCTAGGAATGTCCTAGTATACAAATCTGTATATCGTATATGCCAGCAATAACAACAACTTCAGCATCAGCTATTTCTACTACAACACATCATCAAAATAGCAAAATAAAAAAAATTAAAGAAGGAAGGAAAAAAAAATATAAAGTACAAGTATGTTTAAAATTAAACGATGCCTGCCTTTTGCAACTGTCGCACATCTACCATGTAGCACCTTCAACTTTTATACACTTAATATACATACATAAACATTTTTTTTATCGCAATGAAAACAGAAAAAACTCTGTATTTTTTTTTTTTTGCTTCTTAACAGCACATTATCCATGATACAGCTAAATGCTGGGGCTGCTTGCTGCATGCTTGATGTGACAAAAAGAGAAGGAAAGAGAAATTTTTTTGATGCAATACAAAAAAAAAACGCAAAATTAAATCAAATTATAACAGCAATGTGACTTGCAACAAAGACAAATTAAGTGTTGTTAAATAAAAGAAACATTCAAAGAATTTGTGTTAATTTTTTTTTAATAAAATTATGATTTAAAGACCAAATTTTCGAAATTTTACATTAATATGAAGAAAAAAAAAATGCGTCGCAAAGGGCATCTGATAAATGTGAGTTTTAATTGAAATGCATAAAAAATATTGTTCGGTTTTTAAGAAAGTTGGTGTTATTATTTGGCAAAAGA
Organism: Phasia obesa; assembly: GCA_949628195.1. Taxonomy (NCBI): domain Eukaryota; kingdom Metazoa; phylum Arthropoda; class Insecta; order Diptera; family Tachinidae; genus Phasia; species Phasia obesa. The sequence continues at coordinate 80,116,860 of OX451218.1, forward strand.
TATAAAAGGGCTTGAAATTATGGGTCTGATTTTTTATATTTAGAATTTCGAAAATAATTTCAAATTAGAAACTTTCGAAACATTATCGTATAATAAAAGACAATTATGCAAAATGTTTAACTATTTGTTGGTTTTTAGCCAAACAACTTAACTCTAATTAAGAAAATTTACAATTTTATTCTGAACATTAATTTGAAGCCCCATCTCTTGGCCTATTCGGCTTACTTCTATGTTACTTAATTTTAATAATGCAAAATTTCCTCTTATCTAGAGTTTTGTTTAGGGCATCCAAATTATTTCAGCTCTTCTAAAAAGTGGACAATAACACTGAATTTGTTTTGTAAAAATATGAGGGACATAAAAGAAATAAATTCGAACATAAATTCGAAATTAAAGAAAGAAAAATTATGACTACAGAAAAAGTTGTGAAACTGTAAAATTACAGTGGTGAGATAGTGTAACTTGAAAAAAGTCTGAATGAAGATCGCGTATACAGCGTATTTCATTCATCAGTACCGCTAACACAGAAATCGAAGATGTTGCTTGTGCAGTTCTTGCTTGATGCAAAATAACGCTTTCTGATACCATTATTCTCGAAAAAAATGGGAAAGAATATGTTGTTTAAATATTTGATTTTTGAAGCGAAGTAAATGAGTATTGGGAAAGTGCATCTGTATAATACTTCTTCTTACTGCACAGAATAGTTGCTCATAGTTGATCCTTTTATTGTTAACTAAACACTATATAAAAATTTATTTGTTTAGAAGATCCGTATCCGGTATTAATTTAATCTGATCCAAATGGATGAATCAGTCTATATAGACTCTCCATTCTTCTTATCACTACGCAAAGAAAAAAACATGTTTGAGGTAATCATAATCTAAGAGGAATATATTATGATTAAATTATAGTCAAATGCAATTATTATTAATATAATAATAATATTGTTATGTTAGAACCATACTATTGTCCAATTTAAAAATAACATTGTAAAATAGAAAATGTCAATTTTATAATTAAAATTTATTTTATTATTAATATAGTGAGATACAGTATGCAAAATCCATATTCGTACATCCTTAGAAACTGCACTATATCCTTAATATTGTTAAAGTTATCCAACTAAATATTAAAAAAAAGGTGTCCCGGTAGTCTAGTAGATTGTGTGCTAGTCTACCAGTCGGAGGGTTGTAGGTTCGATTCCCACCAAAGACTCTAGGTATTTCACTACATCGAATGGAGGTCTTCGTTATTATGCTCGATAAATTAAGATATAATAATTGTAATTGTATTGTAACATTTAATAAATATTAGAATTAGTTTTAAAATTATTTTACATAAAATTTATGTATACGAATATGAATTTTGTTTTAAAATATTGAATTCAGAACAAATATTTAAACTTAACTTATTTGTTTATAAAATCTTTCCATGTAATAAGATTCTAATAATAAAAAAAAACAAAACACGAAACTTAAAACTTATAAAAAAAAGAAACATTATTTGTTTGTATGACTTAAAACATACGGTTAAACTATGGTCTTAAATACAATATTATTTTGGAATACCAATAAAACTTTGGTTGTTGTTTAAAAATTATATAGTTTAAACCAATCATGTTGGAATTTTTGGGGGCTCTATTAAACACTTTATTGATCAAATATTAACGGATTTATCTTAACAACTATAAGTTTTTCATCGCAACCATACATTGTTACAGAGAACACAAGATTGTTGTTGTGGCCAAACCCTAACCATATTATTTTTCGTGCAAAGAATCTGGATGTTTTCTGCAAGAAAACAAGCCAAGAGCTTTCCATTAGCAAGAAAAAAATATTTTGTCGCTCCTTACCCCACGGCGTTTACTTGCTCAATGCTAATATCGTTTCGCAAAGATAAATTGATTCCCTTTGTTGACTCTATTGCGAAGTGGATTCCATATTTGCTTCACTAAATTTCATGTATATATACAGTTACTGTTCGGTAAAGCTGTAATAAAAGTAATTGTATTTTCATGGTGTTGCGGTTTTGTTTTTGCTCGGAAAAATTTTAATTTTTTAATTGAATAAGAAATTTGTAAACAAAAACATTGGGAATTTAACGAATTGTTCAGCGTAGTTTTGAAACAGATGCAATTAAATATAACATGGCTCAGTTTTTTTAAACTGTATATATGTACTAATCTACACATGTAGATTAGTAACTCAAACAGTAACTCATTTCCTGTCTATCTGTCTGTCTCTTTCTCTTTGTGTTCGCAACACGAAAAACCTTAGTATCCTTATTCCAATATAGCTTTCTTTTTTCCTCAAAAATATTTTATTTTCAAGAGAAAGTGAAGAAAAAGCATTGAAAATACGCCGATTTTTTAATCGATTTAAGGGTACTGCATACTTTAAGGCGTCTTTTATTTTTGAAAGCGGGGTATTTTAAATACAGTTGCGCAACAGATGGCGCTTTTTTAAAATAATGACAAAATTTGAATTACCTATTGCCAATTAGCCAATTAAATAAAATTTGTATTTCATTTTCAATACATTGATATTAAAATTTTTTCAACACCTTTTAAAGTGCTTTACAAGAATTTTTCAAATTTTAGAATTTTATATAAATTTTAGAATTTTATCCATGAATGGCTAACTTTTAAAGGAAATACGTAAGAGTCTTAAAATTTGGTGTGGACTACTTTCAAGGCAAAATCGAACAAAATATTATCAGGACGCACACATATGTGGGCGCAGCTAATTGATTAATAAAATATTAAAAAAAAACAAAATATGTCAGTAAATTCTTTGACATTGATTTTAGTGTGTGGAATTTATTTTCAAAAGTCCCTTATTTCTACCCGTCATTATGTGAAGGAAAGAAATTTTGCCAAAAAAAATGAGGCATCATCCTAATACACCCATTCCTTTGTATTACTGCAAGAAAATTATATTTAAACACTTTCAATTGGCCAACTTTTCAGCTTTCTTTTTATTTGTTTAAATTAAAATCCACCAATAACAAATTGTTAACTCGACAAAAACATGTCAACAAAATTTGCCAAAAAAAAAAGTCAAAGTCAAATGAAATAAAAAAAAAAAATCTTAAAATTATTTAAAGTTTCTCAAACAGGCAATTTTTATTTAATTTAGTTTCTTTCTATTTTTTATATAATTTTTTTTGCATTCACAAATCATTTTGTCTTTTTATTTTCTGCTTACTACGAAAATTGTACGCAAGGGAATCTTTTTATCATGTTGTAGCAGTAAGAAACAGAAAATAAATTGGGCTGGGCATTGGTTTGTAAAACTAAACTTCATACCCAGAGTGGGGTAGGCATGCAGCATAAAAGCCAAAAGAAGATGATGCCACAGGCAGTACGAGAACAACAAGTTTTAGAGAACAAACATTTATTGGTTCTCTAAACGAAAGAAAGTTTTCACATTTCGTTTTTTCTGTCTTTCAAATTGTATTTAAATTTTCTTATAAATTAGATAAATTGTATGCTTGTGTATATATGCAAATATATTTAAATATGTGTGTTGCTGTCGTATGTATAGATATTTTTTTTCTTTTAGATGGCATGAAATGAAAAACGACTAAAGGGCCAATTTAATGTTGTCGCTTTTCGAGAAATTTGAAAGTATTTACATGTGAAATTTTTCGATTTTATAAATTTATTACACACAATTTATCAATGTGTTGGGTAACATTTAAAATTTATATCTCTTTGGCATATTTGTCTATACTTTATTACTAATTGGTGATTACGAGCGGAAATTCCAAGAGAAATGTTTCCAGAAACAGGTCATTAGAGTATCAAATAAAATTTTTGGAAAAAATTATTTAGCTTGGTGGACAATGTTGTAAATATTTAGAGCTAAAACTAATGTGCACGTTTGGTTTTGGTGTGTGTGTGTGATACACTTTAAGATTTATTACCAATGAAGTGGGTGGTTTAGCCAAAACAATAAATATATTTAATTTTTTTCCAAAGAAACGATTTCCCTTATCATCTCAATATCTCCTGGTAACTTGGTAACTTTATTAAAGCCTATTACTCTGTTCGAATTTATGAAAAATGTTAAGAAACTTTTATTATTTCACAAGGAAAATTTTACATTTCAAGTAATGGTGTCTATCTCGCGATTTGAAAGAATTTTACGATTTTACATTGTTTTACCAAATTTTCCACAAAAAATTTTACAAAAAAATTCAACTGAAATAATACTTAATTGCTTTATTTCACAGCTTTGCTAAAATGTAGCTAGAAACATTTAAATTTTTTTCACAGTAAAAACAGAGTACATACTACTACTGCAACATTTTTTCATGACGTTTTCATGCAAATTTTTTAAGCCTGTATGTAGTTTGACAGCATTCCGCATGAAAAACTGAACAGAGTACCAGGCTTAAGTTTAATAGCCTAAATTATAATTTTTTTGAATTAGTGTATTAACATAAAATTTTAAAATTATAAACAAATTTCAAATCATTCTTTGTTTTACGAAAGAGCAGTCACTTTTAAAGGAAATAGTAATAAATAGATACGAAGAATGCTGAAGAAGGATTAAGCGTTCCCGATAATCATAACAATCTGCTATTGGCTTAAAACTAAAAAAATGTTTTTTTATATTGACGACTTGATTTATAAAAAATATTCTTTGAAACTTTTGGAGTAATTAAGAAAAATATAAACGAAATTAAGACTTAGTTTAGCAAATCATTTGTTTGTTAATAAATAGTTCGACTAATAAACCTAAATATTAAATTTTAAAAATAATTTATTTTAGCTTTTTATTAAAGGTTTACACGCAAAGAAAAAACTATGGTTGAGGTAACCATAAGCTAAGTACTTAAAACTTATTATTATTAATATAAACAATTATTTAATTTAAAAGACCCTGTTATCATGTTATAGGGTATATCGTCAACATATTTTATAATAGTTTATTGTTTGTTGTTGGTAATTTGCTTTGAAAAATTTGTTATAAATATACAATTTAATTTCATATGTTTTGAAAATATTGTGTCGAGACCATATCTGGGACTAAGTTTTTTATTTGAATAAATTATGAAAATCTTCGTAATATGTAATCAATGGTGTCTTTATTTTATGCTATATTTAATGTTATATATTTATAGCGCTTTTACATCGCAAATTTATTCAAGCTATATTAAAATTACAAATTATTTAAAAATTATTTGGTACTATATTTGTAATTACTACTTCCCATGCATGATTCAATTTCATTTTATTATTCTGAACAACGTTGCCGTTGCTAGAATTTTTTATTTTACCATTTTTTTTAATCTATTATAATCCTTTAAAATTAATTTGTGAGCTATCTGAATGCATACACATGCAATTAGTAAAAGTATGATTTTATTATTAAAAATGGGAAGCAAAATTGTAAAGGTTACAAAATATTTAAACTAGGAACAATACAGTCAAACTTTCGGTAGAAAATACTATGGAAAACGTAGCTATTTGTAAAAGCTTGCCATCTTTACACATAAAATCGAATTTAGAGTTATACTTGTTAGTTAACACAATACAATGTTTAATATTTTTAATTTCATTCAAATATTTCTTCGAATTAAAATTTTTATCAATCCATATTTCGAATTTTAAGCCAAAAGACATCTATGTGGTAATTTTCAATTTTTCAATTAATTTCAGTATTGTTACTAATGACAAATTTTTTTTTAAATATTCGTTAAAAATAGCATTTATTTTTGAATATAAATAATGTAAACATTAACTTTCTGACTGGAATTCTGTGGTGAGATTATTTATCTGACTTAGAACTAACTTAAGAAATATACATATGTGTATCTCCTCCGGCGAACTCGAAGATTCTAATCAGTTCAGTTTTGGTTTTTGTGCGCTATTCTATTTGCTTTATGTTGTATAAATAGCAGTTTTTACAATAAAAACTGTATAAAAAGTAATATATTTTCTCAATCTTACCAAAATTAGCTATAGTCTACCATTCTAAAAATCCCAAAAAGAACTACCAAATTTGAAAGGAAAAATTCAAAATAGGTAACGTTGGTTCTGAAAATATTTATTATATTTTGATTATTATTATTTTTTGAGTAAAAAACGATACAATTCAACAATTTCAAAGCCTGCTCACAAGCTGTTTGAGTTAAAGTGTATTTTAATAAACTTTAAACGATACAAGGGAGCTTGTGAAATGAGCAATTATGTGGTTATATTAAATGATTATTATAATATAAAAAAAAAACTATGAAATGTCATATGGGATATGGAAGTTTTTTTACATATCTATGCATATAATAAATCTGTTCCAGGACCATTACTGTACATGAAATATTTTGTTTCTGGTGCAGTAAGTAATCGAAATAAAATATAAAACAGCAATTATAAAAATGTTTGTCTGTCCCTCTGTGTTTGCATCACGTAAAAACTAGTGGATGAATTTTAATAAAATATTGTAAGGAGGTACCTTTGTATCTTAGTACAAATATAGGATACTTTTTTCCGAAAAAATATCGTTTTCTAGAGAAAATAAAGAAAAAGTAGTGAAACAATGAAATTTTACCGATTTAAAGGTACTGCAAACTTGACAGTACCTTTAGTTTTCTCAGCGGGATATATTAAACACTTTTTACAGAACTCTAGAATAATGTTAGAACTTTATATAAATTTTAGAATTTTATCTAGGGATGGGTACATCTATATAAATAAAATACACAAACCATAACTAAAGCACTATAAAAGTAAAAGAGTTAAAATTTGGTGTGGAATTCTTTCAAAGAAAAATCAAAAAAAATATACTCAGGGTGATATAAAATAAACAATTATTTATTATTAAATATATTTAACTTATTTTGTTTATTATTAATATAGTATGGTTAAAAATAATATATCATTTTGGAATAGTTAAAAAACTTTGGTTGCGCTTTGCGGCAAAAATTGTGTAATGGAAACCATTTTTTAGCATTTTTTTACGTAGTGTTCATTTAATGATGAAATTACAACCAAAAACTCTTCACTGTGACCAAAGTAATGTTAAAAACAAATAAAACTTGTTCATCGCAACCATATATTGTTACAGACAATATACAGTGGTTCATGCGTTGTTCTTTGCGTGGGTAAAGCAAATTCCCAAACAAGATTTGTTTATTAAACTTTTGATAAATTAAAAATATTTTTAAAAATATATTTTGAATTTTAAAAATATATTTGAAAAAATCTCTAACCTTTAAAACTCTAGTATTAAACACATGAGGCTTTAAATTCTTTTAAAATAATTTTAAATCATTATATTATTTTTATTTGTTATAAAATAATCAATCAAAGATACTATTATTTCAGGAGTTTCAAAACAAGTGATTTAAAAAAAATTAGGACATCATTTCTATGTTTAGGACCAAGCTTTTTATGTAAATTTGTTTGATAAACCTTTTATAAATGAAATATATATATTTTTTAATATATAGCTCTTAATTTATTGTGTTCATTTAAATTTTATTATTTTATTACTTTCTTGTTTTCTTTTGTGCTGCTAATTTATCACATAAATAGTTTTCTAACACGCATGTGATTTCTTTTTGTTTGGAAAGAAAAAACCTTAAAAAAAAACATTTAAAATTATCTTTTTTATTAACTCCAGCATTTTCCAACAATTTTATAATGTTTTGCGCTTTATCTTTTTTGTCTTTTTTTTTTAAATAGCAAAAACACAAAAAATATTATTTAAAATGAATTTTGTTTTCAGTAGTACATATTTCATTATCATTGTCTAAAACACGCAAATAAGTGATTTATAATTTTTTTCTCTCCCCTTTAATGCAAAAATACTGGTAAAAAATACAAAATTTATCTTTTACAATATAATTTTTATTTAATATCATTTTAATGTTTTTTTTTTGTGTACTCCTAGCTTCATTGCTAATACTTGCTATGTGTGTGTGTGTTGCAAAACCCAGAGTTGGAAAAAAATCCTAAAAATGACCTCAATTTGTTGGGGTTTGTTATGTTCAGTATCTATACGATAGTACAACTATAAATAGCATTTGTTTTGCCATTATTTAATGTTTTTAAACATTATCTGTATACGGAGTAAAATAGCAGGAATATTATTAAAGTATGTATATAAATTATATTTATTTTTCTTTTTTGCAATTTTTTATTATTGCTGTAGTTATAAATTGACAACTTCTAGAAAAAATACAACCACAAACAATTAAAACCTAAATTTTAAACTTAGTACCAGAGCTATAAAGAACTTCGCATATACTACTTTACAATATCTTAATTATCGAATGGGTTTAGGGCAATGTAAAAATGTTAATTTAAATTAAAAATCAATCTTTCAATATTTAGAATTAGATACACATTTTAACATTTACCACCATATTTATAAAAAATAAAACTTATTTAAAATGTATTATAGCAAAAGACTTCTATGAAAAATTTGTTCTAAAATAGATTTCAAATATATTTTATTTTTTATAAATATGGGGGTTAATATTTAATTAGTAAAATACATAAGTTACTTATGTACAGAAAAAAAATGTTGCACCAATTCAAGATTAAGTTAGTTTTAGATACATATTTAATTGATTTTTCAATTAAATTAAATTATAAACTGCTTTGAAAGTAATCCACAAGAAATTTTAAGACTCTTAGGTATTTACTTTATATAAAAGCAACCATCCCGGGATAAAATTCTAAAATTAATACATATAAAATTCTAAAATTCTAAAAATTATTTTAAAGCTCTCTAGAAAGTGTTTAAAATATTTTAATAATATTGTAATTCCACAAAGTAAAAATAAAAATTTTATTCAATCGTTTATTTGGCAGTAAGTAATTATTATTTTGTCATTATTTTGAAACAGCGCTATATGTTACGCGAACAAGTTTAAAATATCCCGCTTTTAATGCGTATTTTGTCATTATTTTAAACCAGCGCCATCTGTTGCGCAACCGTGCTTAAAATATACCGCTTTTAAAATAAATGTTGTCTTAAAGTACACCATTAAATATAAAAAAATCGGCGTACTTTCACCGCTTTTTGCCACTTTCTCTGGGATATAAGATATTTTGGAAAAAAGTATCCTATATTGGAATCATTATACTATATACCTCCTCAAGTACTTTTTACGCGATGCTAACGTAGACAGAAAGATAGACAGAGTTACTGTTACTGCTTATATGTATAAATAATGAACGAAAAAACTACTTTTCTTTTTAAATAAATTAAACAGTCGTAAAGTAGCTTTGGATTGAGGAACACGTTCACGCGTCATTATCATTGTGGTTTAAGGTCAATCAGGCCGTCCTTGTTGCTCGATCTTCAAGTGGTTTGCGTCTCCCTCTCGCACTGGGTGATTGGCTTCCACGGTTGGCTGTTCTATGTTACAGTTAATTGGTGTTTGCATTAATCACCCACGTGCAATCGTTCTGGTTATCGTGTATAACCTCAGTTTTGATATTTAAATACATAATGAAAATTAATAAACGAAAAGAAAATTTTATATGACAAAAGTAATAAAGTAACAAGAAAAATGAACAAACTAAAGAAAACTAAAATAAAAAAAATAATATACTAAGAAGGAAGTAAAAGCCATGGTAGAAAATAGAAGCCTACATACATATGTACATTGAAAAAAACAACAAAACAATAAGCATAAGATTTTAAAAACACAAGTTGATGCGAAAAAAATAGTGGATGAAACAACCTGGTGAAGACCAAATTAATACTGAAAATTTACTTAACATTAAGTAACAAGAAGAAATTAAAAAATTGGATGATAGAACCTGGTGGACGAATACTAAGAAAGAATACTAGAAATACTAAGATTGATACTGGTGGAGACCAATACTCTAGGAGTGGACACTGGCGAGCTTACTTTCTGTGCAAAGGTACAGGTCGGCTGGATTTTCCGGAAAAAACTCCTACTTGTTGAAAGACCCTGGCAATATAACACACAAGTGTTGGCCATTTTAAATCAAAACCCAAAAAAAAAAATAAATTAAAAATTTAATCAAACGGGTACCCAAAACTAATGAAAACATTCAAGTGGATAATAATTTCTTTTAAATATAAAGCAAATATTTCTTTTATAAATTTTATATTTTTTTACTTTTTTGTTTATCTGGTTTTGATCCCAAATTTTTTAAGAAGAGGACTGGATTCTAAGAGGCGTTAGAGTGATAACGATAGTTTCTAGTCAGTTGGCTTCCATTTTGAAAGCATGCCAAATTTCTTCAAATTATTTTGATAAACGGAATGTTAAATTATTGCCACTAATGGTGTTTAGTTAGTTATTCACGGCTTGAGTTACATAATCTTTTCAGCACTTTTTCCAGTATAACTGCTATAATTGATACCTTTTGTGCTCTTTAGCATAAAGCTCAATGCTAAAATACATATTTTTTTTTAACTTCATATTTAGCTCTAATAATTATTTATGATTTTATTTTATGGTGAACCTTTAAAAAAAAACTTAGGAAATAACTCTCTACCGTTTCTAACCGTATTCTCCTAAGTTTTTTTCAACTAAGCAAATGATCCTATGATTTGAGTAGACTTTTTTTTAGGAGTTTTATTTTTTCGTCAGAAAATAAAACTAATTTTATGTAAATTGATAACCAATAAAAAAATTTTGTATTTCAATTTAAATAAATAAAGTAGGTTTTTAATTTGTTATTGTTTGATTAACGATCTTCCCAAGATGTTTTACTATTTTCACCGCATTTTTGAGACACATCTCATACATCGCTTTTAGAGCAGAACAAGAAAGAGAAGAAAATGATTTTGGTTTTTCTTGGAAATATATAAATTTTTCTGTGGGAGAAAAAAAAACATTATCTATATCCAAAAATTGGCAAAATAAAAAGTCAACAGTTTGTTTCTGCAACCATGGAAATAATATGAAATATTAAATAATTATAATTTGATGTATGGTTTTTTAAACTATAATTATTTTTAGCACTACCGGGAAATCCGTGCTTCTATTGGTGATTTTTTAAGAGTTTTCGGATTTGATTAAAAAACACCAATAAAATTTAGAGAACTGTATTGTTTTGTTTTTATTTTACGTTGCGTTCTTTTAATTGCAAAATAAATACTCACCGATATTACTTTTACTGTAAGTCACTTTATTTATTCAGCTTTGAATAATTTTTATTGACACCACTGTTAAAAATACACTCTCTTATAAACACGACAACGTTAAAAACAATACTGTCATGCCGTTCAAAACCATGAATTCTTTTTATAGGCGAGAAAAAACGCATAGAATGTTCGATACTTAAATGTGTATATCTCTGCTGTCTTCTGTAGCTATGTATATACGTGTGTACATTTCTGCTAAAGAGAGGGCGTGTTTATTTTAAACTTATGCGTGTGTATGTGTGTGTATGTGCTCCATTTCAAGATTGATAGAAAACAATATTACGCCTTGCGCATGTTTTCCCGTTAGATGACGTTGTTCGGCTAATTTAAAGTTGCAAATCTGTAATCAACAAATTGCTTCAAATAAATATATACAAAAAAATCTAAGTAATAGCCAAAAATTAGTAACCCTGCAAATAAACTATGAACATTTTTATTAAAAACATGAGAATTTATAGTTAAACTGTCAGTCAGAATTATTAGCCAATAGTAGACAGTTTCGTGACGTCATTCGGCCGACATGCGCAGAAAAGTTTAATTTTATTTGTGTTATGGCGTAACCTTGGCTTCTACCATCCTTGCTACATTCTATGTCCATTCAAGCATAAATGGAGCTTCGCCGCTGAACATAATTTTTAGATAAAAAAGTGAATCTTCACGCAAAAGTGGATCTTTGCCACCGCCTATTCACCAAAATTACCCGTTTTACACGCAAATCGTTACGCAAATTTGTCCGCGTAAAAATAAGTATTTATATACAAAGAGCAAATATCGACTCATAATTCTATTAATTCACCAATGAGTATTTGTATGATTAAATCTACTACTGTCTTATATGTCATATAAGAACTATAATTTGATACTAATACTCCTTTACCGTACTCTTCTAGAAATAGTCATCCTACGAATAATGCAACTTTTGTCAAAACACTTTAAATCTAATTTTCTTTCAGCATATTTGAATACAGTAATTTAATTTTTAGTTTCGAATTTAATCCATATAAAGTTTCTATTGACATTTGTGTGCAAATATTTGCAGCCAAAAAAATTGGGGCATAAAAATAAATTGTGACGCAAAACAAAAATATTATGAAAATAACATGAATTAAGTTTATTCGTTTAAAAATAAATTTTCTTTTTAATGCAAGCAAAAGTTTTTTGGCGCCGGGGAAAAACCTCAGCCAAAACCTATTTGGCTTTAAGCCATATTTAGCTAAAAATAAAAGAAAAATAATAAAAATCATAATCCCTAGGTTAAGCCAAAATTATATAAAAATAAAATTAAATCACAAAATAATTTAAGAAAACAAACAACATATAAACAGTTTGAAAATTATAAAGTTTTTTCTCTTAAACAAGTGTCCAAAAATTGGTTTCTAAAATCTCAGCTTATTAGTGATTTTTTTATGTTTTTTTTATCTAAAAGACACTCCCTATTGACAAATTAAATCAAATCTAATCTTTTTTTTGGTTTCCTTTGACACATTTCTTCACTTGTTTGTTTTGACTCTTTCGTATGTACATACGATGTATTTTACATAATTTTATTAACTTTCCGAGCTGCTAATTGAACTTTTGTGTCATGTCATTTTGTGTGACAAAACATTGTGTTCTTTTTTCGTTTTTATCGGTTTCCTTAAGTAGAATCTGATAGAAAAGTTGTTTGTTTTATCATTAGATTGCTATTGTATTTATTTCTTAAGCTTCTTAAAATCATAAATATTAATCCAAACATATATTTTAAATACTTAAAATATTTTGGAATAGTCTTAAAATGGGTTTCTGGTTTGTATATTTTTGTTATTGAATGTAACGATTTTTACCACTTGGGTGGCTGCAACACGATTTTGTCATTTAAAAGTAACAACTTGTTATTGACTGCTACTATCGTTTACTGTTAAAGTGTTATAAATATTTACGTTATTCAAAAAAAAATGTTTATGGATAAAAAAACTACTAAATAAGGTTTACGGGTAAATAAACTACTAAATAATAAACAAAAAAAAAAATACCTTCTCAAAAATAATTTAACTAAAGGAGATGATAAAAGGCTGCATGAATTAAGTTTGTAAAATATATCTACTTAAGACTGTACTAAAAGCTTTTGTATGACTACGTATTTGCCGCGTGAACAAGACATAAGCACTAGTCACTTATAAAGGTGCTTTAGAAATATCAGAACGAGCTGTGCCCACATACGTTGTGTGCTTCCTGACAATATTTTGTTCGATTTTGCTTTGAAAGTACTCCTCACCAAGTTTTAAGACTCTTATAGTGCTTCACGTATACGTATTTACTTTATATATAGGTAACCATCCCCGTATAAAATTCTAAGGCCCATTATTATAACTTGTCTTTAGCTAAAGTTAGGATTTAGTTGGAGTGATAACCATTTTTTCGTTATAAAAAGTTAAAAGTGGTTTTTAGCTTACTTTTAAAAACGAAAAACTATTTATCGGTCCAACAAAATCCTAACTTTAGCTAAAGGCAAGTTATAATAATGGACCTTAAAGTTATTGTAAACCTCAGTAAAAGGTGTTTAAAGTATTTTAATAACAATATAAATCCACAAAGTAAAATTACAAATCATATACAAATTTTATTCAATTGTCTATTTGGCAGTAAGTAATTAACATTTTGTCATTATTTTAAAACAGCGCCATCTGTTGCGCAATCGTATAACAAAATATTGTCAGGATGTCAGGCACAACGTGTGTGGGTAGAGCTATTAATTAAATAATAACATCAAAGATTATGTAATGTTGGTGAAATTATAATTGAACTACATCATTTAAAATGGTATTTTTTTTAATACACGCAGTGTCTATCGCGTCGGCCATCTTATATACTATTTAGATGTGTTTGACTTTCCTGTAAAACCAAATTGGGCAGAAACCTGCTACCTCATTCATTATATTTCTTACATTTAGCCCTCTGCGGCTATTTAATCTTTACTAATCTGAATAAATAGCTCGCACAGTGTGACTTTTTGTACTTTTAGGTTGTCGAAATTAATATCTTTTATTTTTTTATTTTACCATTAAAATAAAAAAATGCAAACTAAGCACACTTAAATAATTAATGTTTAATTTTTATTGCAGACAAATGAGTTGCATACTTCTAGGATTAAATACAAAAAAAGATAATAAAATAAAAAATAATAATATATACCTGCACTGTGAAGCTATAAACACATTCGAGACAACAGACACCCGGCAGCAATGTGTCAAAATTAAAACACATGCATTCTTATGAGAATGATTATATTGACGAGCATGCTGCTGTTCGACAGCTCGGGTTTTAGTGCTGCTGCTGTCAAGATTAGATTTATTTCTTGACTATTATTTTTATGCGTGTAGGAAAATGAGTATTTTAAACACCTAAAAACCAATGACAAAAAATGGACAATTCTTAGCACCTTGTTTTAGCGTAAAGTTGAATATTTTACGGCCTTAAAATCCTAACGTGTGTGACTTCGTCTAGCTCATACTAGCCGACTACAAGAATGATAGAAGACAAGATGATGACGTTGATAGTTGACGTTGTTCGGCCAATTTAAAGTTGCCAAGTCACAAATTGCTTAAAATAAATACGTACAAAAAAACTAAGTTATAGGCAAAAATTAGCAACGCTGAAAATAAACTATCAACATTTTTATTAAAAACTCTGAGAATTTATAGTTATAGTCTCAGTCAGAATTATTAGCCAATAGGAATACATTTTCGTGACGTCATGCGCAGAATGATGGTGATGGCTTAACCTTGTCTTTTATCATCCTTGAGCCGACTAGAAGCGACCTTTCTCTAATACGTCTAACTATCAAACAATGTTTCTAATGAAAACAAGAACGGAACAATTGGATCTAAAACAATTTTTCATGCTAATGAGTTCTTGGAGTCACCGCCTTGAAAGATAATGTAACTTTATAATGTAAGGAAATATCAGTAGCTTCACTTAAAAAATGGTTTCATATCTACATAATCAGTTTTGAATCAAAATGTCTTAAAATAAATGGCAAAAATAATTTTTATTGTTACGTAACAGCAACTTTTTACGTAAACTAACTTCATGTTTAGTGCAAAAAATAAATCTTAACAAAAAATTCCATCAGAAAACGCTGCTAGTTATTTAATATATTTTTACGATCAATATCCTTGAACTCGTTTAACACTACATATTTAATTTTTTTTGCTACAAAATTAAATTTCCAAACTTTCAAGATATGCAAAGTTGAATTCACACCACTGGTTAAGACAATTTCGAACAATTTACATTTAAATTGATTCATAGGATATTTGCATCCTAAAATATTTAAACAAAATTGTGTTAATTTAAAGAATATCCTTGAGACATATTCTTCTAAGCTGGTTACATTTGATTTCATTTTTTTTTTTAATAAAAAGTTACGAAATACATATGTATGTACACCTTTTTTATTGATTTTATTATTTAAATTCGTACAATATTTTTTGTTCTCTAATTGCCAGAAGCCTATTATTATTACTAGCAAATACCCTCCTAAATACAGGAGGATATTTGCTAAGAAAAAAGGGAATGTTAAATATACACAAAAAAATATAAACGCATGTGGATTGGTCCCTTTAATAATTAAGGCTGAAGTTCTTATTATTTTCTCTAAGTTGAAAGCATACTTTTTACAAGTTGGACGATTAATTTCAAACTAAATGTGGGAAAAATATTATTTAAAACACTAGCAGAATATAATGCATTTTCTGGGTCGCTACATCCTTCTTCAGCATTTTTCGCATCTATCTACTTTGGATGGTGTTTAGTTGTAAACATTATCTATTTAACAAACTCAGATAATAGAATACGAGAATATTGTATTCAGTCATTTATCGTCAGTTGGAGAGAACGAAGTCTACCACCTTTTAAAGTTACCCTCTAGTTTGATGTTTTTTTTTAATACTTACCTCCTTATATTTCTTACTGCTTTAGCCTAACTTTTGGTTAGCAATGAAAGATTTTACTTTATTAATTGTTTTGGCAGCAAAGGATAACGAAAATGAAAATATTAAAAAATAACAAAATAATTACTTATTTTTCAATTCAATTGTTATTTTTTCGAAATTTTATTTTACATTGCCCAATAAGTGGTACAAATTTTTTATCAATCGGAACTTCGGTACTTTGCAGGAGTAACGATATTGTAGCTAATAGTCGTTTAACACTTCTCAACGTCTACCATCTGCCATCAATTCTTAAAGATGTTAACATCTTCTCATAAGAATTGTATACGGCTTAGTCCTCAAAATTTTCCAACATCTTTACAAAATTTTCTTATATAAATTTAATTATTTTAAATTTAAATGTATTCATTTGTTTATTAAAAACATATAATTTGTTTAAAATATATCTCGAATTTAATTTTTTATTTTATAATAAAATGGACAATTCAATTAATAAATTTCAATAGTTATTCTGGATCCAGTTTATTATTAAATTATGGACAACAACGTGAGTTTTTACTATTTTGACACTATAACTGGTGGTAGATGTTAGATGTCACAGCATATTTTAGGACTTTGACTTTTATATTGCAGCAGATATGGTTTATATATAAAGGTATCCGTCTCTGGGTAATTACTCAAGATATTGCAACATAGTTTTTATATAAAATTTTCTTATTGTACGTTTACAAAAATAAAAGGTACTGCCAAATTTTCAAACTCTATGAAATTGCATTCTCTCACCATTTTATCTCAAAATGAGATATTTTTACGGTAAAAAAGTATTCTATATCTGAAGCGCGGTACTACGGTACCTCCCTACAAAACTTTAATAATAAATATTTAGTAGGTTTTACGTCATGCAAATACAGGGGGATAGATGGACAGACTGACAGGCAGGCAGACAGACAGACTGACAGGCAGGCACACAGACAAAAATGTAAAAAATTGGTGTTTTGTTTTCTATAGCGATAACTATTTCTACCAGCAACAAGATATTCAAAAAATCTTTCATGATTATATATATAGATATAGATTGCATGCAAAGAAATAAAAACAAACATATTATAATAACAATATTGTTATTATGTTTAACAATAATATGATTTGACTATGTAGGGTACTTCCCTACTTATGTACTTAGTTTTATTAAATCTAGTTTTTAAGTTTTCAATTATTAAAAATTTGTTTTTCATAAATTGTAAATTCTGATTATTATAAAAATAATTCTGAAACCTGAATAAACATATTTAAAATATAATTCAAATACAAAATAATTTAAAGGATTAAATAATCCCCATAATTGGCGATCCTGCCAATTATGAAAAAGTTTTTAAAATTTATAAAGGTAATATTATTAAAGATTATCATATTGATAACGTTAAACCAGCTCTTGTTTCAGACGATGTTTCTGAAGATATGGTATTTACAAACAAGAAACATAAAAAAACTGTTACTTTTAAAATTAATTAACTTGATTTTTTTATTTTTTTTTATTTTCCTTATACTGGTGGGGGAGTTATGTAGGGTACTTCCCTACTTATGTACTTAGTTTTATTAAATCTAGTTTTTAAGTTTTCAATTATTAAAAATTTGTTTTTCATAAATTGTAAATTCTGATTATTATAAAAATAATTCTCAAACCTGAATAAACATATTTAAAATATAATTCAAATACAAAATAATTTAAAGGATTAAATAATCCCCATAATTGGCGATCCTGCCAATTATGAAAAAGTTTTTAAAATTTATAAAGGTAATATTATTAAAGATTATCATATTGATAACGTTAAACCAGCTCTTGTTTCAGACGATGTTTCTGAAGATATGGTATTTACAAACAAGAAACATAAAAAAACTGTTACTTTTAAAATTAATTAACTTGATTTTTTTATTTTTTTTATTTTCCTTATACTGGTGGGGGAGTTATGTAGGGTACTTCCCTACTTATGTACTTAGTTTTATTAAATCTAGTTTTTAAGTTTTCAATTATTAAAAATTTGTTTTTCATAAATTGTAAATTCTGATTATTATAAAAATAATTCTCAAACCTGAATAAACATATTTAAAATATAATTCAAATACAAAATAATTTAAAGGATTAAATAATCCCCATAACTACAACCATATAATTTAATCATCATATGTTTTCAGTTGTCGGCCTATTACGGTTAAAGAGATGCAGCCTTGCTACTTACAATCAGATGGACAGATATTATTTTGTTTTTTTTATTTTCTATGGGGGATACCGAAGCAGATCACTAACTTTGACCCCCTTCGTTTCAAAATGATTTCTGGTATTCTGGATGTATATTTACGTATACCTTACTTTCATTAAGTCTCGTGCTGTCACTAGCATTTTACTTTCGACTGTGGTGATTTCAGACTGGTGACTGATAAATGTCGACATTCTTCCTCATTGCTGAGTCTATGGTAATTGCTAACATTAGTTTAACGTTAAGGTCTCCACAGCATCTTCATTTTATTATGTGTCTGCCAGTGCCTTTCTATGATAGCCTATTTCGAGGCACAATCTGCAACTATCGTCTTATCTCAATTTTTATCTCTGCCAGATAATACTTGACAGTCCGTAAACTGTCACTAACGCAGTTAATCATTTGTTGGCAAGAACACCAAGCTCCTTCTTGGTCTTCCTGCTAACTTATATTGTAAATATAGAGAGTCCTTGGTGGGAATCGAACCCACAACCCCGGACTAATAGACTACCTACTAGTCCATCGAGGCAGCCGTTAAAATTTGATTGGCTTTTCCGTTAAGTATAGAGCTGCAATAAATAAAAGGTCACTCAATATCAAATCTTATCTTGAGCGTTACATTTTATATTACAACGTTAATTTAATACTTTTACATCCCTGTAATATACTTTTTTGATATCTGAGGCTATAGATTATTATTTTCGCAAAAGTGCTTTTTTTTAGAGTGTGATAAGCTTTTAATACATTTTGTGGTGAAATGTGTCTACCAAAATTTATACGTGCGAATATTTCATAGAACTTTTCCAATATTGAATGTAAACATTTTTCCTATCTAAGTGAAAAAAGAAAATATTTATATAAAAATTGTTGAAAAACTTTTTTAAAAAGATTAAAATTGTTTATAAATATATATTTTATAATAGACATTTTCAGCTTAAACGTTTTATTTGGCTCTTTTTATCTGGCATACTCTTTCCTTAGAACTTAAATGTGGTTATTTTTTCTTTCTCATATTGTTTAGCCTCTGGATAATACCGAAGCAATTCTCACTGTCATAACTTTCGCCTTTTTTAGCTTTAAAGTTTTTAATTTTTTCTCGTTGCTTTTTTGAGTTGTTGTTAGTAAGAGCTTCATACAAGAAAAGAAATGCTTTTAAAGTGGCAACAAGATGTAGAACTACTGGCTAACAAAACAATAAAATTTCAAGCCAAAAAATCAAATAACAAACATTTCTCTCAAGTTTTTTGCGTTTTTGTTTTTATAGAAATTGTACGAAAGAAAAATTTAAAATTCATAAAAAATTGTTTTTCTAGTCATGAGTTTTATTTTGTCGAGTTTAAAAACAACACACTCTCACATTTTGCTAGACATTTGCTGCATTATTTTCATATGGAGTAAAAGGAATATATAGATGGAAAATTCATTTGAAAAAAATTGCAATTTCCGCACAGACGCACACATTTTCCGGACAACGAAAAAGAAAAAAGTTAACAGAAAAATAATAATATTATCTACTCGCTTCTACGATAAAAACTGAATGTTAAAAAAACATACATACTTATATAAAATAGAATAGTTTAAAAAGTACATTTTAGCAGAAAATTCAATTCCCCAAATAAAATTTCAACAAAATTTCCTAAAAAAAAAAACAAAAAAATAAAAGAAAAGAAAATGGATGTTTAAAAAAAGAGAATGAATTGGAATTTTGGCAAATGTATTAAACTTTCATTTTTTATGCTTTTTTTTTTTGAGCAAAAACTGAAAACTAAAAATCATACATAGAGGCATCCTTACTGCAAATAATTTGTTATTGCATTCTTTTTTCTATAGCAGCAGTTTAAAAAGAAAATGTGCATTTTTCACTCCCTTTCTAAGAATGTCTTGAAAAATCACTGAAAACCATGAAAGTTTGTTTTAAAGACAAAAGTTTTCTCATGAATTTTAGATAAGAGCAATAATGATATCGAATATGAAAAGAAAGAAGAAATTTTAACTAAAACAATAAAATTTTATTTATATGTTAAGAGAATAATAATATGATAAGCGGAGAATAAAGAAAATATAAAAACTAACGGAAATTAAAGTTAAAGAAATTTACAAAACAAAGGTATAGTATTGTGAAACAAGATTAACGTGAGTACCTGCCATACTCGGCCTAACCTCACGGTGGTCTTACCACCGAGTGAAACTTAGGCGTAGACTAGCGCCCCCATTGTGTAGTATAACAACACTTTACGATTGCCACCAATCGCTCGTAAAGTATAGTATAGTATGTATAGGTATAGTATGTATAGGTATAGTATGTGAAAAGATATAAATGGACCCTCTGGATTACCAAATATTGTACTCATTATATTAGAACACCCTAATTCAAAACTCGCTTTGTCCGCGACGTCGTGGACGTACTGACAATATTTTGCTTTGAAAGTATTCCACACCAATTTTAAGACACTTACTTTTATAGTGCTTCAGTTATGGTTTATGTATTTAATTTACCCATCCCTAGATAAAATTCTAAAATTTATAAAAAATTCTAAAAATTTTTTTAAAGCTCTGTAAAAGGTATTTAAAATATTTAAATAACAATGTTATTCCAAAAAGTAAAAATACAAATCAAATACAAATTTTATTTAATTAGCGCCTAATGTCACGCAATAGTGTTTAAAATATCCCAGTTTTAAACCGAAAATTTCAGTACCTTTAATCCGGAAATTGCATTTTTTTCACTGTTTTTTGCTCCACTTTCTCTTGGAAATGTGATATTTGTGCGGAAAAAAGTATTCTATATTGGAATCAGAATGCTGACGTACCTCCTTACAAAATTTCGTTAAAATCCATCAAGTAGTTTTTACGTGATGCGAACACAAATAAAAAGCAAACTTACAGACGGAAACGAGTTACTATTTTTATATGTATTTAGAAGTGAAATTTAAAAACATGCCCATTCTTTTTACAGAATTTGTCGATTTTGTACTAATTATATTTAGCAAATGTGGACGTAAATTTATACTACTGAAAGCATAATTGGGGTATTCAAACGGTGTCTTATCGAGTCATATTGTCATAATGTCATAGTATTTTAAAACAGTTTTAAAAAATTGTTGTTGGTTTGTGTGTAAAAAAGTCAAAAAAAATTAAGACTTTTCTACATATGTTTATTGTTTTGTCATAAATTGACAAAAGAATTCGGAGTTAGGTGGTTAAAGCTATTAAGTTAAGCCGACGATGGTAAAAAAAAAGCTGGAGGCAAAAAAATCGAAAAGCGGAAATTATTATTAATAATAAATAAATTAATTAAAAATAACACACTAAATTACAAGGGTTGTTCACAGCAGTAATATTTTTTCGTTTTATTATTTTATGACATATGACTTTAGAACGACCGTTTGAATACCCCAATTATTTAAAGCATTGTTTTAGGATCTATCAATTTTTTATTGTGTCTTAAATTTTATTTATATCAGTTCGTTGTGGCGGCCTTAGCACACACTTTGTGTAGATTTTAAGGTTTATACCTATGACGGTTCAAGCCTTGGATACGTAATCCTAAAGAGTTTCTCAGTATACAAATATTAACTCTTGCTTTCAAGTTTCAAAATTAAATATTAAATGGTGTCCATAGCAAAAGATAGTTGCCTGAACCATTAACATGCTGTAAAGCATGTATAAGGCTAGATGATAATATATATTACTTTTTAAAACTACCTCCGAAATAATTGTTATTTCCTTTCAAGGCGAAATGTGCTGGTCTCCAAGTGCGTGTATGATTAATCACGACTGGAGACAGCAAAAGCTGTAGAAAATTTTACAATTATTCGCTGTTGCTATTAAAGCGCTGTATGAGCAGAAAACACGGAACCTATAAGGCACTCATTATAATATTTCATTAAATTGATGTCTGTTCATAGCGCACGAGTAACGATAAGTGGACAATAATAAACAGTGAAGACCTACGAGCTAAATGCGATAAATTTGCAGAGTTCCCATAAGCTAGTTTGAATAAGTATGAGTAAATGTTGAACATAATAGCAATCAACTTGGCCGAGTTCAAACAATTTTATGCATTGAGTGAAATACGAACACAGTTCGAGAATTTTTAACAACATTACTTACGTTCATGTTAATGTGTTCATTTCTTAATAAATACAAACAACTACTAGTGCAATCAAAACGCACTAAGCCTTATCCAAAAGTTCTACATAACTAATAAACAAAACACTGAATGTTTTTTTTTTTTTTTTGACTAAAGCTTTTTTATTTTATTTGTTAAAACGCAGTCTTTAATTATCTGAGTTGATGACTTGAACTTGCTTCCTTATTTCAGCAAATTTTAAACTCTTATTTTTTTCTTCCTTAATATCTTCTACTGATTTGTCCGACTTCAATTTGAAAAAAATATTTTCGACGTGTTAATAAAGTAGATGTTCGGAATCTAAGTTAAAAATTGCTTTTAAGTTAATTTGTGTCAATTTCGCTTTAGTGCGACTTTCCAAGTTAAGCATGGAAGACGATGTTTTCCTAGGTATTATACTTCTGAGTTTTCCGTAACAATTTAGTTATTCATTTGAACTGGATAGCAAGAATCTTTATGCCGTGTGAATGCTAAAATTAAATAATGTAGTCATTATTAATCTTAGCAAGCTTTCCCCGGTGCGATTCGTTACACCAATTCACAAAAAATACAATAAACACTTAGATGAAAATTATGGCTAACTTTTAACTCGAAAACTCACGCTATTCTCACGCCAAATTATTTCAGTGTATATGCAAGGTACGACGCCCACTGTTCCTTTCCAATCTGTTTTTTGCTAGACTATGCGTAATAACACGATAAAAATATTTTACTTTTTATGGGAGCCATCACTACCACTATCCTAATCCAGTCTCTAGTTTGCTGGACTATACATATGAGGGTTACTTGGGCAAATTTTCATGACTTTACATATTGTAGTTCTCTAGGTACACGACAATTTTTTTCCAAACAATCTATGTCACAATCAAGTCTATGTCTTGCCAGACAATGTACGTTAGTATGGGTGTTACATGTGCAAAATTTTCAGACTCTACCTATTGCAGATCACCAGGTAGACAATAATAATTCTTCACTTTGTATGGGAGGTACCTCGTCCACTATTTATACTAATAAGTGGGTAACTGCTGCAAAATATCAAAGATATGATATGATAAGATAGTTCTCTATCTATTAAACAGTGGGCGTGATCAATTTATTTTTTCGTAAAAACCTAAGTTAAGGTTATGATGAAGATTTAAAAAAGAAATTGGCCAAATGGGTTTATCCGTTCTTAGATTTATATATATTTTTAACCAGTATTGAAGGCTTTCGTGAATACAAGAATAGCAGTGTCGGCAGCAAATATCTACAAGGGGACTCGCTTGTTACTTGGCATCTCGGCAGTATACAATAAATACAAAATGGGTCGGTCCCACACTACTAATTGGGGAACTCCTGCTTTAATTGGCCCAGACGAGACTAAAAATCCACATTATTGATATATAAGCTTATGATTACAGATCTAACTTTTTCATACTTATTAAAAATTTAACAAACACTTGTTAATCAAGCTTTCATTACAGACTTTATGGAACAATTGAGATTCGTCTGTTGAAAGCGATGAAAATTATTTTCTTTCCTGAAAGGTCTTTCTTATTGCACTTTTTACTAAAAGTGGTTTTACACGAGTTGTATTTTTCATATGAATTGTCACTTTTCCATGTGCAAATTCTAAACACGTCGTGTGAACCCTTTCAAACATAACATGTGTATTTTCCATGTGTACAATACCTATGACATTTTTCATTTAGAACGTGTTCTATTTTGATGTGACAAACCATCTGACATCCTGTAATGCCAACTTGATATTTTGCTATTTTAGTTTTTTTGTGGTGCCAAAAGCACTAAAAGCAAACGTAGTGCAAAAGCACTACGTTTGTATATTTGCATCAGCTGTGGTTGGCAATACAAAACTGTGTGGCAGAAAAATTATATATTATAGGTTATGTCAGATGTAATTACACATGTTTGAAAGCAAAAATTATAAACCATATGTAAAATGCCTATTTTGACAAACACATGAAATTACACATGGGTTATAAAACTAACAAGTCATATGACAAACACACGTCGTCTAAAACCATTTTAATACGTGCCTTTGTGTAATAGTACTGTAATGTCTTCTTGATGATTTGCCATTCATCCTTCAATAAAAAAATATGTATTGAGTATTTTGTGCATGATGCAACTGTTTAAAAAAATTCTATTAAAACGTTTTTGAAAAAAAACTTTTAAAAAGATAAAATCTAAAGACATTTTTATTAGCTTTTTATTTTAAGCACTAAATTCATATTTTGACTTATGACAACTCTGTTTTACGACATATAGATTCAAAAAAATACTAAAGTGAAAGAAAAATATTAAAATTAAAATTAAACCCTTGTAGATATATGTATGTATATGAATAATATATTTAAATCCTGTTATAACTTTTTAATTCCAAGTTATAAATTGCCCCTAAAAAAACATCGTTTATGGTCAATAACATTTCCCTATCTGTGAATTGTATTTGCCAACATAGCACTTACATATAATTGACCTTGATGTCACGTTTACTATAAAAAAAATGTAAAAACTTTTTGTTAATTTAATGTCATTTTTATACTATTTTACAGATTTTCTTTGTTCTCCTAAATACTCTAGGGATTTAATTAAAACAACAAACTAAAAACAATAACTTTTTGTATAACACTGTTGATGGTTTTCTAAAACATATTCCCTGATGACACTTGAACGTAAAAGTGGTTATAAAATTTTTAAAATACAGACCCGATATACACTTACGTACAAACTAACAAGCATATCTATGTATAAATTTATAATTCCTTAGGAACACTTAGCACTTCATAAAATGACAATGACAAAGACAAAGTTTTCTCAGATTTATCTTGCGACACACCAACCAACAGTTCAAGAATATTGTGAAGGCAAACAGTAAAGAAATGAGAATGAAAAAAAATGTGTAAATTAAAAACAATCACTATTAACAGAGACATAAAAATTTGTAGTTAAAATAATTTTCAAAAATTCATAAGCAATTTCCTAAAGACGAGCCAAAAAAAAAAAAAGAGGGAGAGAAAATAGAAAGCCAGTAGACGAGAACAAAAATTAAACTATTTATTTTACTCAAGTTTCTTGTAGTTTTGACAAACTATCAGATACATACTTAAAGATTTTTTAATGCAATATGGTTTAACAGACACAAAGAAAATCTTTAAAAATTGTTGTGATTCTGACAACACAGATGTTCAATATATGTACATATACTTATAATCTTAAGACTGTAAAAGAATTATGAGAAAATATTAAAAATAAATATATATAATTTTGTTAATGGCTTAAGGCCCAAACATATGAATGCTAACACTTGTTATTTAAACGTTAAATATTTAAAAGATACTTGCTACATACATAAATGATTTAAATCTGATCTCAGCCATAAATGTGGCTTTGATTTTGCATGCATTAATATGCAACTTATACTCGTATTTTTTTAATTTGTATTGTAACACACCATGGACACGCAAGCAATAACCTGAAATAAAACTTCCAGGCAATAATCGACCACATCTGCGAAGCATGCAATGCCAGAAACAGCAGCAACGACGACAACGGTAGCAAATCAAGCCAGCTACTTGTAACTTTATGCAGCAGTAGTTGCATTATAAAATTAAAAATTTTTTTCGCTTACCACATTACGTTACCATTACAAAATTCAAAATATTGACAGTCCCCTCTCTTGCATACACCACGCTTTTAATTTATTTTATATTCAAAATTTATGCTTGAATTACTTGCAATATCTTTCGAAGTTGGATTCGAAATCCTTTTGGCTTGTTTTTAGTTTAAGACCAATTTTTATTATTGCTTTTCTATTAACACACTTACTTGCGTTTATGCAATAAAACTTGAATTATGAATTATTATTAATTTCAATTTTTAATTTAAATGACGTATTTATGAGTGGGTCTAAAATAAATTGTAGTTGTTTATGACTTTTATGTCGAATAAAATATTAATACTTAAGCTAGATTTGTTTCAGAGTTTGAGAAGTGGATTTTGTTTTCTCAAATGTGGTGGCTGTTAAGCAAAGATGTGAAATAATGAAATAAATTTTAAATTTATTCAAATTCAAAATAATGGCACTAGCGTTGTAGTGATAGACTTGCACAGTACCTAAGAGCTGTTCAGGATTTAGTTCATAATTATAAAGAGAAAAATAATGCAATGTATTTTCTGGGTGGCTCTACACTTGTTTAGTATTTTTCGTATCTATCTGCACAAACTAACAAGCAAATAGTTTTCTTTAATTTCTCTGTATATATGTACATTCCTTTTACTTATAATTGGTTATATGTATATATTTAAGCCCTGCATGAACACAATAAACGAAGCTCATAAGACGCTCACTATAATATTTCATTGAATTCATGTCTATTAATTTCTCACAAGTAACGAGCGAAATGCCATTAGCTGGCAGAGAAGTATGAGTAAATGTTGAACATAATAACAATGCGTTCAAACAGTTTTATACTTTGAGTGAAATACGAACACAGTTCGAAAATACAAATAAAAAACACAGAATTTTGTATCAACATTACTTACGTTCGTTTTAAGACCTTCATTTCTTAAGAAATACAAGAAGAAAACGCAATAAACATATCCAAAAGATCTACACAAATTCTACACAAAACATAATGAGTGTTTCGAACATAAAGCGAGAAAACACGGCGCTATCTAGTATAGAAAGTTGGTTATACTCGGTCAGCTCGTTGCTCTTATGATACGAATAGAGGTTTGTTCACTAATAGTATGGTATGTGTAGGCATGTGTTCAGTAACCTAGTTTGTGCTCGAGAATGACCACTTGTTCATGAGGTAATGAGCACACTCATAAGATGAGCATGTCACTTTTTAGTATATATCTACCTTGTAATTAGCCAATCAACCTTCGGTAATTATTTCGGTAATTATTTCTGTTTCTTGGTTTTAAACTTACTGATTTTGAAATGTTCTTCTTAAAAAAAGTATTTTAGTAAAATATTTTTTTAGCATTCTTTTTCAAAAAACCTACTTCTTTAAAGTTTTTTTTTTTAAATATATTTTCAAAAGGTTTGTTTTTTTAATACACTTTCAAAAAGAAACTATACATAACCACACATTTTTTGCTAAACTTCAAACCATGTCCATACAGTTTTTCAAAATAATATGTAATTTTTAACCATAATATATTAATAATAAACAAAATATGTTAAGTTTATTTGTATATAACCAAAGAATGACAAAAAAATTAATTATTAGTTTTTTATCATCGGATTTTACTGATTTGTGTGTTTAAAAATAAAATATTTGTAAGCAATTTTTTTTCTTAAAACAAACTTGTCTATTCCATATGGATAATTGGTAAATTTTTATTATATTATGGTCATAATTTATTATCAGGGTTGACAATAATATGGTTCTAATATAGCAATATTATATTTTCATTATATTTTTAGAATGTTTAAAATACTAATATGTTTTGACTAAAGCCATAAAATATAATCATAGTGTGTACCTCCTAGATTATAATTACCTCAACCATGTTTTTTCTTTGCGTGTTGGTAGTAAAAGAAAATGGATAATTAATCTAAACTAATCGACAATTTCTTGTAAATTTTTTTTTGTATAAACTTTATCGAAATTTTTTTATAAAAATGTTATTGAAAATTTTTTATCAAAATTTTTTGTAAATATCTTATAGAAAATTTTTAGTAAAAATCTGATCAAAATTTTTTTTGAAAATTTTTTGTAAAAATTTTATCGCAAATTTTTGGTAAAAATTGTTTGTAATATTTTTGCTAAAATTTTTTGAAAAAATTTTTCGAAAATTGTATGTCAAAATTTTTTTTGTAACTTTTTTTTAATTTCTTCCTTAGTTTTTTGTAAAAATATTTTTCTGAAAATTTTTTGTAAAATTTTTTTGAAATTATGTATTTGTAAAAAATTTTTCGAAATTTTTTTTAAAAATTATTTTTGGGAACTTCTGGCAATCTATATTGCGTAGGAATGGTCAAAATAAAGCAAAATTGTTCCCCTGAGATCTGTATGCACTCCTTGCTATCTGCTTGTCGCGGTTTAATATTTATTTAAGAAAAAAAATTAAGAGAATCATTACAACCGAAAAAATAAAAACATCGTGAACAAATATAGGCAGGCGTGTTTTTTAGCCCGCAGCTTCGAATGGAATTGTCTGATGAAACAATGTCTGACAGCTTGGTGGGCATAAATCTTTTGTACCTGTCTGGCGCCTTGGCAAATGACATCTCTACACCAGACATCGCTTAATCAACTTTTCTATGTATGAGGATTCAGAATATATATATACTTTATGGGGTCGAAAATGAATATTGAATAATATAAACACGGAATGACAAACTTATATATACCCTTTCCATCTGTGGTGAAGAGTATAAAAATATTTCAGAAAGATTATTTTAAAAATGACACATTACACAAGTATCGTTTAGTAATTTTAAAGATAATAATTAAAAGTGTTTAAAGAGAGCTCTCTATGATGGTAAAAGTCATTTTTATTTTTAATTTTCTCACCATACACATTTATTTCGAGAAATAATACACATATTCAAAAATGATTCTAAAAGTTTTTAAAGCAACATAACCTTTCGCTTATATATGTATTTAAATTCTCCCTTTAAATCGCGCAATCATTATTTATTGTATATAAATCATTTTGTTTTTAAAACACATTAAGCTAACAAAAATTTTAATTAAATGTTAAGACCTTAATACATTTGTATTTTAAATTTCGTATGGAGGCAAGCAAAGCAAACTTTTAGGAAAAACACATTTCTGTTTGAGACTAAGACCACCAACAACAGCAACAATATGAAAACCACTCAACTTAATGACCCACTAAATTTTAACAGTTTAAACTTTTTAACTTTTTTATAGTTTTCAAAAATTAAACCGAAAACTACGACAACAAAATTCTAAAATTAATTTTAACAAAATATAAAACAAAATTATACGTAACATTTAAACAACAAAGCAAACAAATATGTACCTTGTGAAGGGAAATTAAAATTAAAAAAGGGATTTTCAATTTAAATAGAAATTTATATGTGGCTTTTGGTGTTAGGTGAGAAAGAAATTTTATAATGAAAGGTTGCCACAAACCAATAAATCAGCAGATTCAGTAAGTT
Organism: Phasia obesa; assembly: GCA_949628195.1. Taxonomy (NCBI): domain Eukaryota; kingdom Metazoa; phylum Arthropoda; class Insecta; order Diptera; family Tachinidae; genus Phasia; species Phasia obesa. The sequence goes on from OX451218.1 coordinate 80,146,466, forward strand.
ACTCACGCATCATAGTGCACTCGTAATTAGATTTTTGGGAAAGAAGAGAAAATTTTGAATTCTTATGTGTTTGTTTTAGTTTTTTGTTTGTTTAAAAAATATGGTAGCTGGAAAAATAAACATTGAACTAATTAGTAAGTAGAAGAAAATATTTTGTGCTACGAGGGTGGTACGAAAATTATCCTACACTGAGAAAAGGGCAGTAATATAACACACTTTGAATTTCCTGAGTGGATTAAGTGGCAGAATTGTAATCGAAAAAACCACTATTTGAGCTAAAAACTGTTATCCCATTCAGCATTGATGAAAAGGCTGGTTAGTAACTGATTTGAATCATATTAAGAGACTACGAAAGCCGGTAAAATTGAGGTGGCTAAAAGAAAAAACGTCATTACTCTACTAGGTTAAGTACTTCTGGTACCGCTTCATATGTCCAAAAAGAAATCAAGTTAATAAAGTATCAATAAACTCTTTCCGGTTTGTGTTTTTCTTAATGATTTTTTATATAGTTTTTCTTCGTTTTTATGAACTAAATAAACATTAAGGTTTTTATTTGATTTAATGAAGTAATGAAATAATAAAACCACATGAAATCAAAATAAACACAAATGTCTGTTCTTTCGAACTCTTTGTCAGTGAAGGTGTGAACATTAAACAAAAAATACTTTAAAATCTAAATGCCACAAAAGATATTAACACAAAGTCATCATGATTACTTTTAAATTCAACTCGATGGAAATAAGAAAAGAAACAGAGGAATAAAGCATGAAATACGAATTTGTTATTGAAATCTACAAAGATACAGGTTATTATTTTTTTTCTTTATAAACATCTCTTAGCTGGAAATATGCTCTTGAAGTTGAGATGCAGAAGACAAAGTTAGATATGAATAGAGAAGAAAAAATGATCATAAATTAAAAAGCCATAAAACTTTCAAGACAAATGCTAAATTTCAACAACAAAACCAATAAAATAAATAAAATAAAAAAGGGAATAAAAAATTCCAACCAACTTATTCAGTAGATACACACATATAGCCATACACATACAAACATGAAACCTCATAATAATGCAGGCGACAAAAAAAGTATGCTGCATATACACATAATTTAGTTAAACAGCCAGCATGCAGCATAAATGATACATGAAGCCACGGCATTGTACATGTTTTTATGGTGGTTGTTACAATAATAAAAACTAAGCTCATAATCATCATCAACATCATTAACATCATCATCATTATTGCAACTATTTTTATTAAAATATATTGTGTAATTTTATGCACTGAGTTGAGTTGAGTTGAGTGTGCGTTGCAGTGTTTTGGTTCAATCTTTTTTTCGTCGTTTGCTCTTGTTTTGTGGCTAAAGGTTGTATGTTAAGGTTGAATGCCACACCAAGTTTCTTTTATTACTCGCACGTAGTAAATGAACCTCTTGCTTATAAAATGTCATTCTGAAAAGTGACAAATATAAAAAAAAAAAAATAATAATAAACTGGAACATTGTGCTCGCTTGAGAAATTCTATACTTCAGATTTTCTATACAAGCACCAGCTAATTTTATCTTAGTACGAGGGTTGTAGAAAAGTGCAATCAAGAATAAAATGAGCAAGATAATCTTTTTTTTTAATCCATAACATTTTCAGAGACAAAATCTTTGATGAAACAAAAAAATTTTTGGTGAAATAAAAAATTTTTCGGTGAAATTTCGATTTTTGATGAATTAAAAATTTTAGATATATTTTCGATTTTTTAGTGAATTTGTGAAATTTTACTAAATTGTTTACTTCTGACTTGAATTTTCGATTCCGTGACAAAATAATTTTTTTTTTTAATTGTAAAATGTTATATTTTAAGTAAATACTCGGTTTTTTGATAAAATTAAAATTTTATGTGATATCTTGATTTTATGCAAAAACAAGCTGTACCCACCCTGACAAAATTTTTTTCGATTTTGACGTGAAAGTAATCCACACCAAATTTTAAGACTCTTACGTGTTTACTTTATATAAAGGTACCCATGGATAAAATTCTAAAATTCTAAAATTTATATAAAGTTCTAAAGATTATTGTAAAGCTCTGTAAAGACAGTTTACTCATTTTTTTAAAACAGCGCCATCTGTTACGCAACATTGCTTTAAATATACTTCTTTTAAAAATAAAAGATGCCTTAAAGTATGGAGTACCTTTAAATTGGCAAAAAAAATGTTTGTTGGTGTTTTGTTGAAGCTTTAATATTCTGTAATCTTATTCTATTATCATGCATAATTCTCATTATGTTTTGTAGAATTTTATTACTTATAGAGTATTTTTGGCTTCTCTAAAATTAGGAAAAAGGTTTCCTGATGATCTGGCCTGAGCAACCAGCGAAATACGTATAGGGACTAGCTCTTTTAAATTGCATTTTTATTATAAAACGTTATGGGTAATTAGCATAATATTAAATAATTAAATAAAAATCGTTGTACTTTCACTGCTTTTTCTCCACTTTCTCTGGGAAATAAAATATTTTTACCGAAAAAAAGTTTCCTATATTGAAATAACGATTCTAAGGTACCTCCTCACAAAATTTTGGTAAAAATCAGACCGTAGTTTTAACGTTATGCGAACACAGAAAAGAAAGACTAACAGACAGACAGGAAATGTATAAATAAAATTTTTTTTGAAGTAGTTTCGATTTTTGGAAAAAATTTAATTTTTGTTGAATTTTCGATTTTACTTTTAGAATTGCGAATTTTTGTCGGTGAAGTGTGTCTTTAGTAAAATATTTTTTGTTTGCGATTTTCAATTATGGTACTGATATTTCGACTTTAAATAATCTAATTGAATTTTCGATGTAATGTTTAATTATTGGTAAAGTTTCTTAGTTGTTTCGAATTTTCTTAAAAATTGTGGTTTTTTGGTAGTTTCGATTTTTTGAATTTGGTGATTTTGTGAGTTTTGTAATATTCGTCAATTTTCGTGTATTAAAAGAATTTTAGATATTTTGATGAATTTGTAATTTTTTCTTAAGCTATTAAAAGCATGAATTTTTTTTTCGCAATTTTTATTTATTGTATCTTCAATATAATTAAACTATCAATAATTACTCATATCTTAAGTCTAAAAATATAGATATACTTGTTAAGTCCAACCAGTGCTGGACAAAAAAAAATGTATGATTTACGGCTACTGTAATTTGCGGGTTATCCCTCTGATATACGGATGAGAGAAGTAGTGTCCCTCCTTCTTAGTCGAATGTAACCAGGTTCATTTAGTATGTTACGGGCCAGTGGATTCGGATGAGTTTCAAGCTTCTTTAAATACCTTATGGCAAGTTTCGCTATTTCTGCTTTAACTGATGGCACGTTTAGATCTTTATGGATTTTCGAGTTTTTTATATACTAAGGAGCAGATGTAATTATATGAAGAAAAATTCAAATGCTAAACCTTAAATATCTTCATATTAAAAAAATACACTTACACCACTTTAAAGGGAAACGGCTCATATGGCTTTTGCTACCAACCGGGCTTAAATATTAGAGAACTTTTTGTAGCATTTTTTTCGTTTTAAGCGGGTTGTTGTAATCTGAATTTACTATTTAAAACACTACCCTCGCATGTTACAAAAGTTTTTTTTTTTTTGTTACATTCCAGACACTATTTTTATGAACTTCTTTTCAGCGAAAACAATAATTTTAAACTCCATAAATCTCTGATGTAAGAGAAAACCAGCGGCACAAATTTAAAAACGTTTTAGTTTTAAATCTTTGACAAAAAAACAAAACACCTCACGGCAGCCCTTTTCTGACCCTTTAAACGCGTGTAAATGTTTAGTAAAAATTTAAAAACAATTTTTGTGTCACACTTAATAACAACATGTCGGTAAAAAATAGATGAAGATGGAGAAATTTAATCTACATAAGGTTTTTAATTAAATTAAGAGAACGAAATTCTTAGAAAATTTAAATTGATTTTAAATATTTTTTACATAAAATGAAAATAAGGTCAACTATACAATTTTGGATGTGTTTAGAAAAATATTTGGTTTTTAGATTTTGTTAAATAAAGTCATTAGTGTTAAGAAAATAACTATTTTAACCCATTTTGGACAGCGGATTATAACAAACTAATAATAAAAAAAGACACCAAATATTATAAGTTGAATACAAACTTGTTTAAAACTCCTTGATAAAAGATTTATATTTTATTTTGTTTTATTAATATGTAGACATGTTAGACATATGTAGACAAATTTAAAATAAAATTCTGAGAGCAATATAAAAATTGTTGGTATTCTTAAAGTATTAAATGACCTAAAGTATTAAATGATAAAAGTATTTTTTTATTTTATTTTTTTAGTTAAGTATATTTATTTAGTATATTTTTTAAACCATTTAGTATATTTTTTAATATATGTTGCTCAAATTATTTAACTATAGCCAAATGAATCAATTTTAATTAGGATTATTTATCTTTATATTAATTATCCTCTGAATTATTTTACTATTGTAGACAATAGCACAATATCCTGAAAGGCTACATACATCCTTCTTGAAATTCGTTTTCCTGTTTGTATTAAAATCCTTACAAAACTATAACACAAAACATAAGATTTTTATTGAATTTTCTAACAGAGAAATTAAATGACAACGGACAAATACAACAAATAAGAGAACATAAACAAACCCAGACGGCACTTGAGGCAGCAGCGGCTGAGCAAATTCATGTAGGCGTGAGAAGTACCGGCTGATGCGAATTTTGGGCCATGCAAGTCAATAAAATATTATACTTTTTATCATCTTTAAAGCTGGCAGGAAATCTATTTTTTTCCATTACCCCTCTTGGAAGCATATGGCTTCAACAAAGCATCTGTATCCTATACGATTTTGTCTCAGCTGATTTCGCGTCTCCTTTTTCGTGTGAAAAAGGTGTTGCCGTAAGATTCAGTGTATTGTTATTTTGCCGTGTGTTAATATCATTAATCGGCTGCTGTTCCAGCTAAGAAAATGATAGGTGTGCAGTAAATGGAATGTAGTGCCATCTATCGTTGCCTAGAAACAACCCCTCCATGTATTTAGAGTATTTGGTGGGAAACTTTGCTAGGTTTTGATTTCTAGCTTTTTCATTTTTCACAGGGGGTGGGCTGCTGCCACACCTTTTGCCATGATATTATTCTGTATTTTCCAGGGGAGTAGTCATCAAGGTCTTCTTTTGATAGATTGTCTCTGGAGGGTGTGAAGCCACTTAATATTTTAGTTTTAAGTGAAGCCACTTAGTATTTTAAAATTAGAACAAACGATGAACATTTTTATTCCTTTGTCAGGAATCGAACCTGGGGTGCTTAGTACACAAGTACTTAACCACTACACGATACCGCCATCCACAGCAAGGCATCTATAAGGTTCTCAAAAGTGTAAGAAGTTATTTGGCCATTTCTAAGCTACTGATCCGGGTATAGACTAAATTTTACATGAGCAAATTATAAGAGTTTATGGAATGCGGAAATATCAAAGATCCAAGGTATCAGAAAGTGGGCAGATATCTACAAATAAAAAAGAAATATAAGTCTTCGGCCCATTATCATAACTTGACAATAGCTTAAGTTAGGATTTTATCGGCGAAATAAGTAGATTTTCGATATAATAACGATTGTAAAGCTCGTTACTATAACTTTCTCTTAAAGTACGTGATAGTTAAGCTTATTTTTAGCTCACTTATAATAACGAAAAATACCTATCGCTCCAACAAAATCCTAGCTTTAGCTATTGGCAAGTTATAATAATGGAAGTTAGTGTTGTTATTCAATTTAAAATCACAATTCTTCCTTACGTCGAAGTACACTTACGTTCCTGTTCCATTTTTGGTTTAAACCATTGTAAAACAAACTTAATTTTTTTTTTTTTTTTGGACCATCACTCAATGGGTGACCCATACTCATGCAATGCATTGTGCCAGAACTAGGAAATTAGGTTATGGGAAGGAAGATAGAGGGAGTAGAGTTTGTGAAGTTTCGATTTGAGTTTGTTTGGGTCTGTTAAAATTTTCTTTGTAATGCATAGCACGATTCACTGGGCAATCGACCTTAAAAGGATGAACTATTAATGAAAAGGGTGTTGTACGCACAGTAGAATGTGCTCTCATTAGAGCACATTCTACTGTGGTAACGATAAAACCGTGAAACAACCCATATTGCGTCGATGCTGAAGAGAGTTAATAGAGTTGGATAGCCTACTGTCGTCTATGAGCTTCTATGCCTTCTTCTGCAGCTCCTTAGCAAAATAAAATTGTTTTTAAGCATGTTGACTTGCACTGCACCAAAAGCCAAAACTAAAAAAATAATGAATCTTGAACATAGTTTTTTTGCACTTTTTTAAAAAAAAAGATATAAAAATCAAAAGACGACGATTTGAGGAACACAGTCTTACAGAAATCATACTTTTACACAGCCAATAATGCAGGATCTTAGCAATGTATATAAAAATGTACAAACTACAATTTGCAATAATTACAATTAAAGAATAATGAGTCAAGGATAATCGGCGAAAAAAGTATATCTAAAACATCATCTTTTGCAGATTTCCCGTTGTAGATAGCTAAATTTATATACTTTTTAGTATATAATTTGTAATAAATATTCTTTCAACTTAAAGAGAATATAACGAACTTAAGTTTAATTTCAAAAATTCATTTAAATATTAAATAATTTTCTTTAAAAAAAATTAGGAAAATTTTGATATTTTATAATTGTGTAATTTTTTGTCCAAATATTTACCATTTAAAATTTCTTCTTGACGAACATTTTTATAAATTTTATGTGTGGAACGTTAAGTGTGCTTCTGACATGGATGTGCCATGTCAAACAAGTCATCGAAAAATCTGTGATTTGTTTGATGTGCATTAGCTACTTCATAGCTATAGTTTGACTCTATTAGAATATTATTTTTGGGTATATAAATATCATGCTCAACATCTATCAACCATTGAAGCCCTTAAAGATTAAGAACAATAGTGTAATAAACAATTGATAAAGCGATTTTATGAACTAGTGGAAAGCCAGGCGAGGAAGCCATTTGAATAAAAAAAAAATTTAAATAACAAATATAGCGCATAATATCGATTCAATATATTTAAAATATTGTTTGTTTAAAGGAAGCTCTTCATTATTTTTTAATTACAATAAAAATGAGAATTAATGTTATCAAAAATATAAGTATACTGTACTAAGAGTAAAAGAGTTCTTCTATGGGTTTCCTAATTCACTTTACAACAAAAAAAAAAACAAAATCTTTTCAATATGCGCTAGCATCATTAGTGCAGTTGCCATATTATACATGCTGAGTTCAAATACAATTGTTTACACTTCTACCTCCTTCTAACAGCAGTTTTAATAATCCCAATTTCTAAATAAGTTTCTAATGTTATAAGATAACACTTAATGTATTTCATAATTTATTAAATACTGATAACTTAATTAGTAGTCTTTGTTATTCAAATACGATAGAACTATTTCAAAGTTTTTCTTTTCTTGCTTGTGTTTCTATAAATTATTTAATCTAAAAGGAACTTCTTAGTGTTCAATACTAACAAGATATTTGAAATCATTCTTAGAACAGCCAAAATAATAGTTCTGTATACCTTAAATCAAAAGCCTATCATATAAGATAGCTAGGCTTCTTAAAAAAACTCTAAATAGTAAATATGGCTTAATTAGTGTCATTGTTATTAAAAAAAAGCTAATTAGATTTTATCATGCTTTAAATACTTAGACAAATTTTATCAAGAGAATAATTTGTTTTCGTTCTTAAATATTAATTTTTAAACTAACTAAAAACCGTCGCTTCTTAACACATCAAATAAATGACATATTCAAACTATTCATCTTCTTCATATTTTTATAAACCATCCCTTCTAAATGTCACAAACTAAATAAAACTAAAAATAATCATAATAATGACATATGATTTATATTATGTTTGAAACTTAATATCACAACAATTGACAACGTTTATTTAAATATGATTTATGAAATGCCACACGATTTAATCCAACCATAATCATATACACTATGGGCCACAAACTAACTAAAGCAGGCTTGAAAAAAAATCACCAAATAATGAAAAAAATTATAAACAACAAAAAAGGCCGAAAAGAACAAACATGAATTATGCACTTGATAGGTTTAAATATAAAATAAAAGCAAAACTACAAAGAATGTTTGAAAAGAAACAGGAACATACAAAAAAAGAAACTGACAATAAACCTACGCATGTGTCGAAAATATTATAAAGGCTAAAATACAGTTTGTGGCTGTTTTTTTTTTTTATTTTAAGACGCTCAAGAAACTTACAGGCACACAAAGTCATAATAAATATAATGAGCGATTACCTGAGGGTAGAGTTGAAAGCCAGCTAAAGAAATAGCGAAAAGGACACAAAGTAAAACCTCAAAAACCAAGTTAATATTCTTACTATAGGTAGAATCTATAGTTCAGTGTTTTAATGACTTATATATAGGTTTAAAATAAACAAGTAAGAGTGCTATACTCAGCCGTGCCGAATCTTCTATACCCTTCACCACATTGATTTTATTTATACAGACATGTACAGAATTATCCATATTGTTGACTCTTTACATAAATTAAAATAAGTCGTATGAGAAAAAACTCATTACTCATGTTTTAAAGAAATAGAAGACAGCGGCTACGCAGCTTAATAAAAACAGAGTCCGTTGGCCACAATTTTCGCCGTGTAGTTAGCTACTTAAGGATATTGAAGACGACAGCTACATCATAAACTCTGACATTGTTGTAGAAATACCTATTTTGCTTTTATAAAATTATATAACTTTTTCAAAAACGAATAAATATTGCTTTTTAAACTTTTTGTTTGTGTTTGAATTTATAATTTTGTGACATTTTCTTTTGTTGAATAAAATCAAATTGTCGCATACAAAAATAGGTAATAGCCTAAATTGACTATAGCCACAACGGTGTTCTTGTAGCCATGTAGTTGGATTCAAAATAATTGTTTACATATAAACGTGTGTATTTTATTTTTGGTAGTTTGTAGTCGGTATCCTGATGCTGTCTTTATGTTTAATGCATCTAGGTTTTAAAACAGAGACCTCATCTATTTAAGAATCAAACGCGTTTAAAAAATATGTTAATATATATATGTACATATATTCTTAATATTAAAAATATGTTACGTTACTCATGATTTTCATTTTCATAGAAATATTGTATTTTTTAATATTTCGAAAACTGTTTGTAAACATTTTTTGAAAAATTTTTTATAAAAATATTATTTTGACCATTTTTTGTAAAAATATTTTTTTGAAAATTTTTTGTAAAATTTTATTCAAAAATTTAAAAAATTTTTTTTTTCGAATATTTTGCTGTTAAATATCTTTTTGAAAATAATTTGATATTTTCTAATTTTTTTTAGATTTTTTCTAATTTTTTTTTTTTTAATTTTTTACATATTTTTTTTAAATTTTATTGAATTATTTTCTTAAAATTAGGACCGTGCTGCATCCTATATTGAGTTAAAATAGTCAGACTAAAGCAAAAAAAAACAAATCCTTAAAAAAATTTCCTCATATTGACTTCTCATGTGCCTTTTAGCTGCTGCTCTTTGCCACCCTGTGAGTCTATTGGCGATCTCTATGTGTCTTGCTTTCTATAAAGTTCTTTAATACAAATCAAAGCAGAAAATCTCTATCAACCTAAAAACAAACAAAAATCTCCCCTTGCTGGGGGTTATTGATTCCCCGAGGTCTGTATTCACTCCTTGCGATCTAACTGTCGCGGTCTAATATTTATTTGACAATAAAGCAAAGGAAAATTATTTAATTTAATTATTTAATTTAAAATAAAAAAACGCGAAAAAATGTAGGTGGGCGTGGTTTTTGACCTGCAGCCTGCAAAGGAATGATTCGATGTTGCTGAATTGCAAAGCCAAAATTTTTTAACTATCTGTCTGTCCCACAATGTCGCTCGATAACGTTCGTTCGCACAATTAAATTTAAAACAAAAACAAAATGTTTGAATTTGAGGCACACAACGTGTGTAATCAGAGCTGTTACGCAATATAATGTAATGCAAATACTTTTTTTTGGCTTCAAGGTGGCAAGGCGCTCTTTTGGTAATGTCTAATTTTATGATGGGAGTGAGCTGATCATCATACTGAGTTCACATCAACTCACTAGTTCATTTCAGCTCCTTAGTTCAATTCAGTTCCTTTTTTCATTAGTTCATTTCAGATCCTTAGTTCAGTTCAGATCCTTAGTTCATTTCAGCTCATAGCTCTTAGTTCACTAATGCTCCCTAGTTCAGTTAGCAACTTATTACTTCAATTCAACTTTTTAGCTCAGTTCAGCTACTTAGTAAATTTCAGCTCATTAGTTCACTTTATCTCATTAGTTTATATTCCTTTTATTCATGTATATAAGGAGTTTGGCAGTAAGAGTAGACACAATTTAATTTAATTTAAGTTGTTCTGGCGTTCCCACAATGAGCATTTATTATAAAATTTTTATTCCACTACCTTTAGACTGATAATACTTTAACGATTTCATGAGTCTGTCAAAATTAATTAGAAATTATGTGTATGGAATCCTATTATTTCTAGGGTTCCATACACAAAGGGTAAAAATCTAACTCTATTGTTTTTGCTACAAAGTCTGTCCATCTAACAGAGATTTATATCTGTAGAACCGTAATAAGAAAACTCTTGAATATGTACTACTGCAGCGGCTATAACAAAATAACTAATAATTAAATGGTGTTTAAAACAACAGTAAGCAACTGGTACTGTACTGCTTTTGATATTAAAATTATTGTTTTCTATGAAATGTTTAATTAATATAATGTAATAGACTCTTCTATCATCAAAATGTTTGTTGGGTTAGTTAGTTCATTTTGGAGTTATATGAAACAAGACATGAACACTAAATTTGTACTGAAACAAGTGTTTGTAGCAAACTACTATGAATATTAAAGTAAAATATGATATTTATGGATATTTTTTATTATAATTACAGTAACAAAAACTTGCAGTCTACAATATGGTTGTTGTAATTAAATTAACAACAAAATAAAATAGTTTTTTATTTTAGTTTTTTTTAATGCAACCATCAGCAAGACAATCAATACACATTTATTTGTTCAGTTTATTCTTTTCTTTTTTATTTAATACCCATTGTAGTTGTTTTATAAGCCTTTATTTACAGATTGTTTTTTCTGTTTTGCTCCTGCCTTTTCTTAACAAACGTTTTTGTTGTAGGTAGACATGGTACATGTTGTTGAACCTGTTCAGTCTTGAAATCCCTTAAGGCTTTTTGCGCTTAGCTTTGGCTTTTATTTTATTTTACTCGTACTTAAGAGTATTTTTTCGCAATCTTCTTCCATTCTTCTTCCCAGTCCTGGCATATACATAGTTTTGATTCTAATATTAAATCTTTTTTTTTTTTTATATATGTATATTGTGAACATGAACTGCTAACGTAGAGTGTATGAGTTAAATTGAAACAGACTTTTGTTAAACAATTATTTTTTTCTTTATTCTTTTAATGATTTTTTATTTTTTTGTGGCATGACCACATAGTGCAACTCTTTTCTTTGCTGAATGGCGAAACTTGTCTAGGCATATAAAAGTTATGAGAAAGGCTAGGTAATATAAACACACAAGTAAAAGAGTTTTGTTGAAAAAAAACCTTTGCCATTACAATTATTACAATTGTGTTTTTTTTTTGTTGGTATTGTTTACGTACGTCTTCGTGTATGGTGTAGAAAGTATTAGTTAAGGCTTTAGCTAGCTAGCTGTGGAGAAGGAAGTAAAACGATTTAAATAAAAAATCCTTTTAAGACTAAAACAATTATTTTGTAATGGTGTTAAAGGTTGCATACCATGATACGTTGTTGTACTCTACCAGAAAGTTAAAAGGGTTAATGAGTTTTACGGATGCACATACGATAAGAATTTAAATTTTAAAAATTTATAGTACAAATATAATAAAAAGCTCAAGCAATACTTATTAATACATCGTTTTACTTGATACCGTTTGCATTATAATCTGTTCACATCTTAAATCTAAATTGTAATTAATTAAAAAATAATCTTTGTTTATTGTCAGATTTACCGTATATACCACAACTTTTAACTATTTGATGCACTATTTGTGCACTGACGTCTTTTTTATATGAGGCTGTTAAATCACAACTATTGCTGGTCTTCAATATTGGGATAAGATAACAGGGTACCTTTTTCTAAAGCTACTGATAATGAAGAGTACCTTTTTCTAAAGCTAATGATGCGTATGTTTTCAGCAAGATAGCGCCACAGTCCATGCAGCTTCGTAAATAATGAAAATACTACCCGAGCCATTTCAAGGTTATGTATATTTCATTGTTCAAAATTAGCCCGACGAACCGTTTTAACACCATTGGTTTGGTTATAATCACCTGTGCCTTATTGAAGGAAATTCAACATTATTGCAGCAAAAAAATTAAGATGCATAGCTGCAAAATGGTCACGAAAATTCAGGCAAAGCCGAGAGGCCATTTCCCCGATATGCTAATAAGTAAAAATATTACTTCTAAGAAAATATGTATGATTTCTTTATTGTAAACAAAATTTTGCACAAACTTTGTACTACAAAACTAGCAGGTTCGAATGAAAAGAATAAATGTGTTCCAAAAAAACAATTTGGTTTTTAGCCTAATTACCTTTTAATCTAAATTAGATCGGCTAGATGGGTAAGCAGGGTTTTACTAGATATGTTCTAGGGTCAGAGTGATACAGATTTATGTCAGTTCATCAGCTTGTAAGTTCTAGTCTTACCATAAGTCTTGTCACGTCTACCACAGTCCTTGTGCGGATTTTAACATATTAATAGCATTACAAGTTTCATGGCTTACTCTTGCTGAGTAATCTTGCAGATTACACTGGCCTACAAGTAATTGCTCCCTGAACATAAATATGTGGAATATAGGGATCTCAACTCGTTAAACTCACATCCGCTTTCAGTTTTCGCGTATCACGTACATTTTTATGGGCATGGCTAATATTTTCCCCTAAACAAGGCGACCACGAACAAAATTACCTTTCAATAGATTTCTTTGTTTTCAACTGTTTCAGAGTTAATCAGAAATTGATGGAAAAAAATAAATTTTTTTTGTTTTCTAAAATTCGTAAAAAACTTAAATCGGCAAATATTTTACTTTTTGTCCTTATTCGGAATAATATCACGTAACAAGGTTCAAGCTCGCAACTTTTTTTTATTTTTTGCCGACCAGTGTTTTCAGTAGGCAATTATTCGACTACAAGTTGTCAACAAAACAAGTTATTGGTAATGCTTGGGGAAGCATTGCTTGGCACCAAAAAGAAAATATTTTCGAAAAAATAAGTTGAAATTACTTGTAGAAAAATCTAATATGTATATATTTTAAGTCGGTAGTTCTACCTACATATTGAGGGTTGGTATAACTGGTACAAGACATACAAAACATTACATGTAATTAAAATGTTCAATTAACAACAGGTAATTTTAATTGTAATCAAGCAATAATCATTACATGCAATTGAACAAACTTCAGTTACTTTTTAAAAACAATAAGTTAAATTCGAAAACTCTGAAAATGAACTTCTCAATCAGATAAGACTATGAAAGTAATCAAATGTTGTTCAGAATTAATCTATAAATATAATAATATAGTAACTCCATTCCTTTTTGCCGTGAAAGTACGTCGTTTTTTACCGATTTAAAAGTACTGCATCCTTTAAAGCATCTTTTAATTTTTAAAGCAGTATATTTTAAGCAATGTTGTGCAACAGATGGCGCTATTTTAAAATAATAAGTAACTCAATTCCTGTTCGTCTTTTACAGAGCTTAACAATAATTTTTAGAGTTTTATATGAATTTTACAATTTTATCCAGGGAAGTGAACCTTTATATAAAGTGAGTACGTAAGAGTCTTAAAATTAGGTGTGGATTACTTTCAAAATATTATCGAACAAAACATTTTCAAGACGCACACAACGTGTGTGGGCACAGCCAGTTGAAAATAAATGTTTTCCTGGATTTTATATTATTTGGTTCACTGTGTTTTTGTCTTTAAATATATAAAACCTAATTTATTTATTTTAATAAGAATGTTATTATTTTTTAATTAAATATTTTTTGGTCAACAACTACTATAAAAAGTAATAATTGCTTGCAATTACTTTATGAATGCTTTTCCATTGGATTTAATTGTAATTAAATTTTGACAATTACAATTTAATATAATAGTAATTGGATTTTTAAATCACAAATTGCAAGTAATTGTAATTTTCAATTAAAAATTCCATTTAATATGTAATTGAAAAAACCCCAGTTACAATTAAAAATAAATAAATGTAATTGTAATTGAAAAATTCTAACTACAATTACATATAATTGCATAACTGCATGTGTAGTTAATGTAATTTTAATTGAAAAATACCAACTACAATTACATATAATTGCATAACTGCATGTGTAGTTAATTACAAACTATAATTGACATCCCCCAAGTCTGACTGGTATAAAAATGAAATAACATTTTTTCATGGTAAACCAAGAGTTAGAAAAATAAGAAATAATTTGGTTTTTAGAACGTAAAATTTTTTTAGTAAGACATTTAATTTCGTGAAGTGAAAGTTAAAAGTATAAATCAATGAATCAGTGAATCAACAAGTGAAAAAATGTATGAACGGATGATGAGAAAGTTTTAAATAAGAATTCTGATTCTCGTATGTTGTATGATGTAAAATCCACTGTAAGTAAACTTTTCGAACCTGTCCTATTGACTGTTTATTTTTAGTTAGTCAATAAAATAGAAAAAAATTTTTTAGAACCTCTAAATCGACTAATTCACTTAAATAATGTTTCTGTCAAAGTTTTTTTTTTTTTTTTGTTTATGCCTTAGGGCATTTACTAGGCGTTCTGGGCTGGCAAGACTCTTCAATATGTATTTGTATGTTATGCAGCAAGTGTTTAAGGCTTGGCATTGTTTATAATTCATAGACAGCTAAAGTTTGCCTTGTTTTACCATTTGTGCCTTATCATAAAATTAATTTGAAATGAAAATCTCCTGAATTTTATATAAACTACATTAAATGTAATACACAAACATAAACGTTTTGTACTAAGCCCTAAATCTACTTACCATCTATAAATACAAACACATGTAAAGGGATTTTTTTATTATATGAGTATACTGTAAAAAATAGCATTATCATCATGTTAAAAAAAAAAAACGTTTCCTCCAATAGACATCAAGTGTGTTTGTAGCAAAACATTAAACAGTTTTATAGAATTTTTGTAGGTTTAATAAAATAACAATCTAAAATCATGACTTCACAAATCAGTTTATAGAAAAAATACCAATATTCAATAGTTATTTTTTTTAATTAATTAATATTTTTTCTTTTAACTAAAGTACCACACACCTTGCTAAATTATTTAAAAATCAAATGTTGTGCGGCTTGATATGTCCGTTTGATATATGATTGTAACTGATATCAGCTTAATGTGATATAGTAGTGGCTAAAAATTATGTTAGATTTCATTAATTAATAAAAAATTCAAACTTTTAATTATTAAAATGAGTGATCGGATTTTGTAATTTTTTTCATATTTTAAATATAATATTAATATTTTATATTTAGCTTGAAATAAAGATTAATTCAATTTTTAAAGCAAAGGCGTTTTAGTTTAAAAATGTAAATAACGTCATTCTATTCTTTCAAAAATCAAATACACCTAATTCTGTTTTTACACGGTAGATTAGCTCCAGAAAAATCTGTGTAAAAAAAGACATTGATCATATACAAAAATAGGTGATTGGTTCCTTATCTCTAAAATCTATTAAAATTATTGAAAAACGAGAATTTTTTTAAAAACAAGAAATCATGTTTATTTTAGTAAATCATATAGATAATGTGTATTTGCACCGCTTATTTGCATCTTTAGTGTATGATGAAGACTTAATAGATAGTTTCGTTTCAGAAATCAACGATTGCCTTATTGAATTTTAATTTTTGTATAGTTCTTACTGTACCTTCGTTTAAACCGAACATTTTGATAAGAAATGTTGAGCCTTCTCCATTTCCAAGGCGATCTAAAATTACAATTTTGCTTTCTAAAGAAATGGCTTTGCGTTGTAGTTTTCGTCGTCTTCTTGTAGAGATGCATTGATAGTTCACAAAATATTAACACATTTTGCTCTAACAAGTAAAAATGCTTGCATGCACAAAAAGGAAATTCCTCTAAATTTTTAATATAAAAATATTTGGCGAAACTTAAATTTTACAAATAAAATCTAAGCCCAAATGATTTTGAATCGTGCTAAATGGAATAAAATCGTGTAAAAAAATAATTTTTTTATTTTCAAACCGTGTTAAATCAAAACCGTGTAAAAATAGAATTGGGTGTATATAGAAAATGTTAAATGAACATGACAACACGTTTTTCTTTAGTAAAATTAGTTTAAAATAAAATTAATGATTTGAATTAAATTTCGGCCCCAACTAAAAAGTTTTTTAATTGTTTTATATATTGTTTTCTTGGCAGCGAAATTGCAGTGCACAGTTAAGGTAGTTGGTTTATTGTGGCCGCCACGTCGCACACTGTGGCCACTGCGGCAATAAATCAATTTGGACCTGCTCTCCGATTTTGATGATTTTTGCACAGATGGTTAAAAACTATCTAAAGGTCATGTGTGAAAAATTTCATACAAATATCTCCATTGGTTTTCTGTCCCGAGCAGCGCAAAGTTGAAGTATGTGAACAAGTCTCAAATGTGATAGTTTTCTATGTCATATTCAAAAGCCTGTTACTTATAAACTATACACCGAATGTACCTTATAAGTATTTTTTCAATTAAAGTGGACATTAAGCATTATATGTAAATTAAAAAAAAATTTTTAAAAATTAAAAAAAAATTTCTTTTGACAATGTATATTAAACCAAAAATAAAAACATTTATGATTTTCCGTTAGACTTTTAGTTGTGTGCGATGCAGTGCGATACATGGAGTACTATACCAAATTATAGCTCAGAGTCTCAGCTAACAGACTAAAAAAAAAAAACCTGCCCCAATTCGCCCGCCTCCGAAAAAACAATGAAAAACCAAAAAATTACAGTAAAAAATATGTGTTATGTGGTATTTTACGCGTGCAAAAACAACTGTGCATTCTTTCTTTCTTTGCTACTCGTACACGAAGCCGGTGCCAATTTGGGACCGAGAAATACGAAAATTTCATTGCATGTGTACTATATAAAAAAAACTTTAATTTGAGTCCCGATTAGAAAAATAAATGTACACAAAAGTATTTATCAAAGTAATATCGGTACATTGTATACGTAGACTAAACAACAAAAAATCTAAATGTAAACTTTATATAATAAATATAATAAATATTGATTTGGTTAAACAAGGAATGGGTTCCAGAAACTATGGGAATATATCTCGACGATTTTTTGAAAACCCTGAAATTACAGCTGACATAACCGGAGTAAATGAGCAACTGATTCATCGGTTCAAAATTATATTATCCATAATTAGGTGCAGTCAGGCAATAGACGCAGAGAAATTCCAAATATATTGTATAGACAAGGCAAAATTGTACATTGATTTGTATGGATGGTACTACATGCCCATCACAGTGCATAAAGTTTTGATACATGGTAGCAAAATTGTATCTGAGGCCATTCTACCTATAGGTAGGTTAAATATACAAATTGTTTCATACATTTTAAATTAATATGTGGTTTATTTTTCAAAGGAGTGTTATTAGAAGAAGCGAGGAACAAAGATTATAGACGTTATAGGCTATATCACTCCCGCAAGACTGGGCGCTATTCTCCTAACGAAGACGTAATGCATCATTTGTTGATATCCTCCGACCCATACATTAATTCATTTAGAACGAAATTGAAGCTTAAACAATTAGATTATCACGAAGATGTGGAAAAGTTGTTAATAAATGAAATGGAGTGAAACTTACAAAATTTTTATATTGGGGTTGTATGAGGGGTGGGTGTTACAGTGGGCGGATTTACTTCATATTTTCAAAACAGCATTTAATTGATTTTATATGCATTTTTGCCAAAAATAAACATATTGCATTTTTGAAATATTGTTTGTATGGGAGGTGGGGGTAAAAGTGGGCGGATTAAGTTCATATTTTCAGGAGGTCATTCTACTATTATAATATTAACATTTTATGAAAATTTAGTTAATATATTTAAAATCGTGGAAGTTATGCCACATTTTCTATTTAAGTTGTATGGGAGGTGGGCGTAAAAGTGGGCGTATTATTGTAAAAAAAAAACTAAAATTCTTAAAAAATTTAAAATAAATGTGTGCAAAATTTCATGAAGTTCCGCAACCTCCTTGATTTAAGACCATTAAATACACTACACGGCCACAGAGTGCGTCGTGGGGGTTCTGACAATATTTTGCTTTGCATTAATTTGGCTTTGAAAGTATTTCACACCAATTTGAAGACTCTTACTTTTATAGCGCTTCAGTTATGTTTTATTTATTTACTTTATATAAAGGTATCCATGCCTGGATGAAATGCTAAAATTTAAAAAAAAATTAGAATTCTAAAAATTATTGTAAAGCTCTGTAAAAGGTGTTTTCTATATTTTAATAAGATTGTAATTTTACAGAGTAAAAATACTAATCAAACACAAATTTTATTCAATTGGCTATTTGGCAGTAAGTAATTAACATTTTGTCATTATTTTAAAACAGCGCCATCTGTTGCACAACCGTGCTAAAAATATCCTGCTTTCAAAAATAAAAGAAGCCTTAAAATATGCAGTGCCTTTAAATCGGCAGAAAAAAGTCGGCGTACTTTTACTGCTTTTTCTCTTTATTATCTCTTGGAAATAAGGTATTTTTTCGGAAAAAGTATCCTATATTGGAATCAGGATGCTAAACTACCTCCTCACAAAATTTTGTTAAAATCCATCCAGATACGTATTTTCTTTATACCCAGCCTTGGAAAAAATTCTAAACATTATTATAAACCTCTGTAAGACGTTTTTAAAATATTTTAATAACAATGTAATTCAACAAAGTAAAAATATAAATCAATTAAAAATTTTATTCAACTGGCGCCATCTGTTGTTTAAAATATTCCACTTTCAAAAATAAAAGGCGCGCAACCGTTTTTAAAATATCCCAGTTTTAAACCGGAAATTTCAGAACCTTTTAACCGGAAATTGTGTACTTTTACTGCCTTCTCTTCACTTTTTCTTGGAAATAAGATATTTTTTCGGAAAAACAAACGAAAAGCAGACGGACAGACAGACGGCAATAAGTTACTATTTGATTAAAAGTGCAATGGTTTTTTGTTTTGTTTAGAAATTTAGATTTGGCTTTCTTTCTAGACTGATTTAACTTCTCATTTAGTCTATTAGGTTTTAAGCATAAGAATCTGAGTGTTTATTCAGAAAAATTGGGAAAAATCCACTGATGAGCTCGTTGAGCAATAGCGAAATACCCATCTGAATTTTCATAGTAATCAATATCGATTATTATACTTTTTGGGAAAAAATATATTGCACTCATAAAATATTTATTTAATAAATTTTCAAGGAATCATACGTAATTAAAAATAAAAAATATTTTCTCTTACTTGTTTTATTATCAAAGAGACAATTAATTTAAATAAAGAAATAAATAAAAGTGCTTCAAATATCTTTTATATAAAAATAATCATAACTTTCATATCATTTACAAATAAACGTTGCCATATACATACATTCATATGTAATGGGATAATTTTTTCTCGGTGGTGGTTATAAGCGGTGGTAACTAGCGTTTCTAGTGTTAGAGGGAAATAAACATTTTTTCAATAAATTTTAGAAAACATAACATAATTAGTACCATATTAGTCAGTTTGATTTGGAAATATATTTTATCCAAGCATTTTTTTAGAATCTTAATTTATTAAAACGCAAAATAAAAAAATTTATGGTTTTTTCATCAAAAATTATTAAATTTAATTGCATGTAAATCAACAAAAAAGTGTTTAACAACTTAAAAATAATAAATAAAAATTTTGTGTCAAACACGCAACAGTAGGAGGTAATGATGATTTATTTTTTTTTTTTTTTTTTTGATAATGATAGCAATATATAATATTCAGCTACCAAGTTGAGTCAAAAAAATAATATAAAAAAAATTTAAATTAATAATTTTTTTGCGTTCGTAAGACATTAATAAAAAAAGGTTGACGTTCAACACAGTAAAGGAAAACAAAAATGGTGGATATTTCGATTTCTAAACTAGAATTTTGAACACTTTAAATATTAATTTTATTTCTTTTTTATTTTTAGGTTAAAAATGGAAGCAAATAAATAAAATTATGTAAAGTTATTAATTAAATTTAAAAAAACTTTATACATATGCAAAAATATTTATAACATTTTTTTGCTGATACGAAAACAAACATCCCGAAATTACACTGAGAGAAATAAAAAATACCCAAGAAAAAACAAATACACACAAGATTATTAATTAATTATAAGGCATTTTTTGTGCTTTTAATGGCACAAAAATGCTGCAGTTTAATAATCATTTGTTTAAAAATAAAAGATAAATTAATAAATAAATAACGTGAATTGTATTGCATAAAATTAAATAAAACAACCAATAATGCTTCTCTTGCCCATGTTGCGTCGCCACTATAACAACAAGCTTTAAAAATGTGGAATATAATATACAAAAGAAAATATTATTAACCACAAATGAAAAACGGTTTAATTGAACAAACACTGCGATCTACGGGCATCACAATATAGTATGCATGTTTCTGCATGCATTCAGCTAGCCAAACCAACAATATTATTAAACAATTCCAACAGTATTTACCTTTCAACACAACAAAAAAAGCATTTAAATTGAAATAATAATAAAAAGAAGCTGCCAGGTATAATAACTATAAAAAACCACGTGCATTTTTATTAATTCTCTTTCACTCTCTTTTCATTTCAATTAAATTAAATGAAAAACGTTTACAAGTCACCTCAAACAACTTAAAAACTATAGTCATATTAAATTAATAACAATAAAAGCACAAACTAATTTAAAAAAAAAATAAAGTGTTATTATAAATAGTAGACAAACAATTGCACAAAATGACTATGAAATCAATGAAATACTCTGATTGTGATACAATTATGGATGGTTACAATCCTGTACCTCCTCCCCTACCACGTCGGGTGCCACCAGTACGTAATATATATGCCGAACCATTTGCCCATGAACCCAATCATTCTAGCAGGTAAATACAATGCAATTATGTATTCTTGTTTTCATTTATGTATATTAATTAAAAAGTAAAATAATAAAAATGTTAAAACATACAAATATAAAATGAAAATAATATGTAACATATTTCAGGGGTTTAATGTTTAAGGATTGTACGTCAAAAGTAAATTGAATGACTTTGATATGATCACTTAATTAATTTATTAAAAAAATTGTTTGCCAATAAATTTTAAATATTAAAATTATAAATTAAACTATAACTATTCAAATTATAAATTATAATCATTACTATGGTCATCATAATCAAGTTCTTATTAATATTTGATCACTAAATAGTTTTATTATTATTATTAATGTAGGGGGAATAACGAAGCAGACCTCTACTAAATGGGTCCCTTTTCGATCCCCTACCGTCCTCAATAACTATAGACAACCGACATAACTTGCGGCAATCTTAACCCTTTGACACGGGAATTAATACTGGCCATTGAAAAATGTTATATATAGTTTTAATTCCTTAAAAGGGCTTCAAAAAACATGTGTAAAAAATTATGTAGACTAATTTTTATTCTAAAGTGGGTTTTGGGGATGTACATTTTAAAGTAAAATCTGCTACAATGTGTAAACCTTTTCACTTTATTTTATTTTTTTATTGATTTAAAGTTTTTTTCGTTTACATACTTATAAAAAATACAAAAAAAGTCTAACTTTTGTAATGAAAAACACTGAATTAAATATTTTTTTGTTTTTAATTTGCAACTAAATCTTAACACATTATACGCTGAGTCGATAATGACGAGACAAAATATGCAAAATTGATCTCAAGTTGTTTTCTAATTTTTCTGCCTTTTAAGAATTAAAATAATAACAACACAACAAACAGATTACTGTTAAAAAAGTCATTTATACTAAAACACAAATCAGTATTTGGTTGATAAAAGCGACGTACATTATAATGTACGCCACGCGTCAAAGGGTTAATATCATTGAGTCTCGTGCTACAACCAGCCTTTAATCTAGACTCTAGTGATTTCAGAGTGTCGACTGGGAATAATCGGCATTCTTTCTCATCACGGTGTCTTTAGTGGGATCCACATTTAACAAGCTTCTGCCCGTATTCCTAAGTCTTACTCTAGCCAGTGTTGGACATTCACACACAATGTGCGCTACCGTCTCAAAGTCTTATAGTCTGCAAGTAACGAGTGATTTTTTAAGAGCTTGAGAACTTTTTTTAAAAAAAAAACGCATAAAATTTGCAAAATCTCATCGGTTCTTTATTTGAAACGTTAGATTGGTCCATGACATTTACTTTTTGAAGATAATTTCATTTAAATGTTGACCGCGGCTGCGTCTTAGGTGATCCATTCGGAAAGTCCAATTTTGGGCAACTTTTTCGAGCATTTCGGCCGGAATAGCCCGAATTTCTTCGGAAATGTTGTCTTCCAAAGCTGGAATAGTTGCTGGCTTATTTCTGTAGACTTTAGACTTGACGTAGCCCCACAAAAAATAGTCTAAAGGCGTCAAATCGCATGATCTTGGTGGCCAACTTACCGGTCCATTTCTTGAGATGAATTGTTCTCCGAAGTTTTCCCTCAAAATGGCCATAGAATCGCGAGCTGTGTGGCATGTAGCGCCATCTTGTTGAAACCACATGTCAACCAAGTTCAGTTGTTCCATTTTTGGCAACAAAAAGTTTGTTAGCATCGAACGATAGCGATCGCCATTCACCGTAACGTTGCGTCCAACAGCATCTTTCAAAAAATACGGTCCAATGATTCCACCAGCGTACAAACCACACCAAACAGTGCATTTTTCGGGATGCATGGGCAGTTCTTGAACGGCTTCTGGTTGCTCTTCACTCCAAATGCGGCAATTTTGCTTATTTACGTAGCCATTCAACCAGAAATGAGCCTCATCGCTGAACAAAATTTGTCACATTTGAACATTACGAACCGAACACTGATTTTGGTAATAAAATTCAATGATTTGCAAGCGTTGCTCGTTAGTAAGTCTATTCATGATGAAATGTCAAAGCATACTGAGCATCTTTCTCTTTGGCACCATGTCTGAAATCTCACGTGATCTGTCAAATACTAATGCATGAAAATCCTAACCTCAAAAAAATCACCCATTATCATCTTCTTGGATTTTCATCTTGGCTAGATGATACTTGACGTTTCCATGACCTGTCACTAACGCAGTTATCCTTAGCTTAAGGTACTTCTATTGTATATAAGAACCTTACTGGCTCTCCAGCCAAGGGGCTCTTTGAGCACCATTCTAGCCTGTCTAAATGGTTACTATACCCCAAAAATGCAACATGGTTAGATTATATAATTTTTGCCAAACCTCAAACAACAACCAAAGTTTTATTAGTATTTGTTAGCATAATATGTTATTAATAAACAAAATGCGTTAAGTTTGTTTGTATGTAATCAAAGTATGTTTAGATTTTTAATTATTATTATCTAATTTTACGGTTTATCAGCCATGCCACAGAACTCAATTCCGATAAAAATTGGTTTCAATACCGAAAGTCGAGTCAGAATGAAACCACTGAAAAAAATTTCTAAAAGATTTGCAATAATATTTTTACAAAACATTTTCTATAACATTAAAACAAAAAATCAATAAAATTTTACCAAAAATTGTTCAACAAAATTTTTAAAATAAATTTTCAATAACGTTTTTTTTTAAACTGTTTTTTTAAAATGTTTTTTCATTAGTATAAAAAAAATTACTATAACATTTTACAAAAAAAAATTCTATATAATTTGTTGCTAAAATTTTATTGATTTTTTTTTTTAATTTTATAGAAAATGTTTTGTAAAAATATTATTGCAAACATTTTTTGAAAAACTTTTTTAGAAATTTATTTGTTAAAATTTTTAGTAATTTTTGTAAAAATATAATAGCAAATTTTTTAAAAAAATTTTTGAAAAAAATTATAGAATTTTTTTTATATAAATTTTCTATAAAATTTTATTTTCTATAAAATTTAATTTTCTATAAATATTAATTGAATTTGATGTTTACAAAATTTAACTTGATATTTAAAAAATGGAATTTAAAGTTTATAAAATTGAAGAGTGCCTCGGTAGACCGATTGTTAGCGCGCTAGTCGTATCAGTCTGGAGGTTATGGGTTTGATTCCTGCCAAAGACTCTGAGTGTTTTCTGCTGACAAGCAAAAAACTTCACGGAGGTAGTGTTGTCTTAAAAAAAAACATTAAATTTATTAAATTGAATTTAAAGTTCATAAAATTGAATTTGAATTTAAAAACCTATATAAATATTGTAATTATACATATATACAGCAATATGTGGGATTTAGGAAATTTTTCATACATTTTATATTGTTTTATTCGCTTTAATTTAAAATTGTTATATTAAATTTTTTTTATTGTTCGGTCCTATATTGGGTTTTCTTTTTCAGAGATTTTACAATTATTAGGAACAAAAAACAATCGATCGGAGTTACAAATATGTGTGACACGCACGCAGAGAAAAACATGAATATGGTATGGTAGCAAGAATCACCTTATTTGTAACAATATCTAGTTGCTTTATCATTAATATGGTCACGATAAACAAGTTTTTGTTACTAGTTATCTGATCATTAAATTTTTTTTATTACCCCTCTTGAGAGCATATGACTTCCAACAAAGCATCTGCAGCTGTTGCCGCGTCTCTTCCTTTTTCGTATGCCAAAGGTGTTGCCGTAAAATTCAGTCTGTTGTGATTTTGCCTTGTTTGAGTTTTCTTAATCGATTGTTGTTCCAGCTAGGTATATGATTGGTCTGCTGTAGCATGTCCTAGGATAATATGAATGAAATATCATCTGTCCTTGTCTAGTAAAAACGCCCTCCGCCCGTGTATTTGGTGTAGTGGTGGGAAGCATTGCTAATCTTTGATTTCTACCTGACTACTATAATATCATGCTCGATTTTTCCAGGAAGGGGCTCGTCAGGGGCTTCTTTGATGGATTGTGTGAAGGGGCTCAAGCCCTTATATCCTTAAACACGAAAAAACCATGGTGAATTTTTTTCCGCTGCCAGGGATCGAACCTGGGTTGCTTTTTTATAGTTTTTAGTTGTTTATAGTTTTATCTAAGTTTCAAAAAAATGTTTCTTATTAAATTTTTTTAATTGAAACATATAATTTTTGTATTTCATCATAATAAAATTTCATTATACTATGGTCATATTATATTATAATATTTTTATACTTCAACATAATTATGGTTATCTTTTACAATGGTATTATATAATTAGACAAAATATATGTTTCTAACATAACAATATTATAATTATGTTAATAATAACCTTTACCACAACCATATAATTCTATCATAATATGTCTCATTAAGATTATGGTCACCTCAACCATGTTTTTTCTTTTCGTGTGGCAATGTAGAAAGAGTAAGGTGAAGTGTATATGTGTATGCTTGAAGAGAATGATAAATTTTTATTGGATTTGGAGCGCCTTCAATTAAACTTTTATTAAATTTTTACTTAATTTTTAAAATGTTCATTATTTCTTAGAAACACTAGCTATATATTTTTATAACACCAAAGGATATAGTTCTATGATAGTAATGAAACATATTAATATTAATTACAAAATATTAAAAATAACAATAAAAAAATAATAATGCTAATAACCACGCAAGTTCAAAAATTATAAAAAAAGAAAATTATAACATGCACATATTTGTACTTTGTACTGTACATACTTTTTCTATGTATAATAGCCTCTCTTTAATTTTAAGGACCACTTAACAAACACATACATACATTCCTTTCCATTTCCTTTCAAATTTTATTTTCATGTTCAAAAACATTTATATCGTTAAATGAAACTGAAACATTTTTGTAAAAAAAAAAACGAAAATAAATATTAATAAATATTGTTCATGTTTCTTTATAAATTTTACACATTTTTTTATCCCAAAAACAAAAAAGAAAGAAGGAAAAACACCATCACGCTCATAATAAATGTTGTGTTTAACGCTAATTTGCTGCATTGCTTTTTGAGCTCGTTATCCTTGTGTCTGCTAACACAATCAACAACAAAAGTATTAAAAAAAAAAAATAAAAATTATTGGATTTTTGGTTTGTTTATAAAAAAACGAAAACACTAAAACACACATTAAAGGATGTTAGTCCTGTTTTTCTAACTATTGCTGTAGGGAACAAGAACGAAGAATTTCTACCCTTTATTTACATGATCTCAATCTTTAAATAATTTAAACATTTTGCCGAAAAAGAAACCAACAACAATGGAACATCGTGAAACACGTGCCCCTAGTTTAAATATGTATAAATATAAATTAACATTATACTTAATATACAAACTCTAGGTTACCGTTAACGTTGAACCCCTTTTGCTCTTTAGAAAAACATATTTGTGTTTCTGTTTTAAAATAAACCCTTGTTGCCTTCTTTAATTTGAAAAGTTAAATGCATTTTGAAGTTTCTTTAAAACAATTTTTTTATATGTTACATGCAACCAGGTGCGAACAAGTTTTGTGAATGCACTCGTATTCCTTGTCAACAGACATTTGTATTCGTACTGTTAATGTGTAAGCATTGCTTTTTGGGTTTAATATGAAGTTCAATGTTCAAAAAAAGGGATGGAAAGGAGTGAATTTTTAAATCACATAACCTATCATTAAGCCCTCATCAAAACTGAAAGTAATATATAAATACTTATGAAGGGTTTTTTAGCATTTTTATGTGAAATTCAGTAGAGTTCAGAAGTTCAGTTGCTGATATCTAGCTACTTATTCTAGCATTTAAAGTTAATGTATCACAACATTTTTGTGAAGTACTAAGAATACAAAGGCTATAAGTGCAGCATTTTACATTAAAAAGTCCATTTCTTGTATTTAGGGTAGTGATTATATTTTATAATTTAAATGCCTAAAATTTGTTCAAATATAATTACATCAAACATTTGTATTTTTCCACTTAAGCTTGAGCTAATTTAATTAATATTATAAAAAGTACTACTTATACTTACCCTTACCCCTTTTGTTCTACTCCAAAAGTATACATTTAGAAATACTTGCTTATAGTTGCTTTCACTTTAACTTTTTTATGACCTTAACGATTGAGCATGGATTTTGCAACTTAAATCGAGGTCCACAATCTTAGAAAAAGTATCACTCTTCTCGTCTTGCACCTTAATGTTTATTAAGCAGAATATTGAAAAATCGGCTTCCGAAGTCCCAGAAAAGTCACCTAAAACACATTGTAAGGACAGACTCGACCAAAAACTAAAAAAGGCTGAAAAAATCCTTCAAATCAAACAAAATGAAAGCAAATTTATAATAAACTAGCTGTGCCCGCCACTTCGTGAGCGTCCTTTCGTAAGACCTACTAATATGCAACTAAACTAAGAAGAAACTAACATTAAGAGAATTTTATAGCCACGCTCAAGTCGTAGTATTCTTACCAAATTTAAAAAATCAACGCTAAATAACAAAGATAATCACATAATTACCTAAGTATATATGTATTTCACAAAATAACCAAATTATACAATAGGTACGCGACTTAACACAAATACAAATTTTATTCAATTGCGTATATGGCAGTAAAGAATTCATATTTTGTTAGCGCCATCTGTGTTTAAATATGAAAAATGCCATGCCGTACTAAGTAGTTAAAACGATCTGAGTTTTTAAATATACAACTTTCAAAAATTAAAGGTGCCGTAGAGTACTTAGTTCCGCCTTAAGATATGCTGCATATTAGTCTATGACAGCTTAACTGCGGTAAAGTTTAACTACGTACTTTCACGGCTTTTTCTCCAATTACTAAGATATTTTTGTGGAAAAATGTATCCTATATTGGGAACAGGCTACTTAGGTATCTCCTCACAAAATTTGGTTAAAATCCATGCAGTGGTTTTTAGGTGATGCGAACGTAAAGAAAAGCAGGCAGACAGACGAATATGAGTTACTATTTTATTACATGTATATAGAATAGATAAAAAAATGTCTTAGGTCGGCAAAAAAGAGTGCTAAATTTAAAAATCCGTTGCAGCAAAAACACCTGAGATTGGGTAAAAAAATGCTTTAAATCCGAGAAAAGGCCTAACATAAAACGAAACTAAAGTAAACAAAATTTGTGCAACTCTTTAACACGTTGAAATACATAAATGATGTCTACAGACGTCCTTATTAAAAGAAGTTTTTTGTGGCTGTTGATTTGATCTGATTTTAATAAGTTACAATAAACTTATTAAAATCAGAAAAAAAGTAAGAAAACTGAAAAGTCAGAACAAAAACTATATCGCCATCAAAAAATCGTCAGTAGCACAAAAAAAATTAAATATACGTATGTATGTATGCACATATGTATATTTAAAAAACCTGCTTAAGCATTTCGTACATTAAATTCGTTTTCTTTGCTCAAATGTGGATGTGGATAAAAAACAAAAAAAATCGAATCGGATCCGCTTAATAACATATATATCAAAATAAGTCCAGGAACCTATCCAAAAATTTGGACTGTTTAAAGTATCAGTACTTTGAGAATCAGGTTCTTGCCTGGCACAATACAATTACACCTAAGTCTGTTTTTACACGGTAGATTGGTTCCAGAAGAAGCCGTGTAAAAAAAACCGTGTAAAAAAAGACATTGATCTTATACAAAAATGGGGGATTTGTTCCTAATCTCTAAAACCTATTAAAATTAGTGAAAAGCAAGAATTTTTAAGAACAAGAATTCATGTTTATTTTATTAAATCAAATATATAATGCTTATTTTCACAAGCATAGTAATTAATGATAAAAAAGATATGCACTCTAATCTTAAAAGTAATATAAATTAAATGTATGGCAAGTTCAGGAACTAAAAAACTATGTTGTGAACGAAAAGAATAGGTTATTCAATTTTTAAAGTAAAAAATAAAATAAAATAGAATAAGTGATAATCATAAATACAACAACATAAATTTAATTGCTGTCGTCATCAGTTATTCGCATTCGCTTGCTTTCCTTAAGCCTTTTATCTTAATGCGTTAAAATTAAATTTAATGGAAAATCAAATTTGCCTGCAAAAAATTTCTTTACCAAACACGTCTTATTGCATTGACAGTTCACAAAATATTAACACGTTTCAATTGCTCTGACCAGTAAATTTTATTGTATGCACATAAAGGGAATTCCCCTAAATTAGTGCTATTCACATTTGCTTTGACCAGTAAAAATTGTTTGTACGCGCTAAAGGGGAATTCACTTAAATCTTTAAGCTAGTGTTCGCAAACTATCGATACTATCGATGGTTTCAGACTTTTTTCTTTCATAAATACTTTTTTGTGATATGAACATACTTCGCAAAAATTAAATTTGACAAAAAAAATTTAAGTACATAAAATTTCAAATCGTGCTAAATGGAATAAAATCGTGTAAAAAAATTAAAAATATTCAATTTTCAAACCGTGTTATATCAAAACCGTGTACAAAAAGACCGTGTAAAAACAGACTTAGGTGTACATTTAATCTGTTATAAAGGGTACTGACTCTGAATAGATTTTATTTTACTCAATTTTTATATCTGGTCTTGTAGTTTTTAGAACCTAAAGTAAAAAGAATTTACCTTGAAAGGCTCAAAATCACGTTGATTTATTTCTTCCGAAAATGTATTAATGGTTTGTCGGTTCAATTTACTTGTGGTATTTTTTCTTCCTTTCTTTCATTTAAGTTAATAGCGACAAACGGTTCAAAGTTTAAATATAAGTAAGGCTTTCTTTGAATGTCTTTTAAAACCTTCTAATAATAAAAATTTTTTTGGCGCAAAAAAGTATTTTTTTTTTTAATTAAAGCCTATATAAATCGTGTTACTTCCTTTGGAAAGGAGTACGAGTAGATAAGACAGATGGTTAGTGGAGAAAAGCTTCACTTTCGGCAACACTGATTATTTTTAGAACAGTGTTGCAGCGCCTCTGTTGTTATTTAGACGTATTAATTTTGAAGCTAGCATAGCCAATTTATAATTATTTTACTTCATCGGCGATTTAGTGCTATGTGGTATTGCCGTAGGAGGGCGTTATGATATGTGATTTAAAAATAATTTATTTTTTATTTTTTTTTTATGGCAACATTACCTCTGCGAAGCTTTTTGCTTGTCTGCCGAAATCATCCAGGGTCTTTGGCGGGAATCGAAGCCGCCACCTCTAGAAATATCGAAATTGTCACGGCTGAGTATTAAACTCGTGACCATGCTTTAGTAGTCGACATGCTAACAACATTTGGAAGTGATATTTTACAGCAAGGGAGGCGAAACAATCTATAAACATCTGAATAGCATACACAGGCTTTAGACGAAGTAATGAGCTTTCTTTAGGGCTAACGAAGTAGATCGATAATTCATCAATGTTTCCAAAAGATGCTCTTGTCATACCTTTCGGAGAAGACCGTCGTCACTGGCTTTTTGTTCGGTATGTTTGGCGAGCTCTATCGGTGTGAGAACATCATTATAAAGCTACGTCTTATGCAGTACTCCAAAAGATTTTTAAATGCAATCTGTTGCCTGATTAACAAAATCTGTTTAACGGATTTTTCATATCAGGCTTATTTTGAATTAATTTTTGAAAAAGAAATAAAATCTACTTGAAGTACCTTAAGACAAAATTTTCTTATAAAATTTGAAATAAAGTAGACTTGAAGTAGACTTTATTTTTTTTGCATAAGGAAATTTATTTTTAAATTATATGGCCTAACAATAATAATAAAACTAAAAATTTAAAAATATATACTTATACCTAAGTCCAATCAGTGCTAGATAAAAACTGTATAATGACACGGTTGTTTTGAAAATTTAATACTATTTTGAAATTACTTACGGAAATCAACTATTTAATAGTCCTCTACAAAAAAAAAAAAAAAGATTCTAGTCGTTAGCGCCATACAAAATTCGACCCATACACAGTGTCGATATTACATGAACCCATTCGCCCTGTATTTACACCCTCATAACTTTCTTTCCCTTTATTAATAAAATAGAGAAGCGGCTAATAAGAATGAGAAACATAAGTTTAAATTTCGCGAAAGCTCTTGCACATGTTATATACGAGTATTAAAGGATTATATTCCTTCAAAAACTGGTTTTGCCAAAAGCTTGTATTTTTGTTCTTTCAGTTCAATACCCAAAACACAAAACAATCCTAAAAAAAGGGAGAGAAATCCCTTAACAAATGCTTAAAATTTCTTTTGAAGACATCAAACCTCAAACTGTTTTAACAGCTTTGTTTAGATGTATATTTAACTTGTAGCTAAACTTTATTTAACCGCTTCGTGGCAAGAACAACAGCAAAAACAACAGCTATAAAATAAAACGTATTGCATTTATTTTGAAAATTATTGCAAATAAGAGTTTCCTTTGAACAATTTACCACAAACAAAAAAAAAAAAAAAATTCAAAAACTAACAGAAAACCGAAAACTTTATATTAAACAGCTTTTTTTTTCTCAACCCCTCGTTTATTTTGTTTATTTTACAGTTCGATTTAGTTGAAATAAAATTTTAAAATTCTACAATTGTTTTATGGCTTCCGCGTGCAAACGCTTTTTATGCAACAAAAACGCAGGCTTAGTGTTTATAACACATTTCTGCCAAACAAAAAGAACCGTACGAGCCATTATTTCCTAAAAGTTGACATTTTGTCAAAGGCTTGCGCTAAGAGTAGGAAAGAAAAAGTTTCGCACAGGTTGTACTACGTACAGTAGGTTCGTGCAATGTTGCATGTTGTTTTGTTTGCTTAACCGATGTTTAGCATAAATTTCAATTAGTTTTTATATTTTCCTTGTAAGTTTTGTTTCTACATACAATTTAGTACATGTTACAAGTTGGCTTAAAAACATAAATTTTTTATCGTTCTTTAAGTTTTTGTTTATATTTATTTATATTAAGATATTTATCGTTTAACAGTTTGTTGAAACGTTTACTATAGAAAAGGAAAATAAAAGCTGCAAACTGTCAGTTTTATTTTGAATTGTTAAAGGGGAATTTATGTCATGTTTTGATTCATGTTAAAAAAAAATTATTCTATTTTAAAATTAATAATTTTATTCGGTTCTGAGTCGAATTTAAACCATACAAGGTTGAAAGAATTTTTTTTTTTTTCTAAATTATATATTTTTTTTGTATTTATTTATTTTCTTTTTATTTCAATCATCAAAATAACATCTACATCTCGAGCCTTTCGTTAGTAGCAATAAACCAGTTGGATTTGTGGATAAATTATTTTATCTTGGAAGCAAAATTTCATCTGACTCAATACCACAAAATGAGGTATTGAGTCCGGAATATTGCTGAAACAAATAGTATCAACATAGGACATAGTGTGGTTGCCGTCACCATACAATAACCATGTTTTTTTTGTGTGCAGTTGTGAAACTACAATCCAAAATCTAGGATTTGAAAAACTGGTGGCTAGATATCATAGGAAGTAAAGATCTATACCCTAAGTGCAATATTGAACCCACAACAACCATTATAAAATGAAAATAAAGAGGTGGATTTGACATATCACACAGAAAAATGTATGTTCACTAATTAAAGGTTTTAATTGGTTTCAGATTAAAATTCAATTAAATATATAATTGACTTAATTATTTATTTAATTAGGATTTTTTGTTTGTTCTGTTTTAAACAAATATTTATTTGAATCAATTAAAAAATTAATTGAACTTTTATTTATAGCTAATTAAAGCCTTTTTTGAATAAGCAAAGAAGAAATATGTTCACAAGTTTTGGAGCGGAACCCTCAGGGCAAACAAAGGTAGCTGAGAGAGTAAATTGAGGGTGATGTGGCTCAAGTGGTTAGCACGTTGACTACTAAAGCATGGTCATGAGTTCAATTTTCTGATATATAGTAATTTCTCTTTATAATAATACATATTACAGCGCCCTCCTTCGCCGGTATTACCACATAGTACTAAATCGCCTAAATCTAAAAATAATCATAACGTGCGATTGCAGTGTTGCCATACGTGAAGCTTTACCATAACATTAACCATCTGTCGTATCTATTCCTATCCCTTTCCAAAGGAAGTACACAGTTAATATAGGCATTAATTGCCTGAGTGTTACTTCTCTTTAAAAATAAAAATAAAACATCGAAAATAGTTGAAACGAGTTAAAAGAATTAGCTAATGACAGGGCAGCTCGGAAAAAATTTGTGAAGCCTCTATGCTCGTCAAGGAGTGAAGCGAAAAAGAAGAAGAACAAGAATATCTAGTTGCAATATACAAAACAAAGCCCTCCATGAGCACAAAAAACGAAGCTAATAAAACGCTCATTATAATATTTCAAAGACCAATGAGCTAAATGCAATGAGCTTGCAGAGTTTCCATAAGCAAGTTTGAATAAGTATGAATAAATGCTGAACATAATAACAATAAACTTGGGCGAGTCCAAGCAGTTTTATGATTTGAGTGAAACACGAACACAGTACACTCACGTACAAACAAAACTACTTTACTTACATTCATTTAAAGGTCTTTATTTTTCAAGAAATACAAAAAACCAATAGTGCAATCAAAACGCACTAAGCCTTATTCAAAAGTACTACACAGCTATTAAATAAAACACACTGAGTGTTTCGAACATGAGACGAGTAACCGTGGCGCTCACTAGTATAGAAAGTTCGTTTTACCAGGTAAAATGAATTTTCAGTTCTTTTATGATTTGAACAGAGGAGGTTGGCTCACTAATAGTATGGTATGCGTAGGCATGTGTTTAGTAAGATAGTTGGTGTTCGATTATGACCACTTGCTCATGTGGGTATGATAACACCCATTAGATGAACTTGCTCATGGAACTGTTTATTATATATCTATATTTGACTAATTCACTAAACACTAAGCGTAAGATAAATAATTTATCAAAATCACATTTCTGTAGGGACTGCCGTTGACAACTGTAGCGAAAGAGAATTGCTTTTAGCTAGCGCCTTAGTAAATTAACTATATAATTATATAAATATATTAACATATGAAAAAAAATATTTTCAATTTTCCCCCCAGCTTTTTATGTTTGAACTTAAATTTAAATTAGATTTTTTCACAACACATTAAGTGCCAAATGGGGGAATTGCCTATGAAAATCAGTATTGATTTGTTTATTATGTGCTTGTTTCAAGTGTTTCTACTTACGATTATACATATCGTCGCGTTTCTTCTTAAACCACGTAAGCGACATTTTTTCGAAATTGACTTTTTTGGTTTTTATGGTAGAAAATAACATTTGCCACTAGACTACATTCTCATTTTAACAAGTTTGTATGAAAAATAAATAAATCCATTTTCAAAACCTCGTAAGCGCCATACAAATGACATTTGCATGCAAAATATAATGGTCTTTATATTTCAAGTTGGAAATGTTAAAGTCTCAACCACCAAGTTTTTTGTATTTAACATTAAAAAAATCATGAAAGTTGCATGCCAATTGGAGCATTTTTAGTAAAGTTAAAAGTTATTTTGATAAATACAAAAAAAAATGTTTATTTACACACAGAAATTTGCAATTTGCTGTTTGTGCCAAAACCACGTAAGCGACAGATTTGGCTACAATTAATTGTAAGTAACAAATTTAAAAAAAAAGTTTCTATACCCTCCAGAGAGTTGCACAGCCATGTTTTGCAAAAAAAAAAATTATTTTGAAACCCATATTAAAGAAGTTATTAAGTTTTTTTCGTTTTCTGAAAAACGACTTTTTGGCGCTTACGTGGTTTAAGAATTAACGCGACGATATGTATGTATGGTTTAAATCAATATACCATTAAAGTTATCCAGAATGAATTATTAATATTTAATATTTAAAATTAAAATTTTTTTTTCATTCTTCATTTCTGTAATTGATATTGACAATATCTTTAAAATGAACTTGAGTTCTGTATACAATTAATTAGCATTTAAAAATGTTTACTTGAAGAAATTAAGCTCAAGTATTTCTCATAAACATACAAAACAATCAAGCCAATTATTTTTATAATAAACATTTTAAATTAACAAAGTAATTGGGAAAAGTGGGTTAAGATACAGAAAGCTTTTGAAAAATTTTGTGAAAAAAAAAATATTTTTGAATAAAATTTAAATTCATTAAAAATCCATAAAACTTGAAGTAGTATTTAAAGATCATATTAAAAAATTATTTGAATATATTTTTTATTTTAGCTATAAAATACTATTTTTTAGTTTTGGAAATTTTATATGTTTAGCTCCTGCTGCTTAAACGAAAATTTATCTGAATTTTATAACAATAGAGTTAAAAAGAGGAGGTGTAGAAAAATGCTAGATTAAGATAAAAATTATACTCTTGAGAAAGTTACACAAATCTTGTGTTACGAATCGATTCGATTTGTTAGAAATGACATTCTTAATTAAAAGACAGCTTCTTATAAATTAAAATCATTAAAATATCGAATGAATAGATTTTATTTTAATTGGTTTGAATTACCAACCAATTACTCGTACGTGAAGAGTATTGATTGAGACGTTATGTTGTAGGGTATTCCTTTTTTATGACATTTAATAAGCCTGTATATTTATTATCTGTGATGAGCGTTTTAAATTACATACTGCCTGTGTGGAGCTTCTTTTCTCAAACTTATTAAGTGTTTGATGCGGGCTGCATACAGTCATGTTGTTTTTTATTCCCTTTTTTACTGTCGTTAAAAAAGTGAAAGAAAAAATTATGATGTTTAAAAAACTTATTAATTTACTATATTACAAAAAAAACTAAAAAACCAGCGGGAAATTGTTAATTAAACTTGTAAAGAAGAAGAAGAATTAAACATGATGTTTTTGAAAAATATTTTTATTTTAAATCTTTTCATTGTACCAGTATTTAACATAATTTTAATTGCATTAACTCAACTTCTTTTAAGTCTTAACTTTTGCCATTTTTTTATCATGTTTTTAAATTTCAATTGTTGTAGTTGTTATTTTGCCATTAATTGACATTTCATTTGAACTTCATCAAATTGTCAAGTTGTCAATTACGACATGGACATCATTGGGAAATTTTCAATTTGTAACAATTATTGTGTTGTCTGCCGGCATTGGATAAAAAGAGAGAAATATAGAAGGAAAGGAAAAGGTTGCTTTTTCTTCTTTTTTCGAAACCTTTAATTGAAGTCGTTGTTTTGTGTTTTTTGTACTTTTTTATTTTTTAACAAAAAGCTGATGTCTTTCGAAGAATTTTGTAGAAACGAATTGTAATAAATTAATTAATTGATTGAATTAAATTGTTTCGTTTAGCAGTTGATTTTATTATTCATAGAATTATGAGCAACCAAATGCAGTTATCTATTCTCTGGTACAGAAAAGAAATCATGACTGAATGGAAGTTTTAATGCAACTAATTTGAATTAATTAATGTATTTTAATTAACATATAATTCAGCTCTCAGATTTAAAAAAATTTTTTTTTTTTGGAAAAGAAAGAAAGTAATTTTTGTTTCATTATTTTTTATATAGATTTTAAATAAAAATTGTTAGTAAAAATTTATTTAATTTATTTTAGTTTATTAGAAGCCAAATTAAAACATGTAAATTCAATGTCTTCTTGAAAAATTAATAAAAAAAGTGTTACAATACTCTGTAAAAATGAAGTAAAAAACATCTAGATCAACCTTTCTTTGAGTACGTCAAAAACAGAGGTTGATCCTTATGTCATAATCTATTGAACATAAGTTTGATGAAATTGCTATTTAACTAAAGGCCCTTACATGCCAGGTGCCCCTTGACGGTTGACCATTAACACTTCTTATTTCTATTTTTTTTTCACCGAATTTTTTCGGATATATATCGATGCTTTATTAATCAATAACTCTTAAACAGAGAGGTTTTCGTGATTTAGTTATATAAACTTTTTTTTGTTATAAAGGGACAAATATTTTGTTCGTACAAACTTTTAACCAACAATAAACATTTTGTGCTTATTTGGTATGTGTTTTTTTTTAATTTCGTGTTAGTGAATCAGCTTGATAATAAATAAACATAATATTTTACCGATTAATCGAATAAAACTTAAAAAACTTTTGATTAATCGATCAGTTTTTATGTTGTTTTGAACGTAATTGAGTTAATGTATTATAGTGAATTCATTTATTTTACGATTAATGGACCAAGACGTGACTCTGGTCAAAAAACCTTTAATTAACTTAATTAGCAAGTTTAATAATATCATACATGCTTTTTAATCGGTAAAATATTATGTTTATTTACTATCAAACGAATTCACTAACACTTACAAAATGCAAATACTGGAATTGAGTACCTTCTAAAGTTTCAAAAATATTTTTATAACAAATAATTGTTAGCTGTTTAACATTCATTTAAGTAAGGCACGAGCTGACGTTCAAAAATTTTTGAATATAACTGTCAAAGCTTGTGACTAAAAGCAAAACTTTCAAATTAATATTAAACTGACAGAAAAAAATTAATTTAGTATATGTACATATAATAATCCGAAAAATACTAATGTAGATTCGATTCCGCCCTTTTATACCAATAAAAATTCAGATAAAACTTAAGTGGAAATTTTGAACAAAATCGAATGCTTTAATTAAGCACCTGGTTATTACTAACTAAATATTAAAATTATTATACCTTTACCACATGAGGAAAGGGTATATATAAGTTTGTCATTTCATGTGTAATTTTTACAATATTCATTTTCGACCCCATAAAGTATATACATATATTCTAAATCCTTATACACAGAGAAGTTGATTGAGCGATGTTCGTCTGTCCGTGTTCGTTTTGTAAAGTCATTTTCCAAGGCACCAGAAGAGATACAAAAAATTTAAGTACACCAATCTGTGAGGCATAGTTTCGAAAATTTTGGGATTGTAATTCAGCAACATCGGATTATTTCTTTAGAGGCTGCAGGCCAAAAACCACGGCCACCTATATCTTTTCATGTTTTTTTTAAATTTTTTTCGGCTTTAACGATTTTCATTTGATTTTTTTTTTTCAAAAAAATATTAGACCGCGATAGGTAGATCGCAAGGAGTGCATAGAGATCTTGGGGGATCCATAACCCCCTGCGGGGGGCGATTTTTTTTGTTTTTAGGTTAGAAAACCCCTATTTCTTCTTTGATTTGCATTTAAGACCTCTATAGAAAGCAATAAAAATAGAGGTAGCCAATGAACCCACAGGGTGCCCACTGGTAAACACAAGAAGTTGAAAGGCACATGGGATTGACCCCCATATGAGGAAATTTTTTTTATTTAGTCTGACCATTCTAACTCAATATAGATTGTAGACAGGTTCTAAATTTTAAAAAAATTCGTTAAAATTAAAAAATACAAATTTTTGAAAATAAATTTGTTTAAAAATACTTACAAAAAAATTAAAAAACATTTTCAAAAAAACATTTTTACAGAAAAATTTTTGAAAAATCTTTTTTTTTTAAATTTTCCAAAAATTTTCGAATAAAATTTAACAAAAAAATTTTACAAACAATTTTCAAAATATTAATTTAACTATTTTATTTTAAGCTTTAGGTCTTTAAATAATTTTATTTATATTTTTTCAATATTTTTTCAATATTTGTGGTTATAGTCAACTTAGGCTATTTTCTATTTTTGTGACTGTTCATATATTTATTCATATGATTCTTATCCCGACGAACAGTAAACTTATGTATACAATAATCCGAAACGGAAATTTTTCGTCCACGGTGATGTTGTTTCGATCTCTATGAAGAAATTACGCCGTTTGATGCCAATCGCAATTTAGATAGCACCTTAATGGCGTTTAGATAAAATCCAGAATTCCAAAAGGCAAGTTTATTAAAAAACAATTGTTTTTTTTTAGAGATTCAAACAGTGTTCTTAAAGAAACCCCGTTTTTTAAGTAAAATAAATCGGTTATCTGAGCACAAAAACCGGTTTTCTAAGAATATTAATCGGTTTTCTTAGAAAATTAACCAGTTTTCTAAGATAACGCGGTTTTCTTCGAAAAAGAAACTGTTTTTTAGAAAATAAAGTAGTCTTCTTAGCAATAAATCGATTTTATTAGCATATAAACCGGTTTTCAAAGAATAATTATTGGTTTTCTTAGAAAATAAACCGGTTACAAAAAAATTTATTTAATTACTAGTAATTAATCCTGTTTGTAAAATATTCTTCTGAAAAAATATAAATTCTTTTATAGCACTTTTTACATTTAGCACAGGAAAATCAAACCTTTTTAGTTATATAAAAATCCTCCTTTTTCTTCTCTCTTAAGTAATTATCAATATTAATTAAATTACAAAATCCTGCATTTCTTCTTAGAAAAAAAAAAAAAAATGGTGAATTAAGTCTCAAATCAAATTATTTGCAATTCTTTTTGATCTTAACATTAAACATATTAAACATTATTTATACAATGCGATGAAATGCAAAACAGATAACTAACTTAAGCATTAAAAAATAATCGAAAATAATTCAATAAATTAAAAGCAATAAATAAATGCACAAAGGAATACAAATCGAATATTTGTTAAAAGAAAATAAATAAAAAAACGAGAGTAAAAGTTAATGAAGAGGGATACTTTTTTCTGCAAAATGTGGTGAAATAATGAACATGTGTAAGCAAAAAAATAAAATAAAGAACTTTTTATGTAAATTGGAAAACATAAAACAAGAAGAGTGTAAGTAAAATGATGTATGGAGTGGTAGGTAAATAACAGCAGAAATAATGTTCAAAGTAATTGCATTACTTTTTTATTTTAAAATAATTTAAATTACATACAAATAAAATTAAAGAGCAAAAGAAGGAAACGCACATACACACACACGCAAACAGGGAAGTATAGTTTATTAATTCAAACCATTTGTTAACACATTTAATTTTTTTGATATGCCCCGTTTGAGTAGTATGTGTTTGAATTTAAAACAATAAGAGATGTGCTTCTATACGAACATGATATGAATTGAAAATTATTTGCATTTTGCTAAAAGATATGTGTGTGTGTGTGTACGTGTGAATACTTGTACAAATATAATTCGAACCTTAAACAATTGCTTTAAATGTCAGTTTAATTCATATCAACAGCTTTATATTAAAACAAAAGATGAAAGGAAAACAAAAACTTTTAAAAATAAAAAAACTTGATATAAAGCTATGGTGTTGATGTATCACACTTAGGGGGGTCCAGCTCATACAATAAATATATTATATCCCTGGACTATTTTACAATTTGTTAAAAAAAAAAACTTATTAAATGCCTGCAATTTAAAGTAGTGTTAAAGCAATTGAAGTGAAATTGTTTTAGTAAAACAATATTAAGCATTTTCTTTACATAAGAGAAGATGCAGAAATATTCTTTTAGGTCTGATCCGAAATGGCAGTGGTTATGATATTGTTTTAGTGATGAGTGCTAAATCCCTGCTGATTATTCGATAACTAATAGCAAATCCCTATTCTAAGTTATAGAATCTAGAAGCACATCCAAATAATAAAACTTAAATAGAATAAATCGGTTCAAGTTGGACTCGTACAAAAAGGTTCCGACCATTTTACAATATTAACAACTTTGAAATAAAACCACCATTAAAACCTTTAACAATTTGTTAAAACTAGTGATTTTTTTACGCAGACAAATATTTGATCAATTAAAAAATTTCAAAATATTTTAAACTTTTTTCCACGATATTTGACTTTCTGGCACCTTTGAGTCATTTGGGATTTGTAAAAGCTTGTTTCTGGTATTACGAATCACAATTTTTAAAATTTATTATGTTTTTAAATGTTTTTGCAGCGGCCTTAACAATAAGCGTTTGTAAAAATTTTGGGTCTAGTGCTGGCAAAGTATTGAGTAGTACCGAGTTCCGAGTATTTGATCATTTTCTGAGTACTCAATACCCATAAGTAGTTACTCGATACTTTTAACGTTATAGTTTTAGAAACAAATTTAATAGAAAATTTAACGACTTCATAAAATCTGTGATTAATAGTGCGCTATTATTATGTAAACACAAGTATTGAGTACCCATTTGATAAGTGTTGAGTAGTATCGAATAATTAAAAGTAGCAGAAATTGCCAACGCTAATAGGGACCAGTTGACAGCCTTTTTGTATTTGCCAGTGCAAACATTGCAAATATAAATCCTTTTAACCAGAATTATGTTAATAATAACCACTGACGCATCTAGGGTGATGCCAGCCCACACAAAGGTCACAGCACGAAGTTGATGAATATATTAGTGTGGGGGGGATATCGAAGGAGAATGCATAGTTAATGGGCCCCTTTTCGACCCTCTTTCGTCATCAATGATAATAGGCAACTGAATTGTGATTTACGGCAAATTTACTTTCATCACATCACGTTTTATCACGAGCCTTTATTCTTGACTTTAGTGATTTTAGTTTGTCGTCTGGTAACCGTGGGTCTTCTTTCTGACCACGGAGCATTTAAATTTAACAAGTTTCTGTTCGTGCTGCTAAGCCTGGACATTTACATACCACATTTACATACAATGTGCGTCTCAGACTTTAGCAGGCATAGTCTGCAAGTATCATCTTCTTCGATTTTACGGAGATAACAGAAGTTAGCCAAGAAAATCGTGTGATGCAACTCCAGTTTTTCTTCGAGTTTGTCTATAATACAGTCAACACAACACAGGGCAGAACTCTTATGCTACCAGATTTATAAGACAAAGCAATTCAAAATTGGCCCTCTTTGATTAATGACAGCCTCAGTTAACGTTTTGGCGATACCATATTCCATACATTATAGCATAGATGGGTATTTTAATTAAAAAAGAAATAAATAAAATAAAAAAATAATAAAGTCAAGCCGTCCTACTTGAGATTACTTATCCTACTATTGTATTCTAAAACATTAATCTTGGTATTGATCATGAACTCGGTTCTAACTTGAAGAATCCTCATAGCAAAAAAAATTAATACAAATGAAATTGAAAGCATCTTAAACAAAACTATAGATTTAGGTGTGTGATAGAAAAAGAACGATTTGAGAACGTTAGTATTGAAATAATGCCTCGAATTTAGACAGATTTTGAAAATAAATTTTGAACGAATCTTAAAACAGAAGATAAAACTCAAAGTCGATTTCCATAACACATCTGACTGAGCTCAGCTTTAAGCTTAGACAAATGACCTTTTCAGCTTCCTGGTAAATTAAAATTTCTAATGTTCAAACTAATGTAAAAGTTTTACTTGTCAAAGCAAAATAACCGAAACTTGCGAGAACGTGTATAATGAAATTTAAAATGCACCTAAACCAAAACTTTCAGTACCTTTAAAGCGGAAATTGGGTTTTTTCACTACTTTTTCTCCCTTTTCTCTTGGAAGTAAGATAGATAAGATAAAGAATATCCTATATTGGGACATGGATACTAAGGTACCTCCACACAAAATTTTGTTAAAATCAATCCAGTAGTTTTTACGTGATGCGAACACAAACGAAAAGTAGACAGGCGGATATGAGGTACTATTTTATTATATGTATAGAAAACTTTTTAAATTTTTAAATAAATTGTTTTTATGTTCAATTAAAATTGAAGATTCAAAAATTATTAATTGGGTTAGCCTTCCTATAGTTACAGTTAGATTTACAGTGCAATAAAGATGATTTTTGCATATTAATGTTAAACTTTTTCAAATGTATAACCGGTGAATAAAAATGACCCATAGTGGGTTCAGTTGTTAAACCTTATGCCTGCCTATTTAACCCAAGGGAGCTCTCTGAATGGTAGTCTGTATTTGAGAGCTTCTCATACGTATGGTTAGATGTTATTACGTATAATATGGCACCTGCAATGTCAAGCGTAAGGCCTTACTGTTAGAATCATAAAAAACCGCTTATTACAGACCATATAATTAACTGAATGACATTAAAGTTGCCATACTCAAAGAATAAGTAGTCCAAATATAAAACCTCATAGTTTCAAATCATACAGGGTGGCTCATAGTACTAATAGCACTATGTCCCGTATACCTTAATGACCTTTACCTAATCAAGATGTTGGAATTAACAAAAAAAAAAAAAAATTTATAAAAATATTTTGAAAATTTTATGCTTTCGAACATTTATAAATTTTCAGTCCCTCTGTAAACTGTATATGTATATGTAAACTGTATGCATATATTTTCACATAAAATCAAAGATTTATTTATAAGTTTTTATTCAACTCAATACATGCCAGTGCAAGCAATAACTTTTCTTTAACCTTGTGCTAAAATCTCCGGCTATAACTGTGCTTGCTGCCTGCCTGCAGCGCTTCCTTCTGCATGTTGTATGCGTCATATAAAGTTTAGTTCTTGTTGCTGTTTTGGTTTTATTAAATGAAAAACAAATGAGGTATGTGTGCTATGGAATCATATGCGTGTGCATTTACTATTTATGCATAAACATTTTTTATTATGTATTAGGGCATCCCCTTTGAACCCACAGACCAGTGGATAAAAATTTATATAAAAAATTTTTTTTTTAATATTTTATCAATATTGTTTTAAAGTTTGTACATTTTAAAACACTTTTTGAGTAGTCTAACTATAGGGAATTTAATATTGAGTTCATAATTCTCTCCATGGCCTGCTTGGCAGCTGCATAGTCGATGAATAAATCCCAGCTGGAGCAAAGGAATGTAGAGCATTTTTTAGCATTTTGCAATTGCAGCAGAAATCATTGTATCCAACTCCTTAACGCTGTGCAT
This sequence comes from Phasia obesa, assembly GCA_949628195.1. Classification (NCBI taxonomy): domain Eukaryota; kingdom Metazoa; phylum Arthropoda; class Insecta; order Diptera; family Tachinidae; genus Phasia; species Phasia obesa. The sequence goes on from OX451218.1 coordinate 80,190,446, forward strand.
AATGTCCATAAAATCATTTATTTGACCTTTAGTTTCAAAGAATTTTTCTTTCTCACCCTAACAGACAGTAGATGTATGTATATATGTATGTATATATGCATAAAATGATGAAATATGTGCAGTATGTCTGCAGAAAATATGAATAACAGAAATTTCATTTTTTATTGGTTATTTTTCAACAAAAGAACATAAAGACGAAAAAAAAAAAATTGTGTTTATAAAAAACTACATGCATTTTATAGTTTTTTATGCGTTACACTATATGCCACATACATCAGAATAGACGATTTTTTATTAACATTTGTATACGCACATGCGCTTTATTAAATAAAAACAAAAGGAAAAAAAAAACTTCTCATATGGGTAATTCCATGTCAAAATGACTACTTCAGATTATATAGAAACTTTTTATATTTACATTCTTCGACTCCCTGAATCCAAATATAATTTTAAAATTTTATTAAAATTTTATCTCTTACTAGATTTGAAAACAATTTTTGTTTGCTGATTTGACATGGAATCGCCCATATAACAAACAGTATTGAAAGAAATATTGTACATAAATAAATCGACTTTTTTCATAAATTTTTTTTAGTGTTAAATTTTTTCCTTTTTGCATTAAACATTTGATGTATTACTGCAGTCTGACTGCCAGTTGTTTATTATTATTTTTTCACTCTTATAGTATGTGATGACTATTTATGTACAAAAAACGTGTATGTAAGTGAGGTCTTTGGTATGTTGAAAGTTTTGTTGTTTATGCATTAAAAGTCGGATTTTTTGTAGTCGTAGACCTCCTTGCTTTTAATAGCTACTAACTTTGCTGTTGCTGTTTGTTGCAGTAATTGCTGAAGCCGTAGTTATTGGCTGCTTTCAAAAGATTTAAATTTAATAATGAAAAATATTAAAATAAAAATAAATAAATATTATGACAACAATAACAGTAAGGAAAACAAAAAGAATTTTACAATTTGATTATGATCTTTAATGAACATTAATAGGGAATTTTAAAATAATAAATAGAGAAAATTATTTAAAGGTAAGTCATTAGGAAGATTTTTAAAATTCGATTCTAAACCTGGTAAATCCTTATTATTTTATGAATATTCACGCAAACTTTTAGTAATGATGGACAAATGTAAAATTATAGAACATACATATCAAAAGAAAAATTTTCAATCAGAAAACCTAAATGTTAAAAATATACACCCAATTCTGTTTTTACACGGTCTTTTTTTACACGGTTTGAACATAAAAAAATAATTTTTTTACACGATTTTTTTCCATTTAGCACGATTCAAAATCTTTTGAGCTTTGATTTTATTTGTAAAATTTAAGTTTTGCGAAATACTTTCATATCAAAAATTTAAAGGAATCCCTTTTTGTGCATACAAACATTTTTACTTGTTAGAGCAATTGAAATGTGTTAATATTATTTCGTGAACTATCAATGCATCTCTAAAATTAATTGAAATTTTAGATCGCCTTCGAAATGGAGAAGGCTCAACATTTCTTGGCAAAATGTTCGGTTTAAACGAAGTTTAGAACAATTAGGCATTCGTTGATCTCTGTTAAGTCTTCATCATACACTAAAGATGCAAATAAATGGTGCAAATACACATTATATGTACATGCATGTATGTGTAAAAATAAAGATGATTTGTTGTTCTTAAAAAAACTTCTCGTTTTTCACTAATTTTAATAGGTTTTAGAGATAAGGAACCAATCACCTATTTTTGTATATGATCAATGTCTTTATTACATGGTTTTTTTTTTACACGGATTTTTGTGGAACCAATCTACCGTGTAAAAACAGAATTAAGTGTATTATGTTAAATTTTAAATTCTGCAGCAACCAAACTGTTGCTCTGGATAGGGTAACATGGCCACCAATGGCATGTGGTTTCAATAGGAAGGAGCACTATGCTCCTACCCATTGCGCTAAAAGTTATATGTATAACTTAGTCTTACACATATATTATATGTATTAACACTTTTTAGAGACCCCATGTATTTACTCTTGTATGAAAACCCTTTTTTATTATTGATACTTATTAATAAAATATGTCCTTGTTTGTAAAATATTTTTATTTATCATAATAACATAAGAAATTAATTTAATTTTCTGACAATTGTTTTTAATTTTAGTTATAAACTAGAATTCAAATGAAAACGTTTGAATTAAATCTATATACATATATAAAAAAAAGTTGCATTGTGTTAGAAATTGATGTTCTCTGAAATTGCGATGTTGTTTCTGCTAAGTTTATATGAAAGGTGACGTCAATACCAAGGTTTTTATGTACAAACGGTCTCTGTATGTGTATTGGTCCATGAGTTATAGCCGGAATAGTTGGCGTGGTACCGCCCATACAAAGTAAAAAATTATTATCGTGTTCCTGGCGAACTGCAATAGATAGCGCCTTGAAACTTTGCAAGAGTAGCCTTTGTGCTAAGGCGCATAGTCTGCCAAAATACAGAATGAATTGGGACAGTAGGCGTGGTACCTCCCATACAGAGTGAAAAATTATTATTGTGTATATTGAGAACTATAATAGGTATGGTCTTCAAAGTGGGTACAAGTAAACCCCATAACCATGCGGATACTCTAGAAAAACATAGACTGAATTGGGACAGTGAGCGTGGTACCCCCATACAAAGTAAACAATTATTATCCTGTATCTAGAGAACTACAATAGGTAGCGCCTTGCATCAGTAATCCCCATATTAAGATACATGGTAACACGGACTGAATTTGAATGGAGGGCGTGGTACCTCCTACACAAAGTGAAAAATTATTATCGCGTACCTAGCGAACTACATTAGGTATAGTCTTGAAACTTTGCACAAGTAACCCTCATACTAATGTGCATAGCAAAATACCGACTGGATAAGAATACTGGAAGTGGCACATCCCATTAAAAGTAAAAAATTGTTATCGTGTTAATACGTATAGTCTAGCAAAAATAGGTTGGATGGGAACATTTCTGAGTTGAGAATAGCGTGCCTTTTCGCTATAAAATTTGGTCATACATTTCTTTCAAGTATTTATTGTGTTTTTTGTGGATGGGTGTAGCGAAGCGCACCGGGGATAGCTAGTAAAATATAAATAAAAAAATTTATTTTAATAATTGCTAAACTCAGAGAATGTTATGAAAATGAATTAACAGAAAAATGGGCTTTAGTTGTTTCACAAAAATAATTTTTAAAAATCCAATTTTTTAAAAACTAGTTCAAAATTAGGTTTTCAAATACTTTAATATACATATTTGTAGTTAAATTAAAATATATAATTTTTTATTAATTATTTTTTGTTGCTCTGAAAAGTTCATATTTTTATTTTTGTTGAAAATCCAAAAATTTCTTAAGTTCTATGGAGAACAAAAAAAAAATTATAAAATTAGATATATTTTTTTTGTTAGTTTATACATTATCTAACAATGTATTCAAAAATTAGTAATCATTTTTGACCACAATTAAAAAATGCGTTTTTTTGAAGTGCCTAAGTTCAAGATTTCAAATGAAAATTATATTTTTGTATTTTCCACATTAATAATCCAATTCTACGCAAATTTGGATAATTAAATATCTTATAATTAAGTATGTAATATAGAGTTTTTTAGAAAAACGATATATAGCAGGTCCTTAAGTCCTTGCCCCGTTGCTAGTTGTAAAGGTATGTGTATCATGCTACATTGGATATTCTGCAAGACCGATATGAGTACATGATCATCGCACGTGGATGCGTTGCGAACTCACCACTAAGATTGTACGATTAGACTCCGTTAGATTTTGTCTTGTTCGGATTCTTAAGTTACAGGTCTATGCGAATAAGTCACACATCAGAGCTCCAGGGTCACTGAAAATTGAACATTTCAGATGCATGCCACCCAGTGCTTGAAATGACATAATAAGATCGATAGGACTTTCAAATGAAAAAAAATGTTGATATCTTACACACACCATGTTTTATTTAAACTTAAAGGCAGAAAGTGTTTAATAAACATCCATGTTGATAGTTTTACAAGTTGAAATAAACTTACTAAACCATTAAATATATGTTTATAAATTATCAATCATATACTATTCAACAGTTTTAAACCAAATTTAGTCGGATTAGAGCTCTTTCTAAGGATTAACAATATAAATAATACTCGTTTTTGAAACCGATGAAGTATTTTGTTGCATTAGTTGTTTGGCACTTAATAACGTCCTGCAGGAACTACAATTGCTTCAGATCTACATTGTCAAATTTTATATCTGCGAAAGGCAGATACAAAAAAAATTTAGTTTCCAAACCAATATTAATTAATCAACAAGATCAATAGCATTAAAAATTACTTAAGCCTGTTCATATTCCCAAATATAAGTAGTTTTCTACATTCAACGTCTTTAGAATGTCACTGTGATGCTCCAACGACCATCGAAGCCCTCAGTTCACTCTAGAACTCCAGTATCTGCAGTCCATATGAATAAGCTGAAACTAATTGCAAAACCTGTTAGGGCCAGGGAAAAGCAGAATGACTATTATATTTTCCTGTGAAAACTTTCTCATGTTATATATGTATGTACAGAAACGAGATACTGGTTACAATTTTTGAAGCATTTTCAATCACAATTAAACACATACACATACGCAATAACGTCAACATATTAAACCGATATGCGCTTCAATATGTTGACGATATTATCCTAATGGTTCGTAACAAGTGGGTTTGAACCGGAAACCTGTAATACATATGTATGTATATCAAACCAAAATCATTGCTAAGAAATGAACGAAGAGAACAAGCCGGATTTAGTAAGGCATATTAAAAATAAACGACTTCGCCTTGGAATGTATGCACTTTGAGCACCAACGGTCAATATAGAAACGGAAAAAAACTATATTCTGTATGCTTACCAGGTGCTATATTGATGGCACCAACTGGTGCAAGCAAAACATATTATTTGCGTCCTATTTTGCTTCCAACTAAGTCCTACACCCTCACACAAATAAGTCTTATGTCAGAAGCAATTTGTCGTAACGTGCTGCGCATTCTTGCCATTATTCCTTATCAAATACTTTGCAACACTTCATTATTTTCAATCAATTTGTTCTAGATAAAATCAAATATTTTCATGCTATAGCAACTAAAAGTTCTAGTCATTTATCTTTATCTTTCAATCAAACTAACACTCGACATTCCTTTTTCTTTTACTTACAACAAAAAACAAATGCTTCTAATGCAAAAAAAAAACGTCATGACGTTTAAGATTGAATGAATTATGTTACATGTACAAGCAAGTGACAGAAAAAAACACAATTTATTTAAAATAAATATTTACATATATACATACATACATACATACATACATATATACATACATACATACATGCATAGGTAAATACATACATACATGGAGGTATCAACAACAATGCGAAAATTTATGTGTGTGTATTTATTTGTTAATTTCATGCCTATTCCTTTTCGTATATGTATGTATGTATGTATGTATGTATGTATGTATGTATGTATGTATGTATGTATGTATGTATGTATGTATGTATGTATGTATGTATGTATTTATGTATGTATGTATGTATGTATGTATGTATGTATGTATGTATGTATGTATGTATGTATGTATGTATGTATGTATGTATGTATGTATGTATGTATGTATGTATGTATGTATGTATGTATGTACATGAATTTTTGCTATTTTGTTATATTATTTTTTTTTTTAATTTAACTGGCATAAGAATTGTTACAAAAAACAAATTTTTCTTATCATTTTTCAAAATATTTAATAGAACAACATGTCTAAATATTTAAAATTGCAAAATAAAATGTTTGCAAGTTTTATACTTGAACAAAATAAATGTAAAAAGAAATAAATACCCAATGACAAATCAAATGTCACACAATGGCATATAATTGCATGTCTATAACGACAAACACGGTTAGTGACAGTTCATTGACTTAAAAATGTAAAATAAAAATATTTTAGAAAAAAGATTTACATATGTACATACTCGTATATAAATTAAAATACATACATACATATGTATGTATTGTATGTACATATAGACAGTTAAAAGGAATATTTAAAATTTTGTACTGTGCTCAATGTACTCAATGGCCAGTTGGAAATTTATTCAATCAGCTATCAATATCTTGTTTTGCAAAGTAAAATCACTGGCAAGAATAATAAAACCAAAAAGTAAAAATATTTCTGATTTAATAATGAAATCAAAAGAAATCTCAATTTCGTTATTGAAGTGCAAAGTGTGACAAGTGTAGAATCTCATACTTTTATTATGTTCCGTGACTTTTAGTATCCCCAGCGCAGTAACTTCCAATGCAATATATGTTCCCAATACCTGTAATAAAACTGTAGTAAAATTGTATGGAATAAAAAACACAAAATTTCGGTATTTTTGACTGTCTGTCCTGCTATCTCTCCCTCTGTGATTGCATCACCTAAAAACTAATGGTTGAATTTTAATAAAATTTGTTTAAGAAGGTACCTTAGTATCGTGAGGATAATTTTTCCCCATAAAAATATCTCATTTCCAAAAGAAAATTAAGAAAAAATGTGAATGCACGCAATCTTACCGTTTAATGATACAGAAAAACTTGGCAGCACCTTTTAGTTTTTTAAGCGCGATATTTTAAAAACGACTTAAAGAAACTCTAAAATAATATTAGAATTACATATAAATTTTAGAGTTTTATACAAATATCCTGAGTAATTACATAGGAATGGATACCTTTATAAAAAATAAATATATAAACCATATCTGCAGCATCAAATAAGAGGCTTCACATTTAGTGTGGATGACTTTTAAAGCGAAATCAAAGAAAATATAGTCATAAAGCTAACGTCGACATGGCAGACACTACTAGTATACTAAAAAAACAACTCTAATTTTGAGCAAGCTGCCTCAATTAATTCGTTCTTGATAATCACTAAAAGCCAGGGACCTCCTTTTAACAAAGATGGAAAAAAGTAACTTTTTGTTTTTACCAAAAAATATATCGTAAGCACAAGTTCCTATATTTATCCAACAAATCCATAGCGTTAAGAAAATAATTTTTACAAATTAGATGATTTAATGTAAACAAAAAAAAAAAAAAAAAAAACAAGGGACAATGGATAATTGGAATAGCATTTCTCGTATTCTATTATGTGAATTTAGTTTGTTAAATATTTTATGTTATAAGTAAATATTACTGTGTGTTAGCAAATATAATAACACTGATCGGCAAAAAAAAAACCGGGAGTTTCTATCGCGTCTAGTTTTCGAGATATACTTATTAAAATACTGATATTGGAACATTAAATATGTAGTTATTGTGATAACAGTGGTCGGCAAAAAAACGAAGTCGGGAGCTAGAACTTTGTAATATTAGATATGTAGTTATTGTAATAACGATGGTCGGCAAAAAAAACCAAAATCGGGAGCAATAACTGGGTTATGTGATTTTAATTGACTTTTGTGTGCTGAATCGAAATCTGTTCACAGATTTTTTCTATCACGTCTAGTTTTCGAGATATTCTTATTTGAATAAAATAAAAATATTAAAATATTAGATATGTAGTTATTGTGATAACAATGGTCGGCAAAAAAAAGTTGGGAGCCTAGCCTTGTTATGTGGTATTAATGGACTTTTATGTGCTGAATGCAAATCTGTTTACAGATTGATTCTATCACATTTAGTTTTTGAGATATTCTTATTTAAATAAAATACTGATACTGAAATATTAAATAATTTTAATGTGTTGCATAAATTCTGTCAAAGTGGAAACCTGCACTTAATTGTGCACATTTGTGCATCGATTTTCACTATTTATGGCTGATTTTATTCCTAGTATACCTTGCCGTCCGAATAAGGACAACAATGTAAAATACTTGCCGATTTAAGTTTTTTACAAAATTTTGACAAAAAAAAAAACATTTTTTTCATTAAATATATTTTTTTTGCCACCAATTTCTGAACAAATCCGAAACAGTTGAAAACGAAAAAAAGTATGTAAAGTTTACTTAAATTATTTTAATCCGCATCTTTTGGTGTTTCAATTAATAAAATCGTACAATCCGTTAAAGAGTTAGTTAGAAATAAGTTAGCGTGGTCACCTTGATTAGGGGAAAATATTAGACATGCCCATACGAGAAAACTGAAAGCGGATTTGAGTTTAACGAGTTGAGATCACTATATTCCACATAGTTATGTTCAGGGATCAATTTTTTGCAGATTAGTGTAATTAGATATTAAAAAAAACTTTTCAAAAATACATAATCTCGTTAGTATATCCGTTGACTCATGCGAATTTTATTATTTTAAATGGTTACTTTAATTTAATCCACACCAAATTTTAAGACTCTTATATATAAAGGTACCCATCCCTAGATAAAATTCCATAATTTATATAAAATTATAAAATATATAATATATAATATAAAATTATAAAGGTACCCATCCCTAGATAAAATTCCAAAATTTATATAAAATTATAAAATTCAAATAATTATTGTAAAGCTCTGTAAAACGTGTTTAAAATATACCACTTTCAAAAATAAAAGATGCCTTAAAGTAAGCAGTACCTTTAAATCGGTAAAAAAAAATCGACGTACTTCCACTGCTTTTTCTCCACTTTCTCTCAGATATAAGATATTTTTGCAGAAAAAAAGTATCCTACATTGGAATCAGGATATTAAGGTACCTTCTCAGGAAATTTTGTTAAAATCCATCCAGTAGTTTTTACGTAATGCGAATGCGACAGACAGACGGAAATAAGTTACTTTTTTGTCATATGTGTGGATGATATCTGTTGAGGGGTTTAATTTTTTTCTCAGTTGTTTATTAGTCTAGTTTTAAACCTAAAAGCCATTTTCTAGCCATTTTCTTAGCTAATGTTATCATTTTGGATTCATCTCTCTATTAGTGCTATTTAACATTTTCAACATATGTACATCATATTGAATCCGTGGTCATTTCCTTTAGGGTCTCTTTTCTAATATCTAAATGCAAATTACAGTTTTGGTCTTTTGATGGGACAAAGAAATAAAACGGAATCCAACAATATCAGTGGGTTTTAAGTAAAACCAATTTAAATTGTAAATATAAATGCTGGTTTGTAAAAGCAGATATTTATATTTGAATTTTATATAAGTATGAAAGCAACCCTTTTTTCGATTTTTTTTTTTTTGTTTTCAAGCAACATTTTCTTATTTTCCAACAATTTGACATTTAATTTTGCAACAATCAAATTGTTGAACAAATCTACTTGGTTTTGTTAACCCTCTCTTCACTGTGACTGAAGTTTACAAAATTGTAAAATAAAAACGATTGCATATTTAACAAAGTTCAAGAGTATAGAAGGAATTACTATAAATACTTACTTACATAAATGTGCTTGCATGATTGAAAAAGGGAGTAGTGTGTAGACGTGTATTGTGAAATGATATTAAAAAACACTTCCTTCAATTTAAAAGCCATAAAAAATAGAAATAAAGTTGAAAGTTAAATAAAGCGTATAAAAAGCAGAATACAAAAATAAAAATACAAAATAATCGTGTACTGTAAATAAATTGAATAAAAATAGCACTGACTACAACAACAAATTACTTAATTCCATTAGAAAGGCATTAGTGAGAAAGTGCAATGTCACTTGTTTTCCATATACCAGATGACTGACTATAAATGTCTGTTTGAGTGAATATGCATATAAACAAATGCATCTTAATACGTATAAAATGTCTGTTTGGAAAAAAAATGCACACTATTCTACTCCCTTGCAAAAAAACGGCTCAACTTAGTAGTAGATATCAACATGATTTCCTTGAAAAAGAAAAAGCTTATATGTTTTAAAAACCATTATATAATGCCACCAACAGCTACTATACTTTACCGTAGACACACCATCATCATGACTGTCTGCAACGACGTTGTTGTCAACATCAACATTGTCATCATTTTCGTAACCGAAAACAATGTCATCAAACTTCCATCTAACTGCATTTTATTTAATACCCAAGTAGTAGTTAAGTGCAATAAAGGGAAATTTAAGGCAAAAAAATATACGTATATATCTAAACGTCACATTTTATGTGCATTTTTGCGTTTGAAAAAAATTATATATAAAAAATATGTATAAAAAAATTTGTATATAAAAAAATATATATAAAAATTCTCCACATGATTTTGATTTTTACAAAAACTTCTCTTAATATATTTTGAGTTGCAAAGATTAAGCTTAAAAATTCTATTATAACTTTTACTGCACAGCAAAAAAATTACATTCTTTTAAGTGCTGAAACTAAAAAATAGTCATTAGATTTGAATTTGTGTCATGTATTTGGTTAAGTGATGGAAACATTATAACATGAAAACATTTCGTTAATCTTAAATTGCAATTTCGAAAAAAAAAAATCTACAATAAAATTTAACTCTTTCAGTAAAACAAAAATTCTTTTATATAATTAAAAAAAAAAACATTTTTAATATTATTCATTTAAAATTGCCAGAAGTTTTTGTTTGAGTTCACTTCAAAGCAACATCATGATCAACATTTAAAACTTTATTAATTTAGTAAAAATTTTGTGAATATAATTGTGCACAATACAAGATAAAAAATAAAATAAAACGAGTAAATTTTAAACCTTTTAACCACATATTATTTGAAAATTTAATTAAAAATAACATTATTTCGTATTTCATTTGCAAAAATTAATTGTGCAGCCAACACACACTATTACAGAGTTATTTTAACACCAGCAGCCATAACCAAATGCAAAAACAGCTAATGTCGATATGAATATTATCCCCTAACGCTACGAATACATACATATGTAAATGTGGTAGTAAAACAAAACTAAAATAGCCACAATCCTAACTTGTTTAAAGTTGGCTCCAAAAAAAAAGGTTAACAACGAATTCAAAAAGTATGCTTTTATTAACAAGACCTTAGGTTAAATGAAAATACTTAGGGGAAGGCAGTATGATTTAACAAATGCATAAGCTTAATTTTATAACCCCATTCTACAAAATAATAGTAGCCTAAATTAAAACTCCTAAAAGTAGGCAAGATTTTGTAATTATTGAAGACTCCTAGAAACAGCTGTTGTTTTGGGCGAAATTAAAAACTTTTTATAATTAAAAAAATAAAACATAAGGAGAGATAAGAATCATTTAAGACAGGCACTATTATTAACTAACTAGCTGTGCCCGTCACTTCGCCAGCGTCCTTGTAATATTTTGTCCGAGTTTGCTTTGAAAACAATCCACGCTAAATCCACGCCATGGACTCTTACTTTACTTTACTTTATATAAAGGTTCTCATTCTTACTAATATAACTGCCGCCTTAAACTATGCATATCAGTTAGTGCTACAGTTATGTTTATGTATTTTATAATGTACTTTCTCTATACATATAATAAAATAGTAACTAATTTCCGTCTGTCTGTAAGAACGTTTGTGTTCCCATCTACTGGTATATATCTACTAGAATACCTTAGTATCCTAGTCCCAGTATAGGATACTTTTTTCTGCAAAAATATCTTATTTCCAAGAGAAAGTGAAGAAAAAGCTGTGAAAACGCAATTTCCGTTTTAAAGGTACTGAAATTTTCGGTTTAAAACTGGGCTATTTTCAACATATTTATATTCAACACAGTTATTTTTTCAACTCACCTTTTTATTTTTTGAAAGTGGGATATTTTAAAATCTACTGCGCAACGGATAGCGCCAGTTGTATAAAATTTGTATTTAATTTGTATTTTTACTTTGTGGAATTACTTTGTTAAGGCCGGTACGCAGCTCGACTGAAAAAAAATTTTCAGGCAGCTTTCAGTTTGGTAGTACGCAGCTAAAGTGAAAACTAATCGGAATTTTTGACTATTACACTATTATGATGTTAAAACAAAAAGTGTAGACTTTTTTCCATCAACTGAAACAAAAATCAACAAAAATTTTTTACACTTAAAATATTATTTTTTTCATTTCTGTGTTGTTATTGTGTACAATATACCATAAAATTTTTGAACACGACTACATAATTTTTATTTCTACAAACCACCTCTTGATAAATTTAAGTTTGTAGAAATAAAGTCAAAAAATCAAACCTGAAATTCCGTGGAGCTGCGCACTGGGCTTTATTGAAATATTTCAAACACCTTTAAATTAAAATCAAACACCTGTTATATAGGTTTACCAAAATTTATTTGAATTTTAGAATTTTTTATAAATTTTAAAATTTTATTCAGGAATGGGTACCTTTATATAAAGTAAATACATACCATAAATCAAGCACTATAAAAGTAAGAGTTTTTTAATTGGTGTGGAATACTTTCAAAGCAAAATCGAGCAAAATATTGTCAGGACGCCCACGACTTGGCGGGCACTGCTAGTATTTATAAGATATAGATAAAGGGTCTCACCCTTATTAAATTAACTGCGTACTTTCACTACTTTTTCTCCACTTTCTCTTGAAAATAAAATATTTTTGCGGAAAGAAAGTATCCCATATTGGAATAAGTATACCAAGGTAACACTTCACAAAATCTTATTAAAATTCATGCAGTAGTTTTTACGTGATGCGAACACAGACAGACAGGAATGAGTTACTATTATATTATGCAGAGTGTCCGCCGGGAAGGTATACTACTTTCTTTTGCCGCCATTTTGATTAGCATTAGTCTCGACAGTTCATATTTGGCAGTCGTGAAGTAAACGCGTGGCAAATTTATTATGGAAAATATTCCTTAAACCAACGTGTTTTAATCGTTGAAACATTTTATCAAAATCAATCATCGATTACTGTGACGATAAGAAATTTACGTTAAATTCTTGGGAGAAACAACGTGCCAACATTTATCGTGTAGTGAATGATTTCGAAGAAAGATGATCTTTAGGTGATACAAAACCACAACGTACTGCAAGATCGGCTGAAATCATTACTGCTGTTCAAGAAAGTGTTCACAACAATCCATCAACCTCAATTCAACGCCGTACTCACGAGCTTGGTCTTCAAAGAACAACTTTGGCCACAATTTTGCACACGGATTTGCATTTATTTCCATTTAAGATTCAGTTGACACAAGAGCTTCTTCCACAAGACCATTTACGCCGCCGTACATATGCCAATAGGATGTTACAGCTTCGCCCATGACAACCCCGATTTTCATGAAAAAATCATAATGAGTAACGAAGCACATTTTCATTTGAATGGATATTTGAATAAAAAGTCGGTTCTGGGCAATGGTAAAATTATTTATCAGTCACCTTTGCATCCATTAGAAGTGACAATCTGGTGTGCAATTTCCTCACGAGGAATCATTGGACCTTATTTCTTTGAACATAAAAACGTCGTAACGGTAACTGTGAATAGGGAGCGATATCGTAATATGATTGAAGGCTTTTGAACGCCACAGCTGCAAACTAAGAATTACTTTATAAAAATATTATTTCTGTAAAATATTGGCTAAATCGTTTTTCAAATTTAAATATCATTACAAAAAAATTTTAATAATCTAGCCTTTATATCAGGTTGTTTTGTTAAAGGGAAGTGTTGTTACTTACTTTGGAAAGGGATAGGAGTAGTTAAGACAGATGGTTAGTCTGATAGTAAAGCTTTACTTATGGCAACACTGCAGTTGCACGTTATGATAATTTTTAGAACAGTGTTGCTTGCAGCGCCTCTGCTGTTATGTAGGCGTATTAGCTTGAAGCTAGCATAGCCAGTTTATAATTATTTTACTTCGCCGGCGGTCTAGTGGTAAGTATTAATACCGGGGTTCGAGAAATAAACACCGATAGTCGAAAGTTTCCAGAATCGTGCCAGCGGGTTATTATTTGAAGGCTTATTTGAACACGTTGTAGCATATATCGCGGCGTAGATCCAAAGAGTAAGCACTGGTTTACTTGAATAGGTTCAATACTCTGCTAAATAATTTTTCAAAATTGTCTGCAAAAGTTAATAAAGCCTTTTGCTAGATTATACTCATTTTAAATTCGATAACAAATTTTTTAGGGTGAATTTTAAATGTCTCATACAAAATCTAAAAACGGAATAACTCCCTTTTTAATAGTACAACTGATAGGATGGAAAAAATCTATACCCAACATGTAACATTTTTACTTTCGCTAAAACATCAATTGGATACTGAAAATGTGGCATAGACACATACATAACACTAATATACACATACAGACAATATTCGTACTGTAGTTTCGATCAAATAAAACTTTATAAGTGTACAAAAAAAAATACTCTTTAGATGGCAGCAGCAAAGAGTTGTAGTGAGTGCTGCAACTACAACTATCGGCAGCACGTTTAATTGATTTATGCTTTTGCAAATAGCTATTAGTGTTGCTATTATATGTTGTATGGGCATGGATACAACATGTATGTAAGTAAGTATGTATGTGTCTACAGATGTGTATAAGTGTCATGTTGAATACATGGTGGCCTGAGTAAAAACAAAATAAAATATAGCAAAACTAATATGAGAAAAAAACGGAAACTATTGATTGTATTTTTATAAAAAAAAAATAGTTCAAAAAACAACTCCGACATCTCTTATTGCTACAAATTTTTATACGCCCCAACCATTTCAAATGTGTTAAATTAAAAAGTTTTCTTTTATGATATTTTTATTTATTATTTTTTTGCAATCTTTATATTTTTTTTTTCATTCAAACTGTTTGTATACACAGGAAAAGCCTTATAAAAGTTCAATTGATTTTCAATTAAACAGACTGTCGTTAGCAGATGAATGTTTGGAGTTTTATTTTTATTTATATTTGTAATAAATTAAAAAAAAAATAAAGCCATCAGTTTTATTTTTTATTTTTAATAGCTTTTTGACTTAACGATACTGAATACTTGCCAATAGTCGTTGAGAAATTTTGACGTAGTAGTTGTAGCAACCTTTAGCGAACCTGTACTTTTAAAGATTGTATGTTAATAACACAGATAAAAAGTTTTTAAGGGATACGTTGCTATTTAGCTTACACATTTTCATATTTGTTATTATTTATACTTGGTTTAAGAAAATTTAGTTTAATAAAAGAAGTTTTAAATAATTTATAAAAATACTGAAAGTGTTTCCCAAACCTTTTATTGACACACCCCCGGTACCTTTGTTGACCGTTGGGAGCTGTTGAGTTTCATTGGTCCTTTATGTGTAATCACTGAAGCAAAAAAGACATAAAAATTAGAAGAAAAGAAATCCAATATTGCCCTACTACAAGAAGGGGGTTTTGGCCTCCCCACACCTTGGCTTCTGTTGGTCGGCTCTGAAATCATTGGTACTAAAACGGTCAGACCTAAGTAAAATAAAAACAAAACTGACAAAAAACTAAATCAATATTAACCCGAAACAACCACCACATCCCGAAAAGGGCTCATCGCTCTCCCCCTAAGCCCCGTAGGTCCGGCCTGCACTAAGGGAAAAATTTGGCCCATATTGCCACCAACGAGCCCATTTCCCAGTGGCCATCCTGTGGGTCTATTGGCCACCTGTATGTTTATTGCTTTCAATAAAGGCATTTAATACAAATCAAAGCAGAAAAACGCTATTAGCTTAAAAACAAACACAAAATCGCCCCTCCTAGGGGGTTATTGCCACCCGAGATCTTTATGTGATCTATTAGTCGCCGTCTAATATTTAGTAACAAAAAAATCGAACCAAAAAAATTCAAAAATTTAGTTAGGCGTGCTTTTTTGCTCACAGCGTCAACTGTAATGGTCTGATGTTGCTGAATTGCAATAGCAAAATTTTCGAAACTTTGTCTAGCAGATTGGTGGGCTTACATTTTCTGTATCTCTTCTGGTTCCTTGGCAAAGTTTATTTCAACCCAAACACAGCCAGGCAGATGGGCATCGCTAAACCAACTTTTCTTTGTACAAGGATCCAGAATAATTGTGTATACTTTATGGGGTTGGAAATGAATATTGTAGAAATTACACCTGGAATGATAATGACCCTTTCCACCTATGGTGCAGGATATAACAACGATTATTTGAATGACTTGTCGTTAGTTAAGAATCTCAAAACATAGACCTTGGGTTTGGGCATCTTATTTAAACTGCTTCAAAAGATTCGTTTTAAATTCGAATTTTCGAACACACACCAATCTCCTGGATTTTTCTATATTAAATTAAAGAAATCTATATTAAACCTATATCTCAATTAAATGCTATATAATATAAATAATATACTAAATATATTTTTTATCTATACATATAATAAAATTGTAACTCATTTCCTGTCTGTCTGTCTGTCTGCCTGTCTTTCTTTTTTGTGTTCGGATCACGTAAAGACTACTGAATGGATTTTAACAAAATGTGAGGTACCTTAGTATCATGATATTTTTTTTCCACAAAAATATCTTATCTCCAAGAGAAAGTGAAGAAAAAGCAGCGACAGTTCTCCGATTTTCTTACCGATTTTAAGGTACTGTATACCTTAAGATCTTTTATTTTTGAAAGCGGTATATTTTAAACATGGTTGGGCAAAAGATGGTGCTGTTTTTCAATAACGACAAAATGAATTGAAAGCGGAATATTTTAAACACGGTTGCGCAATAGATGGCGCTTTTTTAAAATAATGTGAAAATATGAATTTCTGCCAAATAACCATTTGAATAAAATTTGAATTTGATTTATATTTTTATTTTGTGGAATTACATTGCTATTGAAATATGTTAAGCACCTTTTACAGAGCTTTACAATAATTTTAAGAATTTTATATAAATTTTAGAATGTTATCAAAGGATTTATTTAAAGTAAATACGTAAGAGTCTTAAAATTTGGTGTGGATTACTTTCAAAGCAAAATCGAACGAAATATAGTCAGGACACATACAACGTGTGTGGGCAGAAAAATCTATACGCAAATCTATACGAGTACATATAATAAAACAGTAACTTTTTTCCTGTCTATTGTCCATATATCTGTGTTCGCTTCTGTGTTTTTTGTGTTCGCATCACGTAAAAACTACTGGACGGATTTTAATAAGATTTTGGGAAGAGGTACCTTAGTATCCAGGTTCAAATATAGGATACATTTTTTCCGCAAACATGTCTCATTTTCAAGTGAAAATAAAGAAAAAGCAGTAAAAGTACGCAATTTTACCGATTTAATGGTACTGCAAACTTGGCGGTAACTTTTATTTTCGAAAGTGGAATATTTTAAATACTCTACAATATTTTTAGATTTTTTATAAATTTTAGAATTTTATCCAGTGATGTGTACCTCTAATTAAAGAAAATACGTAAACCATCACTAAAGCACTATAAAAATAAGAGTCTTAAAATTTAGGGTGTATTACTTTTAAAAAGGGCGCTAAGGGAATGGCAAATACTGCTATTATTACATAAAGATCAAAAATTCAAACATGATTCTAGAGATATTTTAAAATAATATAATTAAAAAATTTCTTCTTTATTTTGAGAATTAAAAAAAATTTTTAAGAACAAATTTAACTAAAATTTGTATAATTTCAACAACGTTGTTAGATTCGTGTGTTCAATACAATATAATATATTCTTAAATATGTATTTTTTATATTACCTTATTTATATAACATACCACATGCGCCTAAACTAAACATCATTTCTATAACAGCAATAATTCTAGAAATTCTTAAAAATATATATTTTTGTTGTTACATCAAATTGATGTTAAGACATTAGTTGACAGCACACAAAATTAAAAAAATATACATACATACATACATATATTCGGTTAAAAACAAAAATAATACTAATATTATTTTAGTTATTTTGAGAAAAACATTTTTGTCAACATGCAAATATTTTTCACAAAGATGTCATCAGTATGTAACATATGGTTAAAGAATATTCCACTCCCAGTTGTTGTGCCAGCTTTTGCCTTGGCTTATGCCTTGTTTCATGTTTCGGTTTCTTTTTCTGTTTGGCAAAAAAGAACCAAAAATATTTTCGTTTCGTTTCCTTTGTTTTGTTAATAATCTTTTAAACATTTGTAAAAAGTCTACGTGTTTGCCAAAAAAAAAAAAAAAAAAAAATTGAAAGAATAAAAACACAAGTTGTCATTAGTATTGACAAAAACGAACACAATCATTTTGGATATATGTACATACGTATGTATATACTGTGTGTGTGTAATAATATTGAATGCTTTTTATTTAAAGGCTTTTTACTTAAAATCATTTCCTTATCCACAGACTTTGTGTCATGTGTACAAGCAAACTTTTTCAACTGTTAGCACAGTCTTTAAGAATCTTTAGTCTAGCAAATGTTACAGCCACAACTTCATCAGTTCAATTTTTTAAGAAATTTTTGGTTCTTTCACATAAACTTATACAGATACATACATACTCGTATGTGCATAGCAGGAAGGCAGACATATAGAAAGGCTGTTTGTTACTTTCCTATCACGTACAATTTTCATCAATATCGTGACGTTTCCAAAAATTCTTTATTCGTGCCATACTTTTTGTCAATACTTTACTAGGTATATTGTTGTTGCTTTCTTCGATTTCGGCCTAATATCTATGATTATGTGTTAGCAAGGGTTCCTAACACTGGCGCTGCTAGAGTGACGGCTTGCTGTGCTTGTATAATTTTCGTAAATTTGTTTTGGCATTTAGTAGGAAAAATGTTTTTCTATGCTGTTCGTTTTTCTTTTTTTTTTTTGTATTATTAACAACATCAGTCACTTAAGTTTTCCATTATCTTGCCTCAAGACATTAAATTATTTTCCTATGACTTTGCGCAATATGGGCCAAGTTTAAATAATTTTCTTTGGTGTTTGCTCGTTTTGTTTTTAATACTTTAATGGAGGGGTAATCCTTGAGTGACATTTTCAATATTAAATTGTTTGCATTAAATTAATTGTATGATACGAGTATCATGATGGGGGAATATAAAGGTATAAGCAGAACTAAGATTTAATTTTAAAAACCGAACTAATTAATTCTAAAGGAAATGGAAATTGATGAAGATTAAAGAAAGGCTTAAAGGAATTAATATTACATTAAATTCAAATCGTATAATAAACGCACAGAAAACAGATACGTTGTATTCACCGAATTTTTGCATTTCTATGTACATATATATACGGTCTACAAAAAAAATTTAGAAACAATTTTGTTTAATTTAACCCTCATCCAGTTTCTTTCTTTCGAAAAAATTTGCACTTCCAAGGTGGAAGCAAAATTTTTCCAAACAAAATATCCTGCGATTTTACAAATATTATCTCAATTGCACAAGTTTTTGGAATTGGCTCAATTCGCACAAAGTTACTGGTTTGTGTACATAACACAGCGTTTACATTTCACAATGCTGTTAAGAAAATAACAACAAAATACATACTTTTTCACTAATACATGCGCTCTTTTTCAATTGTCTGAACTACTGCCTTGAATAATTTGAGGACAGTAATTAGGACAGTGATTTGACGTATGCCGACAATAATTAAAATTTTTGTGTACTGGAAATACATTGTGTTAACTACTATACTGTGAAGACAATTGTCAGCATTTTTAACAACCAATACGTATTCTTTTATTGTCATAACAGCATTATGAAATGTAAACGCTAGGTAAATTTTCTCCTCTATGGTATAACCAACACCGGCTTCGCTAACTAAAGTTTTCTGCAATGATTTTAAGATACAAAAAAAAAAAAAATAATCGGAAGTCGTTAAATCCCAAGCTTTTAATGTTAGCTAATTGGAAATAGCATGTTTCCAAAATATTTTTCTTAGTAACTCGTTGCTTTCAGCAAATATTTCATCCAATTGGACGTGATGGTTCTATTCCGCTAGGTTTTCAAAACAAATATTTTGGAGCAAGTGACAAGCCAATCTCAGCACAAATGACAATATCGTTGCCAGATTTGGTAACCGTATGACAGTTTAATCTCTCTGAAAAAGTGAAACCATTTGATAATACCAATGTATTTCTCGTTTATAATACAAATGGTTTTTATTTGTCTATAAAACTAATTTTGAGTATGGATGAAAAAGGTTTTACGTTTTTACGGAAGCCATCAGGCTAGCAAGATATGTGGTGTATTTTGCCCCTGCTCTTTTATATTATCCTCGGTGGCCGTCATGATGACAACTATATTTTCACCTATTATTTACCCCATTGTTATCAGCCTTTGCCGATTTTGCTCCCAGAGACTTAATATCATCGTCGTACAAACAAATATTGCCATTATGTACAAGTATATTCTAATAGTGGAGTCTTGACTGCATCTTTGTAAGGAAATAGCCAACCTTACCGTATCGTTTGCCTAATTAGCATCACAGATTAGCGTTTCCCAGCATTTTTTTTAAACAAGTTAATCAACATAATCGACAGCCGTCGATACTAAGCAAGAAATTAAGTTGTAGCGCTTTGCGGCGGTTCTATGTTCAGCTATTGTCTGCTATTTTCTAATTCTCAGTGTCTTACTCTAAATTTTACTTCCTTTAAAGAAGGATAATATTAGTAGGTGCTGAATTACATTATGCAACGTTGTAGGTGCAATTCTTCATTTATGCATGTACATATATGCATGCACTCTTGAAATTCATTTTGTCCTCTTATTCGTAGTTTTAATTTCCAAGTTTAAAATGTAAACAAATGTACACATCAATACAATTTGCTGCAATAAAAATTGCAAGATATAAACACAAATGCAATATTAAAGAAGAAACGAGAAAGATTGCAGCGAAAAAAGTTGCTATTTTATAGCACTTAAAGTAACCATTGCGTCTATGTGTTATGTTTCTACCAGTTTTCACAGCTGCGATATTTCTTGTAATAATGTAGACATTATCTATACATATAATAAAATAGTAACTTATTTCTTGTCTGTCTGTCTTTCTATCTGTTTTCGGATCACGTAGAAACTACTGCATGGATTTTTTGCAAGGAGGTATCTTAGTATCCTGATTTCAATATACTATATTTTTTTTCCGCAAAAATATCTTATCTCCAAGAGAAAGTGGAGAAAAAGCGGTGAAAGTATATTTTAGGCAATGTTGCCCAACAGATGGCGTGATATTTTCAACGCGGTTGTACAATAGAGTGCGCTGTTTTAAAATAATGACTAAATATGAAGTACTTACTGCCAAATAGCCAATTGAATAAAATTTGTTTTTTTACATTGTGGAGTTACATTGTTAATAAAATATTTTAAACACCTTTTACAGGGCTTTAGAATAATTTTTTAGAATTTTTAATCAATTTTAGAAATTAATCCAGGGTTGGGTACCTTTATATAAACTAAATACGTTAGAGTCTTAAAATTTGCTGTGGATTACTTTCAAGGCAAATTTAGACATAATATTTTCAGGACGCACAAAACTTGTGTGGGCACAGCTAGTTATTATTTATTATTATATATTATTTTATTATATATTATTATATATATATGAATTTTTATTTTATTTATGCTATTTTGAAATGAATAAATTTATTATTTAGGCTTAAGTTCTTACTTATAAAGAGATGAAGAAAAATTAGACACCGGCAGAGTGGTATGCATTTTCTAGACAGCTACGTCAGTCATCGGTAATCTTCGTATCTATCTGCAAGGAGTTTCTGTTATTATTATCTATTTAAACAAACTTATCAAAGAATTAGGATATGAGAAATTTTAATTTTTATATTATATTTTATAGGAGATAGAATAGAGCCTTTTTGGAAATTGTTTTTTAACACTATTCCTTTATTATACTACCAAGCAAATATTCTATCTTTATTTCTATTCTCTTTATATATATTTTTTTTTACTTTTGAAAATTTTAATTATTATTAGTCGAACTGTTTTATGTATTACATACAATGAAATTTATAATCAAGCTTAAGTTCGTTTTTATTCTCTCTAAGAAAGAATTAATTAAATTACAAATTAGGTGATAATATTAAAGAAAAATTGGGAAAAATTAATTATTAGACACCAGCACGAGTGGAATGCACATTAAGCTTGATTATAAATTTCATTGTATGTAATACATAAAACAGTTCGACTTATAATAATTAAAATTATCAAAATTAAAAATCGCAAAGCACGCGCAATCTTGTTTACTCAACAAAGTTTGGTTTGATACTAGATTAGTGTTAACTAAAAACGAATGTTGGAAGTAAAACAAATAAACAAAAAGTAACTTCATTGCTAACCGAAGGTTCGCTGAAGGAACAACAAAATATAGGTGGTAAATATTAAAGTAAAAATATTCAACAAGAGGGAAGCTTTAAGGTAGTGGTAGACTTCGTTCTCACCAACTGACGATTGATAATTGAATACAAGTTTTCTCGTATTCCTTTATCTGGGTTTGGTTGGTTAAATAGATGATGCTTACAACTAAAACACTACCCTTAGTAGATTTTTTTTTACTTGAAAATTTTATAATTAAAAACTTAATCCTAAACAATTAATTTGTTCATATTTTATTATATTTTATTTTGTATTATTGTTATTATTATTATACTTTAAACATACTGTTATTAAATATAGATGTTTTATTTCGGGAAATTAATAAACATTTTGAAAAATGCCTAGAGTTTGTAATGAGACCACGTTTAAGCTTTCTTAAGAAATATTTTAATTAGCATACATTTACAGAAAAAGCCATTTTATAATTTTTCAAATTGACAATTAAAAAAATGTCCTTATTCATTCCTAAGAAATTAACGTAAAAACACGTATTAATATATAATAGAACACAACAAATTTTAATCAAAAAACCTTTTTAAGTAATTGCTTTTAAGCAAAAGTAAATAAATATTTTTAGTTTTCTATTAAAAACTTTCTTTTTGTTCATTTACAAGAAATCTTAAGATCTGTCAACTAGAATCATCATCATCATTTTGTCTTAATAACTAATCATCTGAATTTTTTTACAAACAAAATTGACCTTAAGATAAATGACACAAACAAACCAACAAGAATGTCAAAAAAGTTCATTTTTTTAAATAAAAATCAACCTTATCATTTTGTAAGAAAAAAACAAAATATAATAAAAAAGGAAGGAAAACTTTGACAAAACCTCAAAAAGAAAAATTGCTAGTTTTTTTTTTAATACAAAAATAAAGAAAGAAAGAAAAATAACTTGCAAAGAAATCTTTTTCTCTTACAACACGTATTGAATGACTATGACATTTAAGCTTTAAAAAACAAGAAACCCCAAACAAAAAAAAAAAAAAATCAGCAGTTAGATGGACAGACGCGGAGACACTGAAACTGCCAACATTTCCTAACATAACCATTCATGACCATAAATGTGCCCTAAAGGATGTTTAAAACAGAAGACCAAACCAGCAAGACCAGCAAGAAGAAAAATAAAACCTAAGAAAACTAACAAATAAGAAAAAAATAACTCAAAAATAAAAAATACGAAAAACAAAAATTATATAGATTTCAGCAAAACTAAACTATATAAATTATAAGTACGAAAAAAAAAAAATAAAAGGATAAACTTAACTACGACTTAAAAGTTGTCTGTTTGCTTTTCAAATGGCAAAACAAAAAAAAAACAAACGGAAAAAAATATGTTGGCCATTGGCTTTATGTATTCATGCCACATCGTTATACATACAAAAATTCTTAGTTTTTTATTCTTAATCTAAACAAAAAAAAAAACTTGTTTTCTTTAGTTCAAAAACATTCGGACACACATAAACACAAAATTTGCTTTAGTTTCTTTTTAGCCAGATTTATGTTTTCCTGCTTGACTGCATTGCCAGGATAGAAGTCATTGCAATTGCAAGCTTACAACGCAACCAAAAATAACCAAAGTTGCAGTAACACGCAAAATTTTTTCTCCAATATTTGTTTATTGTCAATGTTTGTTTGCCTGTATAAATGTAAAAGTGTGTGTGTGTGTGTGTAGAGGGAGACTAAAATATTTGCTAGATTTAATGTTCCTTGACTTGGTCATATTGTGTTGTTGTTAATTTCTGCTGTTTCTTTCTTCTTTGCTGCATGAAGACCCAAACTTGTGTTGCAAAATGATATGCATTTAAGAGTCTTAAAAGAAAAAGAAAAAAAGAATCGTCATTAAAAAAACTTTAAGAAATGTATATTCTTACTTGTTTTAAGTGTAAAGCTTTCGGCTTTGATTTTTTTCACAAGCTAACAGGTAAACCAAAACCTCAACAAACGGCGGTAATATTTTTCTAAAAAGGTACTTTATT
>OX451218.1:80214811-80356563 GCA_949628195.1 Phasia obesa
TTTGTTTAAAAAACGTTTTTTTTTAAAGGCTTGTATTCACGCCTGAACAATGATGA
Organism: Phasia obesa; assembly: GCA_949628195.1. Lineage (NCBI taxonomy): Eukaryota > Metazoa > Arthropoda > Insecta > Diptera > Tachinidae > Phasia > Phasia obesa. The sequence goes on from OX451218.1 coordinate 80,214,868, forward strand.
TTTTTCAACGAATTTTTACACGTCTATCATAAATTGCTTCTTGTTCATCATCTTTTTCTTTTATATACTTCTTCTTTATCGTGGTTGAAGTCAATAATAATAGAAAACAAGCTTACGCCATGCGCATGTTTTCCCGTTAAATTACATTTTTCGGCCAATTAAAGGTTGCCAAGCCTGTAATCAACAAATTGATTCAAATAAGTAAATACAAATAAATCTAAGCAATAGGCAAAAATGGGCAACCCTGCAAAAAAAAAACTCTTATAATTTATATTAAAAACTCTCACAATTTATAGTAATACTCTCAATCAGAATTATTAGCCAATAGGAAGACAATTTTGTGACGTCATTAAGCCGACATGCGCAGAAAATTTCAATTTTTTTTTTTCGTGATGGCGTAACCTTGTCTTCTATCATCCTTGGTTGAAGTCCCGCCTTTTAAAATAATTATTTTGTAGATTTGATTAATAATTGGCTCTATTTGCGCCATATCCTTAGCACTCGCTTTAATTTTAAATGTTCGATATTGTTCGTCGTTTAGTTTCTTAGAGAATAATTTTGTGAAAAATAAAAGAAAAATAATTTCTACTTTTTGTTAATTTTGAAAACATCTAAAATTTTTAGGTTTAATTCTTTTTGTCTGCTAATCGGGCTTAAAGCCTAGAGCTAAAAGTACCAATTTGCTGCGGATGCTGCTTTGGAAGCAACCCACAATTGCACATTTATAGCTGGGTAAGGGGAAAATTCTTTGCAAAGGTAACTTTTAAAAAAAGTTGATTGTCTCAAAAAAAAAAAAGTATGTAAACAATACTTTTAAAAAAAAAATTTTTTAAAGGTTATTTTTGACAAAAATCTATTTTAAAATGTATTTTTTAATGAATTTTTTTATAAAACTGTTTTTTAAATGTATTTTTATAGTTTTGTTTTATTACGTTAAAGCTTTATATAAAATGTGTTTAAAACATCGTTTTTTCTAAAAATTAGGAATTTCTTCAAAACGTTGCTTTTCCTAATAAATAACATATGGGTATTTCCAATGTGGTGTGACGTGACATTTGTATGACAAAAAGTTAAAAAAATAATAAATAAATCATCAATTAATTTGTAAAAAGTTTTTTTTATCACTATATTCATTAAAAATTACAACAATCGACCCGTAGGATTTCACGATATAAGCAAAAATATGTGCTGGCGAGATGTTACGAAAAAGGCAAGAGAGTTTTAACTTTGATTATCAAATTGAAAAACTCAGCGAATTGGGCAATACTTTTTGTTCAAAACCCTTTTTAGCAGGTTTTGGAATAATATAAATTTATTTTCCAAGTTATAAAATTTAAAAATCTTTTATCGATTTGTTTTGTATTAGCCTTAGTATCTGGAGTGACATTACCGACGTTATGTTACTTAAATTTTCATTTGATATTTTTTTTTTGTTAAAAAATAAGAAAAATATATGTATGTATACGTAAAAAAGAGTAAACTATATAAATATATTTGTTATACTGAATATTTAAGTCTTATAAGTCGAAATATTTCCTATTGAAATAATTTAAAAAAATATTCTTTCAACTTAAGCCTGTACCAGGCTGTTCAGTTTTTCATACGGAATGCTGTCAAACTACATACAGGCATACAAAATTTGTTTGAAAAAGTCATGAAAAAATGTTGCAGAAGTAGTACTCTGTTTTTACTGTGGAAAAACATTGAAATGTTTCTGGCAACATTTTACAAAAGCTATGAAAAAAAGCAAATGTGCATTATTTCATGTGGAACTTTTGGGGAAAAGTTTTTAAAATAATTTGGTATATTTAAAAGAAATAAAAACGTAAAATTCTTCCTAATCGCGAGATAGACACCATATTTAAAATGTCTAAGTATCCTTGTGAAATAATAAATGTTGCTCAACATTTTGAAACAGAGTACTAGGCCTTAGAGAGAACAAAACGAACTTAAATCTTACTTCAAAAATTTTTATACATATTTATTTTATTTAAAAATTATATTTGGAATCTTAAATAATTTTTTTTTATATCTAACTATGTGTAATTCGTTTTCTAAAATTTTATTAATAAATATTTTATGGAAGAAACACGAAATATTTATTTCTAAAAAATATAAAAATCGATATGGATTATTACGGGGAATATTCATACAGCTATTGTACTAGTGCTCGACTAGCTCCTCAATGGTTTTTACCAAATTTTATAAAAAATTCCGATTCTTATACTTTAAACTTAGTCTAAACAAAATTTAAACTTTTAAAGAAAAAACCGGCTTATATCAAGCCTATGCGAATATGATTTTAATTTTAACTATACTGCGTGAGACATTTTTTCATTCCATCGAAGACTATATCTGTAGAAACTATAATTAAATGTAATTTTATAATAAACATATCACCATGCAAGGAAATTACTCACAATATGACGTGACGTTACACACTTTTGAAAATTAATATATATAAAATTAATTATTTGTTTAATAACCGAGTTTGTTATTATAAGTAGTTAACATAATATTTAGTATTTTGTTCAGCCCTTTTTTTTAATTCAAATAATTAGTTAACTTTACTAACCTATGTTAAAATACAAAATTTCATACACTGACGATAGCAACTCAGCGTAGAAATACTGAGAATAAATGCTTTTTTGTCTTGCGAGGCGTTATCTTAGAAGTCAATCTAAATTTTACCGCTAATTGATACTAGGTTGCTCTTTTGAATTTATTTTATGGTTAGTTGTTGTTGTAGCCAAAGTTTTGCGGTCAGTTTGAAATTTCTCAATAACTCTTAGACATGTAAATTGAAAAGATATGATACCCTTAGACATAAAACAAAACCGACCGAAACGAGAACTTGAACTTTGCAGCCCAATATCTCGCAAGCGCAGCAAACGAAAGCTTTGAACTCTGTAAATCAATTAATTTGGCATGTTTCTCTTCATTAGTGCAGGAAAGAAAAAAATGTTGGTTAACGTTTAATTTTTCAATAGGGGTGGACATATCTGTGGAAATGCCCATATTATAAATGGTGCTCTTTTTAAAAGCATTTCTTTAAAGCCCTTATTGTAGTTAATAAGTACTTTTACTACAAATTTTTTGCTTCTTAAGCCATACTCTCTCGAACAGTTATTTTTTCTAAAAATTTTTTTAAACGGTTCCTTCATTACAAAACAACAAATGAATTTTGATAAAAATATAATTATTTTAATTTCTTTTTTTCAGTTTAGAAAAATATCTTTTCAAATAAGCATATTTATTTATAAATTTTCCTTGAAAAATGGACCTTTTTAAAGGGCTACTTTCTTTTAAAAATATAAATATATATAAATAAATCTGTATATAAGGGGCGATCCATTTCGAGGTTCCCTACGTTTTTAAAGGAAAAAACACAGAAAATTCAAATTTAATGGAGAATGTTTATTATCATTTGAAAGAACATTCTTTGGCATTTATTTTTTGAGGTTTATGTCTATCAAATATTGGCCGTTGCTACGACGCAGATGGTCCATCCGTTGAGTCCAATTTTAGATGACTCGTTCGGGCATTTCGACTGGTAACAGGCGAATGACACGCGTGATGTTTTCCTCCAAGGCCTGAATCGAAACGGGTTTGTCCGCAAAAACTTTAGACTTTACATATCCCCACAGGAAAAAGTCTAACGGTGTGATATCACACGATCTTGGTGGCCAATCGAGCAGCCCAAAACGTGAAATTGTATGCTCACCGCAATGTTCTCTCAATAAATCCCTTGATTGATACGATGTATGCGAAGTAGCGCCGTGTTGCTGAAACCTAGTGGCGCCGAGATCATAATTTTTTTCATAATTTATTTATTGTATCTTCAATATTTTTGAACTAACAATAATTACTCGTATCTTAAGTCTAAAATAAAATATACTTTTAAAGTCCAGCCAGTGCTAGACAAGAATAATATTTGTTTCACGGATTTTGAAATCATTTGCGGGTCATCCCTCTAATGTACGGCCAAGAAAAGCAGTATAACTTCTTTTTAGTCGAATGTAACCAGGTTCATTCAGCATGTTACGCGCCAAAGGGTTTGGATGAGATTCAAGCCTCTTTAGATATGTGACTGCATGTTTCGCTATTTCTGCTTTAACTGATGGCATGTTTAGGTCTTTGTGGATGTTCGAATTTTTTATATACCAGGGAGCAGATGTAATAATACGTAAAATCTTATTTTGGCGCCTTTGAATTTTTTCTACATTGCTAGCTGAGGCAGTGCCCATAACTGAATCCCATAACACCAAATTCGTTTGAGGACCGACTTGTACAGTAGAAGTTTACAATCTAAGCTCAGGGTGTGGCTTTTCCAAGTAAGGCGACGGTCAAGATGTATACCCAGGTATTTCACGTCTGAAAGCTGTGGTATCATTTGGTTATTTATGCGAATAGGAGGGCATGAGTCCCTACGCAGTGTGAAAGTTATGTGAGTGCATTTTTGTTCATTCACTTTTATTCTCCATTTTTCTAGCCATTTTTCCAAAATTGAGTATGTGGTCTTGTAAAAGTTGTAATGCTTCTTGGGCACTTTCATGAATACTTAAAAAAGCTGTGTCATCTGCAAAAGTTGATGTGTGGACTAGGGTGCTAATTGGCATATCCGATGTGTACAGTAAATATAAAATTGGTCCCAAAATACTACCTTTGGGGAACTCCGGCTTCAATGAGCTGTGGCGAGCTTAAAAAGTACCTTCTTTTAGTAAAAACTTGCGATTCGTTAAATAATCTTTTAAGAGCTTATACAAGTTTTCGGGCAAGTTCAGCTTTAGCTTAAATATTAGGCCTTCGTGCCAAACCTTATCGAATGCTTGAGAAACGTCGATAAAGAGCGAAGAACAGTATTTTTTTTCTTTAAAGGTCGTTTTAATTACATTTACTAATCTGTGTGTTTGTTGGATAGTACTATGTTGCCGAGATCACGAGCTTCAATTTCAGGCATCAAATAGTCGGTTATCATGGCACGATAACGGTCGCCATTGACGGTTACGTTCGCACCGGCATTATTTTTAAAGAAATATGGACCGATGATTTCACCGGCCCACAAAAAAGTACCTCGCAATGGATCACCCTTTATGTAAATATTATTGTTATTTTTTATCAGCAGGCATATTTAGCAAATTACATGTATAAAATTAGCACAACCAGGGTAGTGCTAATTTTATTCGATAAATATAAAACTATTTTTTAGTGTGTTGAAGAATAAGGCTTATTTTTTAAAAGGTACTTTAAAAAAAATACATTTTGAAAACGGTACTTTATTAAAAGAAATTGTTTAAAAACTGAAAGAGAAATTTTACTTATAATTTTTAAACGAAACTTATTTCGAAATGTACTTTTTTATAATAATTTTCTAAAAACTTATTTCCTAAAAGGAACATTTAAAAAGAAACTTTTTCTGAAAGTATGCTCTATTTTAACTTTGTATTTACTTTGAATATTAGGAAAAAGGGATTTTTGAACCTAAGTTTTAAAAGGGCTGTTGGAAAAAATAGACTTATTTCAAAATGCCTTCTTTACAATATTGTTAAACGAGGACGTAGTGTTTAATCTTTAAGTAATTGGAGTTTAGGTGCTTCTTTATTTTCGGTATATTTAAAAACATGGTTTTTAGTGTCTCTTTTTATTTTTTATTTTTTATATTTGTTTTCTTGTCATTTCCTTTCATCTTCGATTTTTATTTCAATACCTTTGAGAGTAAATAAAGGGTGTTTTTTATAGAGGATTAGAACTTTAAGTTGGCATTACTTTTCAAGATGGCGACCAATTTAACAGCTGTCAAGTGATTTATTCTCAGTTTGGTTTGGCAATACATCATGAATAGACTCACGCCTGATCAACGCTTGCAAATAGTGCAATTTTATTTCGAAAATAATGGTTCTGTGCGGAAAACGTATCGCGCATATTATAAGCGAATTTTGTTTAGCGATGAAGCGCACTTCTGGTTGAATGGCTACGTCAACAAACAAAACTGCCATATTTGGAGTGAAGGTAATCCTTAAGTGTATGTCGAAACACCGTTACATCCAGAAAAACTGACTGGTTGGTGCGCTTTATGGGCTGGTGGAATCATTGGTCTGTACTTTTTCAAAAACGATGGTGGCCAGAACGTTACAGTCAATGGTGATCGGTATAGAGCCATGATTACTAACTTCTTCATGCCTGAATTGTCCAGGAGATGTGTTTTCAACAAGACGGCGCAACATGTCATACAGCTCGTGCCACAATAGATTTATTGAAAGACACGTTTGGTGACGGCCTAATTTCAGCTTTTAGACCTTTGAATTGGCCTCCAAGATGTTGTGATTTAACACCGCTAGACTACTTTCTGTGGGACTATGTAAAGTCATTGGTCTATGCGGATAAGCCACAAACGCTTGACCATTTGGAAGACAACATTCGCCGTGTTATTGCCGATATACGGCCACAAATGTTGGAAAAAGTCATCGAAAATTGGACGTCCAGATTGGACTACATCCGCGCCAGCCGTGGCGGTCATATGCCAGAAATCATATTTAAAATGTAATGCCATAAGATTATCTTTCGGATACATAAAATTCATGTCAATCGAATAATCCATCGTTGTTTCATTGCAACTTAAAGTTCTATACCTCTATAAAAAACACCCTTTACAAAGGAAATATGTATGTGCAGTTTTGTAATGTTTTAAATGAATGTATTAAGGTCTTGCTGTTTGTTAGTCTGGCTAATGGTCATTCGCTAAAAGTAAGTATCTTTTACGTGACTTTTATAGTCTTTAACGATTAAAGCTTCTTTTTTTTTTTTCTTTATGAAGTATTTTCTTTAGTTCAAAACCATTTAAGTGTCTGCATTTTAAAGCTTAAGCAGCCACAGCTCTTAAAGTCTTTTGTTGTTAATTAATGTTGAAATATAAGAATTTGTGTAAGGTTGTTGTTAGCAGAAAAACTTTTGTAATGGAAAACCTTAAAACAAACTTGAACATACACAAAGAAGATAATAAATATTCAAATGGCTTTTTAAGAAATTTAAATATTAAACAAATTTTTGCAAATATTTTAAAGATATCTTTATAGTTGAAATTTGTTTGTTTTATATTTAAAACAGAATTTCTTTTATTATTATATATTTTTTACTTGTTTATTTTACTACCAACCAAAACCTGTCAAAATGCTTGCTTTCGTAATGGTTCTTGATGTAGCAACACTTATAGTTTTGTTTTCTGCTGTTTGCCGTTGTTATTATTATTCTCATTTTATTTTATTGACAGCTGCAGTAGCACAACGATACGATACAAACATTTGTATATCAAAACAAAAAAAGAAATCTTTATCATAAAAATATTTTTCAACTCTTACATCTCTTAAAAATATGCATTATAAAACAGCATGCAATTGTTATTATTGCTTAATGCTGCCACAGATAGATGCTGCAGCAGGAATGCTACTTTAAATTTTTTCCAGTTTTACTAGCAAGAAATTGCTGTTGTTTACTACACGTTATCACTGGCAAATGTCTGTCTGTTCGTTTATATTTCTGTCCAATTGTTGCAACTGTCAATATTCATTGTATGAGCGCAAATAAAATGCAAGCATTGGTATTATCTGCAATTGTTTGTTTGTTGCTATTGGCACGTTTAGCTGCTTTTTGGTTTGTATGTTTATTATTTTTATTGCAGCTACTGCTGTTTGTTGCAGCAGTAGTAGTGAAGCTACAAAGTGCTAGTTATTTAACTGCCACAAATATTGTATTGATACTTTTATACTTTTCAATTCATACATGATGCTCCCAGTTGATTTCTTATTTCTTTCTGTTGTCTTATTAAGTTCTTTATTTTACTTTTTCTTTTTTTAACTATTTAATTTTATGCAGCAGTTTTACTACTGTCATTCACTTGTAGTTTAGTTTTTGTGTTTACTTTTTTATCTTTTATTTTTTTGTGTGGATGTCAATGTCTTGTTTTATTACAAAAATATTTTGTTAGTTTTCTCAACATTCATACAAAAAGAATTTTAGGGAATCTTTTAGTCTTGCTGAAAAATCAACTAAAATGATTTTTGAATAAATATTCAACTTTGTATTTAGAAATTAAACCCAAGAAACAAAAATAAGTTTTAAATTTTCGATCTAAAATAAAACAATTTAAAATATTTGCTGACATAAATGATATTACACATTCACCTCTATTTTATTTATCGTCGTCGACATCGTCTTCACTTTTGGGGAGATATCACTTTGTATCGACGTCATCATCAGTTCGATTTTATTTGATGTCGACGGCAATTTTAGTAAAATAAAATACACATATCAAATATTTTACTTTGAAAAAAAAAAAACAAATATTTTTCGTATGCGATTCGGATTCATGTAAGGAAGATTGAAAAAAAAATTTTGGTCATTTAGAAAAGATTAATCAGACATAAGTCTAATATATTTCATTTACCAGATCAGTATTAGGTAAAAAACCCCTTTTATTGCAAGAAGTTTGTTATGATGTAATAGGTTCCAAAGTTATTTTAGGTTGAACAATTCAACATTCAGGCTTGTGCTAGAAATAGTATCATCAAATTTATGTAGATTTGCTGCAGGCTGTTCTAGGACCTCCCCCATTAGTCTAGGCCTGAGCTGTATTAAAACCCATTATCTTCTCTACCTTAAATTTTAAGTTTCGCCAGACCTGTAATTAAATTATCGTTTTTTTATAATTTACTTTACATAAGTATATACATACATACTCTATACCACCGATCCTGCGATTTCCTGGAGGGCCAAGAGCGCTTAATGCAGCAGAAAAACCATCTCACAACTCTTTACAAATACTGGGGGTACATCTTATGTGGAAGCCTCTTTCAAGGGAAGGATTTCTTTTCATTTCTTTTACTTCTGAGTTGGTTTGATTTTGTTATTTTATTTCTTTCCATTTTAATTGTTTATAAAAACCAAGACGATAAAATCGTTTTCGACACAACATAATTTCGACGTAACATTCATAACTTCGACGTCACATTTTCTTACAAAATACCAAATAAAAGTAAACAGTCATCGATAAAGTTAGTTGATGTAGTTATGATGATAGTTGATGTCGACAATACCGATTTAGGGCCGTCGACACAAAACATCGTCATATTGTGTCGACGACGTCAAATAGAATAGGAGTGATTAAAACTAAAAGCGTTCTTATAAAATCCATAAGCACTGTGTTACGATAGACAGATTGTTAGTGCGCTAGTCTATCAGTGAAGGGTTTGCGGGTTCTTCTCCCACCAAAGACTCTTTACAGTTAAGCCAAGAGCTTTATAACAGTACAAACATTTTTTTTTTTTTAAATTCGATATATCATATATATTATCAGATTGGGCACGTTCATAAACTCAACTGTTATGAAACTGTTGGCAACTGTTGAGACCAAAAGTTACGTTTTATCTTGATATGCATATATGTTACACAAGCTGTCGAAAGGAACCTTGTCAGGCTAAAATACAACTTCATGTTTTCTGTTGCATCAAACGATATCTTAAAACTACAAAAAAGATTTTATTACATATTAAACATATTTCACAAATTAGTTTTCCAACTTGAATATTTAATTACTTAAATTTATGCTTTCGAACTAAAAAATATAATTAGTATAACCGTCAATTTCTTATCGAAAAACATCGAAAACGCAATTTCGACCCCTAGCATTTTAAGGTTCTTTTCGTCAGTCAGCGTCACCTATGTATAATGACAATGACAAGCAATTGAAGAGGCATAAAAGAGATTGTGACTGCTCAAGACTACTCTCTAAGACAAATATATAACGGTTGGGCAACAGCTGCATCTAATGAAAGTTTTTATTTTCTACTATTCATATGAGCCTTTAAATTTGTATAAAGTATAAAATAAACAACTTGTTTTTGAAGAATTCCCCTATCATGTGTTGAACCTTAAACCTGCAAATAAATGGGTAAGTTGTTGATAATGAAAGCACGTTTCGTTCAAATTTTTGAACTTCAGAAACTATCAACTATGGATCCAAAATAAAGGGCAAACATGTTCCCGTTAATCGGTAAAGTTTAGTACCCTTGTGTAGTAGTATTTAAACGTTTCTAAATAGTTGAGCTATTGGTATGCGTCTGTTGAGACTTTATTCCAACAGCATATTATCCGGCTTAGCTCAATACCCTGGTCCAGTTTTTTCAAAATATTTTAACCAATTTTCAGCAATTTTTTTAATTTTTTCCCATATTAGATATCCAAAGAAAATTTCATTGGAATCGGTCAACTAAAAAAATGTTATTGCATATCCTGCCCCACTGTACAATGCTTAAATAACAGAAATGTCGACACAGTTTGACACTCTCAGTTTTCAAGCCATAGTTATCGATATCAATAGATCTCATGCACCTAAAAATTACTTTTTAATTAGGAGAAGTTTTTGGAAATCTTTTAAAGTATGTATTGCAAATATCTATAACTGTCTTTTTCAACATATTGGTATAAGTGACCCTCTGAGCTGGTGTAAGCAACCAGTACACACGTATGTGTATATACTAGCTAATTCATTACAAAATAATGTATTGAAATCAGCTAATTTGTTCTCGATTTTTAATTTTTTTTTTAAAGTATCCTGATGATGTCTAAGAAAAAAAACCTCAACCTAGGTTTTATTGCTTAGATAATTTGCATAATATTATTAAATACATTTTAACAAAGATTTTTTTTTTCGATATTATTAATAGTCATTGTAATTGCTTAAAAAAAAAGACAAATTTTTTTTTGGCATATAATTTTTTTGATCATAATTAACTGAGCAACAAAAAGGCATTTTGTTTTTTTATTTTTCTTAAACCCACAAATAATGCATGTTCATATGTATTTTAATGTCTTGAAATGAATATAAAGTTTTTTGACATTTAACTTGATGTCATCACTTCCTTCCTTTTTACTGTCGACTTATATTTCTGCAAAACACAAAACTATTTACTTCCCCCTACCAATTTTCGCAACACGTCTTAAACTTAAATTAAAAGAAAAAAATATCCGGCAAATATTTTATATGTATGTGTATTTACAACTGTCATGTTGTCATTATTTGAACTCATCATTTGAACAATTGTTGGCTGTAACTCATACTTAGCTGACTGACATTTGTAAAGCACCCCTCTTGACTTCGATATATCGTTCACAATAACAAGTGACCCTTAATGCCTGTTTTGAAAACAATCATTGGTCATCTTCTTGTTATTTTGCTTGGCAGTCAATTATTAAATGTATGTTTGAGTGCGAGTGTATTGAAATTCGCTATTTCCGTTTCAATTTTCACATGTCTGCATCGCACAATATGTATTTCAGTTTGTAATTAGTAAGTAGTTTGAGGAAATTGTTTTAAAGTAAGACTTGCTTGTTTAGGAATTCTTAAAAAAAAGGTATGTGTCATGATGAGGTTGAGCAAGTGTTGAAATTGATCGTTTTATTAGGGAACTGATACTGGTGGAATGTTTTTTTAAGCGCGAGACAATTTATGAAACACATGGTTTAATTTTTTGGTATTTTTGTCTTTTCGTGTTTTTATTTTATTCTTAAACTCAGTTAACGCTATAAAAGTTTCCTTTAAGCAGTTTTGAGTTTTTTTCTTTAAACTAGCCCTTAGGCTTTCACCATTTATTTGTTTATTTCGTCATTCCTGTTTTGCAGTTAAACTAATTACTGAAAATTAAAGTTATTATTTTATTTTATTTAATTTGTAATTATGCTAATATTAATTTATATTTAAATTATTTATTAAATTGGGATCTTGAAGGAGTTCCCATTTCCTAAGTTTGTCGAAAACTTTGTTTAAAATTTAAAAAAAGGAATATAAATAAAAATAAATGAGAGTTCAATATATGGCATTCACTACATAATTTCATAGCTTAAGTTCGGGTAAATAGAATGCCAGTTCATTTTAATACTCATAGGATCTCTATTTTGTTTACCTTAAAATTACTTATCCTAAGTCTCTCTCCTTTTTTGTCCTATTACTTACTACTAGCCAACCTGACGACATCTTCTGGTTTGCACTCAGCGATGTTGCTTAGCCTGTCATAAAATCGTTCCCTTAGGCATTTAAGCCTTTGGCCTCGTAATATCAGGCATAGATGCATAATGTGCTCAATTGATTTTAATTCTCTCTAACCTCGTATATCGTACAAACATTTAATATACCCATAACACATTTATTGGTTCCTGAACAGTATCTTTGGTGAGAATCAAACCCAAGACCCCATTTGCCAACCCGGCATCGTACAAAGTGTCTCTGCAAAGTTCTTTTTTCCAAGGTTAGCAATTATTAGCAATCTCTTTGTGTGCAAAAATATAATTTAAGCGTTTGTATCGTCGCGTTTCTTCTTAAACCACGTAAGCGACATTTTTTCGAAATTGACTTTTTTGGTTTTTATGGTAGTAAATAATATTTGCCACCAGACTACATTATCATCTTAGCAAGTTTGTATGAAAAATAAACAAATCCATTTTCAAAACCTCGTAAGCGCCATACAAATGACATTTGCATGCAAAATATAATGGTTTTTATATTTCAAGTTGGAAATGTTAAAGTCTCAACCACTAAGTTTTTTGTATTTAAGATTAAAAAAATCATTAAAGTTGCAGGCCGATTGGAGCATTTTTAATAAAGTTAAAAGTTTTTTTTTTTTTGATAAACACAGAAATAAATGTTTATTTACACACAGAAATGTGCAATTTGCTGTTTGTGCCAAAATCATGTAAGCGACAGATTTGGCTACAATTAATTGTAAGTAACAAATTAAAAAAAAGAGTATGTATGCCCTTCAGAGAGTCGCACAGCCATGTTTTGCAAAAAAAAAATTATTTTGAAACCCATATTATAGCAGTTATTAAGTTTTTTTCGTTTTCTGAAAAACGACTTCTTGGCACTTACGTGGTTTAAGAATAAACGCGACGATATTTTAATCAAAATTTTCTTGTTGTCATGCCTTGGGGTAAAACCATCGTCACTGGTATAATTACAATATTTTACTTACAAATCGAGTAAACTACACGCAATGTAAAAACATGGTTGAGGTAACCATAATATAAGAACAATATAACAATTATAATTGGAAAATATGATTAAAGTCAAAGCATATTATTACAAGCATTCCAAAAATATTGTTATGTTAGAACCATATTGTTGTGTAACGTAAAAATAAATTTGACATATTATAATGAAAATTCACCTTATTATGAAATAAGTATATAATGAGACAAATATTTATAAAAACATGCTTTAATTGTTTAAACATACCATATAAAAAAAACACAATCTATACTAACTACTATAATAAAGTAGTAAATTATTTTCGTCTGTCTGTCTGTATGTCTGTCTATATGCTTTTATTTTCGTTCGCATCACGTTAAAACTACTGGATGCATTTTAACAAAATTTTGCGAGGAGGTACCTTAGCATCCTGCTTCAAATATAGGATACTTTTTTCCGCAAAAAACTCTCACTTCCAAGAGAAAGTGAAGAAAAAGCAGTGAAAGTACACAATTTCCGATTTAAAGATAATGAAATTTTTAGTTTAAAAGTGAGATATTTTAAACACGGTTGCGCACCTTTTGATCTTGAAAGTGGGATATTTAAAAAAAAATTGCGCAATAGATGGCGCCAATTGAATAAAATTTGTATTTTTCTATGTGGAATTACATTGTATTAAACACCTCTTACAGAGCTTTACAATAATGTTTAGAATTTTTTATAAATTTCAGAATTTTATCCAGGGATGGGTTCCTTTATATAAAGTAAATACATAAACCATGACTGAAGCACTGTAAAAGTAAGAGTCCTTTAGTGTTACTGTGGTTACATAAGAAAAAATTTATCATAATTTGTTTACTAATAATATATTATGGTTATAAAAACAGTATTATTTTGGAATACTAACAAAACTTTCGTTGTGATTTGAAAATTATTAGTTCAAACCAACACAGAAAAAAATTAAAGGTCTGAATTAGTTTCAGACACAAATTTAATTCAATGCTTTATTGATTAAATTATTTATTTAATTAGAAATTTATTTTGTTTTTTCTTAGTTGAAAATATATAAATGAATCAATTAAAAAATGAACTAAAACTGTTTCTGAAAATAATTAAAACCAATAATTGGTGCATGTGAACCACGAGCAGACACGTATTATATGAAGATCCTGTGGAGACTAAGTCTCCATAACAATCACCATAAAACCTGTGATGAGAAAGAATGTCGAAATGAATCCGTCGCCAATCTGGAATCCATACAGTCGAGATTAAAAGGCTAGTGACAGCACGAGATTGAATGAAAGTAAGGTATTCGCAAATTTCCAGTCGGTCACCAGAAATCATTGAGGAACGAAAAAGGTTGAAAAGGGACCCATAAAGTTAGTGGTCTGCTTCGTTATTCCCCCTACAAAATAATAGTAAACCATGTTGCAATTTTTGGGTGTAAGAACCATTTAATGAAAAAATAGTAACAAAAACTTGTTTATCGTGACCATAATAATAATTAAAACATCTTTAAGTTGTTCAGCCCTATATTGTTACAGAGAGCACAACATAACCAGGTTGTTTCTCTGCCTGTATCTCTTTCCCAAGTGTTTTTAAATAACTTTTTTAAAATATTTTTAGTTTTTTAAATTGTTACTTATTTATAATAGTAAAATAAATTTTTTCTTCTTTTTTGTCTAACAAAATTATTTTATTTAATTTATATAAAATATAAAAAAATGTTATAATAGTCTTTTGTTACTAAACCCACATAGTTTTTTTTTTAATTACCCAACCTTAGTGAGTCAGAATTACATTTCTTCAAAAAATTTTACTTGTAAAGGTGTCAGTTAGTCAAAGGTCCCCATTCTAAGTCATCGAGCGGTGTCCATATACTAAGTATACAAATTGGGAAAGCGCTTAAGGTCAATGTAACAACGCTAAAATACAAACAAAACAGAAGTATTTAAAAATTTTTACAATCATTTAATACTCTCCTCATGACGAACAGTCTAATTTAATATTTTCAATAGAAAACTGTAAGAAAAAAGGGTTGAAATCTAAAACAACAAAGACTTATTAAGTACTTGAACTTCTTCAGTTTAGGGACTTACTTGAAACAAAGGAAAACGAAAAGAATGTTTCTTTTGTATAATATTACTGCTTTTCAAAGAAATTTATATAAAAATTAAAATAAATTTATTACTTAAATTTTTATTTTAAATTCTTCAGACAAAAAATTCAAAAAAAAAATGAAATAAAATAAAATAAAAACCATTAAAATAAAGAAGGGTTGAAGTCCTCAAATAGCTAAAAGCAAGAACAATAAACTGAAAAAAAAGAAGCAATGATATGAAAAATATAACATATGCCAATAATTTAAGCTTACTAATACACTCTCATAGAAAACATATTATTTACGAGTATATATACATATACGGCTTTAAGTCCTTGTACTTTCTTAAATGCAAGTATGCAAGTTCATATTAAAAAAATTAACAACAAAAAAAAGTCCTGGAACAATTTTAGGCGCTATTGTTTACCACAAGAGGTCTTTAACCCATATATATAGTTATTAGAGTTAAAATATGTGGGAGTATTTGCTTGCCTTTCCTTGCTTGCCAGTTGCATCAAATGTGTTTCCGTTTATTTGTTGAACTTTTTTGGCAAAAGTTCAAAAGCCTGTAAATCAAAATGTTTGTGGAAGAAGAACATTCTAGTTTTTATGCAGTTTACGAAATGTTAGTTGTTTTCGTGAAATATAAATAAAAACTATTTTATGACTTTGTCTTTACTACAGGGTAGTAGTGTAGTCCTAAATCCCTAAAGTTCTCAAATTCCTCGTTAATGAAAATGCTGCTTTAAAATTATTCTAATACAACTGCAAATTAATTGTTAAATTGAAATCAGTCTACATAAATTGTTTAAGTATTGTTAATGGAAATCTTAAGTCTTATAGTTTTAAAGCCTATTTCGCACCATAATACTGATTATTAAATCTTGCGAAAAACTAAAATATTATGAGAAAGTGTGATAGTGTGAAAGCAATATGTTATGAAAAAGTCAACTCATATATCACTAGTTTCTATTACTGACTACAGAAGTTTCAGACTTCAGTCGATTAGTAACTGCCCACCTTCTTTCTCATCACAGAGTTTCTCGCAATTGATTGCAGTTGCTAACATTTGCCAACAAAACCAATGCCATCGGTCAAATTCAGATTGATTTATGCTCCAGAGTCATGGAAAATTAAACCTTTTTGATGCGCATCTCCCTTCGAAGCCGCGGGAAACATTTATAATAGCAGCGATAGGCCTTTCAAATGAATAAAAAATTTCGATTACATCTCATACACATATTGCTTTGTTTAAATTTAAAGATAGGAAGCCCTTAATGAAATATCTATACATATAATAAAACAGTAACTCATATCCTGTCTGTCTGTCTTTTTATTTGTGTTCGCATCACGTAAAAACTACAGCATGGATTTTAACAAAATTTTGTGAGGAGCTACCTTAGTATCCTGATTCTAATATAGGATAATTTTTTTCCGCAAAAATATCTTATTTCGAAGAGACAATGGAGAAAAAGCAGTGAGTGAAAATACGCTGATTTAAAGGTACTGCGTACTTTAAGACATCTTTTTTTGTGAGCAATATACCTTGAGCAATGTTGCGCAATAGATGGCGCTGTTTTAAAATAATAAGTAACTCATTTCCTGTCTGTGTTTTACAGAGCTTTAGAAGAATATTTTGAATTTTAAGATTTTATATAAATTTTAGAATTTTATACAAGGATGGGTACCTTTATATAAAGTAAATACGTAAGAGTTTTAAAATTTGGTTTGCAAAATCGAACAAAATATTGTCAGGACGCACACAACGTGTGTGGACACTGCTAGTCATGCTTCTCATCATTTCTTTTTGACTTATTTCGCAATAGTTGGGTGACAGACAAAAGGTGTGTAAGTCGTGATAACGTCGATATCTATGTGTCTGTGATAATTCCGACGGCTGTGATACTATAAAAAAAAAACGGTAGCTCCAGATGTCACAACTACCTCTAGAGCACTATGTTGTGTTTTTACGTAGAAATAGAGTGGTAGAATCTCGTTAGTATCCAACCTCTCAGAAAGAGTAAGAATATATTTTATCACAACGAATGTACTGGACATTCGTTGTGATAAAATCTCTGCTTATTCAGATTGAAATTCAGATAATGAAGGCGGAAGATGTTATGTATTAAACAGTTGAATGAGCAAGATCATCTAATGGGTGTGCTAATAAGCAAAGTGGTCATACAAGTGCTCATACTCGAATACAAACTAGTTAAATGAACGCATGGCTACCCGTACCAAACTACCTACCCGTTTAAGAAACAAAATGAACGAACTTTCTACACTAGTGAGCGCCATGTTTACTCGTCTCATGTTTTGTTTAGCAGTTGTATATAACTTTCTTATAAGGCTTATTGAGTTTTGCTTGTACTAGTGGTTTGTATTTGTTAAAAAATTCTGTGTGTTTTTGTGTGTACACTCGAACTGTGTTCGTGTTTTACTCATAGCAAAAAACTGCTTGAACTCGCCCAAGTTCATTGTTATTATTTTCAACATTTATTCATACTTATTGAAACTTGTTTGTAAAAACTTTGCAAGCTCATCGCATTTGCTGTTTATTATCGTCCACTAATCGTTACGCGTGTGTTTTAAACAGACATGACTTCAATGAAAATTTATAATGAGCGTCTCATGCAGTGCTTTATTTTGTATGTATCAATGGTACTAACGTTAATCCATAATTTTAATCCGTATCTATTTGATTCCATATTTCCCTCTCAAGATAAGAAATAGAAAACAATATGCTCACCTATAGGACCTAATGTTTAGCTTTCTTCTTCTAAAACTACCTTAACCAGCGGAAAAGGACATTAAAATACAAATTTAAAATTATTTAAAAATATAGAAGAATTCCAAAAACTGAATTCTGAAATAGAATTTAACACAAAACTTAATAAAACATTTGCTTTTTTCCTTTGGCCAATCAATTTGTTATTTTACCCTTCACAAGCATTTCATAATACAAATAAATACAATAAAAAAAATCAAATCTTTGTCAAAGAATAACAATATTTCCTAATAAACTACATTCAAATCAAAATATTGTTAAAGGAAAAAATATACAAAAGAAAAAAAAATAAAACTTTTTTACAAAAAAAAAAAAAAAATGAAAAGGAAGGTCAATCTATAGCAGGTTAAGAGGTCAATTATACTATACAACGCACGCATACTTTTGAACAGAAAATAAATTTTCTAAAGAGAAATATATATAATTTCTTTCTTCAAGTTATACTATTTTTTTTTTTTTTTGTTTGCAACAAATCAACATAACAAAGTGAAAAGTTTTTGGGGAAATAATAAAGTTTTTCTCAAACAGTTTTATTTTATTCAACACTACATACTCTACTTCATACAACGCTAAGCTTAACTCTTACTAACAACTCAACTGCCTGTGGTCTTTTCATATTTGCAAAAAAGTTAAGAAACTACTAATATTTACTAATGTATATAAATTTTCCTTTTGCGCCCCCCCCCCCCCCCCCCCCCAAAAAAAAAAGCTTCAATTCCTAATAGAGCATATTCAGAAAAGCTTAAAATTATATACTTGTTTGGTTTAAATTGAGATAAAAAGATATAAACTTTGTAAATAATACAGTTGATTTTCCGTTTACATCTTTTGGCTTAAAATATACAATATTTTTATTTATTGTTAAGGGAGGGAGCATTTTATGCAATTCTGTTCTAGTTTTCTAGTATTCTAGGTTTCATCCTGCTTTTTGCAAAACTACAAAGGAAGCAAGTATGTTAGGAAAAACAACAAATACCGGATGCCTTTGGCTTCTAGACATGATGGTTTTTAATATATATATGTTTTTACATAGAGACTACAAATATAGTACAGGGAGAATGGAAGGGGTTAGATTAGAAAACAACTAACGATTTCAAAGTTTGCTTAAACTAAAGTTTATTTACAAGGATGTGTTATATTTTTTTCAGAGTTTGTTATTAGATTTTTTTATTTGCTCCACTCATTTGAACTGGGTCATTAAGGCACATGCAAGGCAGTGCATTTAAAAAAAATATATATAAAGTAAAACATTTTTAAGAGGGCGTTTAGTGTGCAAATATTATTGTTTTCTTTATCGATTTGTTTTGAAATAATGCAGGCGTTATGAATATGTAAATATTCTTTGAAAGTTCTGAGTCAAATTGGCACTCAAATATTGGCATTAAAATATTTTTAATTTACCAAAAAAAATTATAAGAAAGTGCTAAAAAAACGGAGGCATTAAAAGCGCTGGGAGATATTTACTAAAAGTTTTGCAAATATTTTTCAACAGTAAAGGCTATATTTTTTCAATATACGTCTAATATTTCTTATAGAAAAAGCTTTATATACGGCCTCAATATTGAGTATAAAACAATAATATTTCAATCTGATTACACTGGTCTGCCAAAAATTGCTCCCTCAACATAAGTATGTGGAATATAGTGATCTCAACTCGTTAAACTCAAATCCGCTTTCAGTTTTCGCGTATCAAATACAATTTTTTTTTTATGGGCAGGGCTAATATTTTCCCCTAAACAAGGCGACCACGCTAACTTATTTTTAAATAACTCTTAAAAGGATTTCATTCGATTTTCATAATTGAAACACCAAAAGATGGGGGGATAAAATTACCTTCAAGTCAACTTTACATATTTTTTTTTAGTTTTAACTGTTTGGGAGTTATTCAGAAATTGGTGGCAAAAAAAATATTTTTTGTGAAAAAATTTTCCTTTTTTTTTGTTTTTAAAAACTTGTAAAAAACATAAATCGGAAAATAGTTTACATTTTTATCCTTATTCGGAAAGCTAGGTATACTAGGAATAATAAAAATCGATGTTGGTTTTATTCACAATTAAAAGCAGGTACCTACTTTGACAAACATTATGCAACACATTAAGGCCCATTATTATAACTTGCCTTTAGCTAAAGTTAGGATTTGGTTGGAGCGATAAATAGTTTTTCGTTATTAAAAGTAAGGTAAAAACCACTTTTAACTATCACGTACTATAAGGACAAGTTATAGCAATGAACATTATCGTCATTATTATAACGAAACACTACTTATCGCTCCAACAAAATCCTAACTTTAGCTAAAGGCAAGTTATAATAATGGGCCTAAGATTATTAAATATTTCAATATCAGTATTTTATTTAAATAAGAATATCTCAAAAACTAAACGTGATAGAATCAATTTGTAAACATATTTGGATTCAGCACATAAAGTCCATAAAAACACATAACAAGGTTCATGCTCCCGACTTTTTTTGCCGACCATTGTTATCACAATAACTACATATCATATATTTTAATATTTTTATTTTATTTAACTAAGAATATCTCGAAAACTAGACGTGATAGAAAAAGTTCTTACTCCCAACTTTGTTTTTTTTTGACGACCATTATTATCATATTTCGAAAACTAGACGTGATATAAAAAACCTGTGAACGGATTTGGATTCAGTACATAAAAGTCCATTAAAATCACATAACAAGGTTCAAGCTCCCGACCAGTATTATAGATAAATTTTGTTGTGTTTTAAGAAGTGTTTTTCATAAAAACAACGTCTCTTGTCTCTATTAATTTTACTGGGATTGAAGTATTTATGGCCATGTTTATTTGCATGATTACTATAAATTATTATCTGTTGCTATTGTATTAGTAGCACGCCACGTCGTAGACGTCCTGACAATAATTTGTTCGATTTTGGTTTGAAGGTAACCACACCTGTTTTAAAGACTCTTACTTTTATAGTGCTGCTATTGTGGTTTATGTATTTTCTTTATATATAGAGGTACCCATCCCTGGATAAAATTCTAAAATTATTGTAGAGTTCTGTAAATAGAGTTTAAAATATCCCGTTGAAATCGATTAAAATGTTTTTGCGAATTTATTTGAACCTACATACTAGGGTACCTCCTAAAAAATTTTACTAAATTCATGCATTAGTTTTTACGTGATGAGAACAGAGACAGACGGACAGACAGACAGGTAGAGAGACAGACAGATAGACAGACAAAAATTCTGAAACATAATGTTTTGTATTCCATTTCGATTACTAACTGCAAAAGCAACAAAACTTTAAAAAAATATTTCAGGAACAATAATGGTCCTGTTACAGTTTTATTATTTACTAAATGTGCCCGCTACTTCGTCAGCGTCCTTGCAATATTTTGTTCGATTTTGCTTTGAAAGCAATCCACACCAAACACCCTTAAGTTTTTATTTTTTTTTTTTTTTTAAGAGAAGTAACACTCCGGCAATTAATGCCTATATTAACAGTTTTAGGCCCATTATTATAACTTGCCTTTAGCTAAAGTTAGGATTTTGTTGGAGCAATAAATAGTTTTTCGTTATTAGAAATAAGCTAATAACCACTTTTAACTATCACGTACCATAAGTTATAGCAATGAGCATTATCTTCATTATTATAACGAAAATCTACTTATCGCTTCAACAAAATCCTAACTTTATCTAAAGGCAAGTTATAATAATGGGCCTTACTTCCTTTAGAAAGGGATAGTAGTAAATAAAACAGATGGTTTGTGTGATAGTAAAGCTTCGCTTATGGCAACACTGCAATTGCACATTGTGATTATTTTCGCCGGCGATTTAGAGCTATGTGGTAATACCGGCGAAGGTGTTTTTAGTTCCGCCTTAAACTATGCTGCATATCAGTTAATGTATTTTTTACTTTATAAAAAATAAAGTATGCATATCCGGTTAGTTCAACTGCGTACTTTCACTGCTTTTTCTGGACTTTCTCTTCGAAATAAGATATTTTTGCAGAAAAAAAGTATACTTTATTGGGATCAGGATACTTAGGTATCTCCTCACAGAATTTTGTTAAAATCAATCCAGTTGTTTTTACGCGATGCGAACGTAAAAGAAAAGCAGACAGACAGACAGACGGAAATGAGTTTATATTTTTATGTAAGATAATATAATGAAATCAATGTCGTTCATTGATAATCGCATCACTTAAGAACGGCTGCACCGATTTGGCCATTTTTTAAATCTTCATTATACAAAATCTTAGATGTTTACGGAAAGAAAAATTATTTACGCCCATATTTACGACCACTTTTAAAGTAGCTAAAGAACGTAATATGTAGATCTTTGAAATTTTGCACCAGTAACGCTCTTATTAATTTACATAGTTTAGCGAAACAAAGGCTGTAGGGGAATAGCGGGCTTGGTACCTCCCATACAAAGTGAACAATTATTATCGTCTATCTGTAGAACTGCAATAGGTAGAGACATGGAACTTTGCACATACCTATGTGGAAAGTCAAGCAAAATACAGACTGGATTGGGATAGTGGGCGTGGCACCTCAAATACAAAAGGAAAAATTATTATAGAGCACCTAAAGAAATACAAACTTTGTACAAATTACCCTCATACTAATATGCATAGCCCAGCAAAATTTACACTAGATTGCCACAGTAGGGGTGGTAGCTCCCATACAAAGTGATAAACTATTATTGAGTACCCATAGAACTATATAATGATTCTTAAAAAAATTGCACAAGTAACCCTCATAATACTGAGCATAATCTAGCAAAATACAGACTGGATTAGGATAGTGGAAGGTCCCATAAAAATAAAATATTATTGTCATGCCTTACACATAAACTGATTTAGTTTTTTACATGTAACGAGTTGATGCCTTATTTACACAGAAGATATTACTTGCAAATACATGTTTAAAGATTTTTCATCTTTAAAACATGTATTTGTTATAAATACCTTTAATATGGGGTACTGTAATTAAAATAAAATTTCTTACACTGAAGTCACTTTTTTAATCTTTTGCAAAAAAAAGGCAACAAAAAAATAAGTTTAAAGTGTTTAACTTTTTTTTATACTTAAGAAAAATAATCCCCCACTTTAATTTCTTTTACTTTAAAAAATACAAAAATAAACTTTTCTTTTCATTTTCTATCTTAAGAAAGAAATTTTGTAGTACCTCCTGATAATTGTGGCTTTATACTCAGCTTGTTCTAAGAATGACTGCAAAGCCAACAAAAGAAAAACTCTTAAAGAAAACTTTTAAGATTGCAAATTCTATCTCTCCTACTTGAACGTACTTTGTCTTAAAGTTTTCATTTAGAGGTTTTAAGTTTAGTTAAGTCAAGTTAATTAAAATGTTAAATTTCATTCTTTGAAAAGTGCTAAAAGAAAATTTAAAAAAAAATACAAAAAAAAATAAAAAACTAAAAAATTAAGAACAAAACTTTAAACAATTTTCAAAGAATGAAATTTTTTTGAGAAAACAATTTATATTAAATTTTCATATTTTCTTATTTTTCACATGTATACAATACACATGCTGACATTTTTATCTGATGGGTTTGATTTTTCAATTTTTTTTTTTATTTGTGTTGACAAATAGTTGTATCTTTTTATACAAAATGAAAAATTATTTTATTATTATTTGTTCTGCTTACGGTTTGTTGCAAAATATTGACCTTTTTTGTGATGATTGTGACCAAAAAACATGTTCCAAATATTGATTTGGTTTCTTGTATGAATAAAAAAATAAATTTCCGGTCAATTTGATTGAAATAACAAGATGTTTATTACTAAATATATTTTTGACAAATGAGATAAATATATGTTTAAATTAAATAAGAAAAATGTCAAGTGAGATACCTTATTCGTATTTTATATAAAACAATATATCATTTAATTAAAATAAATAAAAAAACTGTAACTGACAAATTTTTTTCTTTTGCGTTTTATCATGTTTTAACTTCTAAATTCTTATTTTAAATTCTTATCACAGATCTGTGAGTTTCAAACACCAGACAACATCAAATCTACTGTTCACATGATCTTTTAGGCCGATTCACCTATATTTGGGAAAGATATCCATAACATTTATTTGTTCATGCCTATGCCATTCACTGCGGGTCACTTAAGTCCGTTTCACTGTAATTAAGACTTACATTGGATTTTGTAAGATAGAAATCAAATGAGAATTGTGTAATTGTCAAAACATCTAACGTAACATAACATTTCGTTTTCACACTATTACACTTCAAATAAAATTAAAAATGTCAGCAAAGGAACAAACCGAGACGAGGCATTGATCGGCGGGGGCTAAGCATTTTCAGGTGGACAGCTGAGGTGTCGGATCTTAAGTTTGTTTGGCCGTTCAAGTTTTTGTTTAATAAAAAAAATAAAAAACAAAAAACTAATACTTACATTCTACAATTTTTGGACATGGCAGAAACAAAGGCTGAAGGGAATTTAAGGCAGGTGCAGGAGAAAGATAAAATATCATTGACGGCGGTGAACTATCGGCTGCGACTCACACAGCTTGGTTGTTTGCTTTAAAAAAAGACACAACCCTGATGAAATGAAACATGTTATCGTTTAGAAAATTTTCTAAAAATGGTTTGGTATTATGGGATGTCAAATTTCTTTCCGTATTTTTTCACATTTTTATAACATATTGCTTTCACACTATCACAGTTTCTCATTGGATTTCAGTTTTTGAATGGCTTTAATAGCACAATATTTTAGTGCAAAGTAAAACTATAGTTGCAAGCAGGAGGAGTTGGACTTTTATATGGACCTAAAAGGAGACGTTAATTATTTACATCACTGACTCTAACGTTCTTGTATTGCCTCTGGTTACTCTTTGGATCAAAATTACAATAAGTATTTTCATCTAAAATCTTTTTTACTGAGTAAGCCATCATTTTTACTATGCCCAATCGTGTGGTTGCAGGTATTACATTAATTACTAGCTGTGGCCGCCACGTCGCAAATTGGGATATTTTGGCAATCTAGCCGGCCATTACTTTTTTTAGTTTATATTGGCTCTGAAAATTTATTGACTAATGAAGCTTGGCAGAAAAATCTGTTATGGCCATAGGCTGGTAAAGCTAAAAAATAAGAAAAATCGAACAAGGAAGAAAAAACTTACCCTTAGAAGAACTAATGCTCCAACTGAAAAATTAATTTTTTTTTAAGTTTTCCAACTCTTTTGTTTAGCAAATGCACATTCTATGATCAGCGAATGTTAAAAAACCTAAACTTTGACCCTGCATATTCTAAAATTACATTTTCCCCCCCTACCCCTTTTGTGGGCGGTGACATAAAATATTATTTACAGAAATAATGTAATGTAAATTAAAAGAAGCGTTTTACATACGCCTTAATACCATAAAAATACAATTTTCGACTTTTGAGAGGCAGGTGGGAGGTTTCCCTCGAATCCCAACCCAGAAAGGTGCAAGAAAATTAATAAAACATATTTTTGTAATTTATTACTTTATAGTATTTAATTTATCTGAAAATAATTAATTTATTGATAACTAGCTGTGCCCGCCACTTCGTCAGCGTCCTTGTAATTTTATAGTGCTTCAGATATGGTTTATGTAATTCCTTTATATAAAGGTACTCATCCCTGGTAATGACTCAGAAACATAGGCTTTATATAAAATTCTAAAATTATTGTAGAGTACTGTAAATAGCGTTTTATATTACCCGCTGACAAAACTAAAAATTGCTGCTACGTTTGTAGTACCATTCTATCGGTAAAATTGCGTACAAATAGTAAAATTTGATCTCTATTTTATCTTGGCAATGAGGTATTTTTACGGGAAGAAATATCCTATATTTGAACCTCAATACTAAGGTACCATAAAATCTTATTAAGTTTCATCTAGTATTTTTGACGTGATGCGAACACAAACAGACAGACAGGCAGGCATAAAATCGCAGTTTTATTATATGTATAGATAACTTTTTTATATTAGTGAGAAGAAATTTTATTTAAAATAATAACCATTAATTTATTTAAAACAAGTTAACATCCAAAAAAATTTTATAAGCGACAAAAAGGTTTTTTACTTCGCAAGATGAACAAAAGCGGAAAAAAAGAGAAATTTCCAAAAAATCGCAAAAAAAATTTAATCGCGACTGCTCACTCTCAAAAACCTTTTCACTTTTTTCGACAAATAGTAAACAAAGAAATACCTTTTTTAATTTCCAATGAAATTTTTTATCATATAAATTTAAAATAAAATTCTTCTAAAAGTTATTATAACAAGCTGTTAATATAAAAATTAATATAAAATCTTTATTCGTTTAGCATCAGCAAATATATTGCGAACCTCTCAAAACCGTACAGAGCCAATAAAAACGTATGAGATTAATTCAACTTTCCTATGTGTTTAATGCTTTAGACAATAGCAGGATGCCGACTACAACCTGTCAAAAGTAAAATACACACTTTTATATGAAAACGATTATTTCAACGACATCATAGCTACATGGCTATATGACCACCATTGTGGCTGTAGCCAACTTAGGCTTATTTCTATTTTTGTTTACGACAATTTTATTTTATTCAAAAAAAGAAAGAAAATGTCACAAAATTAAAAATACAAATTAATTTACAATCAAAAGGTTTTGAGCAAATAAATTTATTTGTTTTGATAAGATAAAAGTATTTGTTGAAAAAGTATTTTTTTTTAATAAGCTAAATATGTATTTCTACAATATTTGCACAGTTTTAAATTATGTAGCTGTCGTCTTCAACATAATTCAGTAGCTGGCTACACGGCAACGATTGTAGCCAACGGCATTTGTAGTCGTGTAGCGGTGTAGCCGCTGTTGTCTATGTTTTTAAAGCTTAATTATATCAGGCTAAACGAGTTTTTTATTTTTTAAATTCATTGCTGTTATAAATTTTTATTCAGACACACTTTTATCTATTAAAATATCTGCCCTTATTATTAAAAAAAAAATAAAGTTCTCTTGAGGTATACTTTATGACAAATTTTCATACAAAATTGTCATACACCATACTTTAGTAAACTTTAATTTTTATGAATATGGGAAATCAACTCTATAAACATTTCCGTTAATTATATATGAATATGCATTTTCTCAATTTCCTTAGAAGTATGTTACGTATGCACGTAGAAGTATCTTTGTCTTCTCGATACAAAATAAAAAATCTCTTTGAAGGTAATTTGCCATTTCGAAAGGTTGGAAATAGTAAAACAGGGAAAACATTAAGAGCATGAAGTTGTAAAATTTTAATTCAATTAATTGTAAAAGTTGTCTTTAATTAACAAATGAAAACTTTAAATTTAAAATTATGGTTTTCTACATCTAAAGAATCTAAAGTATTAAGATTTCTTTTCAAACTGTCGAATTTCATATAAAAAAAAAAAAATTATTCTTGATTTATATTATTTTTTATAATATGTTGACGAATATTGGAAATTGCTTGATAAATCATTATTAAAATTTGTTCATTATATCTTTCCTTCACATATTTACAAATTTACATTTACTATGCTTTAGATCACTTTCTCGTCTTAATAATTCCATAAATCTTTAAATAAACTTCTAATATTTGTTGTGGTTTAACACACTTTTTCTCCTTATACAAAATCGCTTTTATCAATAAATCATTCATTAAAAATATAAAAGATTGTATTTTATTATAAAAATAAAATTATCTAATAAATCTATCATCACAATAACAAAAACTGTCAACGCCAACATAAAACAAGAGTGTTTTCTCTTTTGTAAATTTATCATAATTATGACACATGTTCAGCACAAGAAAATATAAAACATAAAAATATAAACTTTTCCTGTTTTCAAGCATCTGCTGTTTAGTTTTATATCTGTTTTCTTAATTTTATTTTATTTCAATATTTTGAAATCATAGAGTAAATATTTCCCTCATATAAATTAAAAATATTTATAAATCAACACCAAAAAATAAAGATGAAAAACAATCTTAAAATAGTGGGTTAAATGCTTCTGAAACAACATGTTATGACTTGATTATATTATTTAATTTGACATAATAATTTTACCAGGCTTATTAAGTATAAATTTTGAATACAAAAATCTTATTTATATGCAAACGTCTAAAAACTGAAATACAAAATCTTCTAAAAGAGTATAATTATTATTCATTAAAATGAAAGGAAACTGAAAAAGTGATACAAACTCATCAAGACATAAACAACACCGCAACCCAACAACTGGCCAAACTCATAAAAATGTCATATTTAATTTGAAAATATTTTATTTTACCTCAAAGAAATAAAAATAAAATAAAAAACATTGGCTGTACTGGCTGCCTGCTACAACAGCTACAAAAGACAGCTAAAGCAATTCAACCAAGTAACTACAACTCAGCAGGTATAAATGTCTGCTTTAATAAAAACAATTTTATTTTGATTAAGCAAAAAAAAAAAGGTGGGAAAAAAGAACTCCTTGTTGAAGAAGAAGACACTTTCCTAATGAGTGAGTGTTCTTTTTTGAGTTCCTCAAATAAACACACAGCAAATGTGTCATGTATTGTTTTGACCAACAGAACGTTTAAAAAACCATAAATTTAGTTTTTGTGAATACCGAAAACGAAACTTGTTTTTAAGGATCTGCGGTTAGTTTAGAAAAGACGTTTTTTTTTTTCATTATTACTTTTTGTTATTAAAACTTGCTAAATATAAAAATATTTAAGAACACGTACATTGAGTTATTTGTTTAACTGGTGAACAAGTTCTTGTTGTGTGCAATCACTTAACGAAAAGAACTTGTGAACTTGATGGCTTAAGGAACACCTATAATGAAATTAAATATAAACAAATGGAGAAAGAATATATATAATATAATTCAATACAAATACATTTTTAAGTAGGCTCAAGTTAGTTTATTATATCTAAAAAAATATATCTAACTAATCATTTGGATCGAAAGAATATTGCGTATAAATAAGGCAAATAAATCAAAGAAAAAATTGGAAATATTTTGTTTTTCTTAAATTTTGCATAAAAATAATATTATTTTTTTACCACAATTTCTTGAATATATTTAAAATACTTATAAGTATTAATTTTAGAGCTTGAAGATAATTTAAATTATTTAAAACTAAGAAAAAAGTATTTGCATTACATTTTATTGCGTAATGTATATATATTACGTAATCTTCTTCTGCTCCTGTCCTTCCACCAAAAATATTTATTTTTTAAATTCTTTGTTGGGATTTATCGGCACAAAAGCATAAATATGTAAATTAGGCCAAGATCGTATCTAAAATTTTCAGCCGTTAAGAGTACTGATATCATACTGTTCTTGCTTGTTATAAGACTAGATATGCCCGCCATGTCATGGTCGTCCTGACAATATTTTGCACAATTTTGCTTTGAATGTATTCCACATCCATTGTAAGATTTTTACTTCAGTGCTTCAGTTATGGTTTTATTATATGTTAATCAGTACTTTGATTAATCAGTATTTTATGATATGTTAATCAGTACATCGTTATAGGTATTGGATCAAGCAAAAAATTGTTTCACATTTTGATCTTCTTTTTTAGGGTTCCGTACACAAAGTGTAAAAACGTAACCCTATTGTTTTCGGTACAATGTCTGTCCGTCTATCCGTCTGTCAGGGCCTTTTATCTCTGGAACCGTAATAGGTAGACTCTTGAAATTTTCACAGATGATATATAGCTGTTGGCCCTATAGCAAAAAATACTAAAACTTATAGGGTGTTCCGATAGAGAGGTGTTATATACGAATATGTGCCTATTTCGTGAACTGTAGGAGGCATAGACTCAAGATTTAAGAACAGTAATTAAAACTTAGTTCGCTATATAATCAAGTATAAAAAAATAAACCTAAAAATTAAAGGGTGTTCCGACAGTGGTGTGATTTGCATGTATAAGGCCTAAGTTTTGAACCATAATAGGTAGACGCTTGAAATTTTTACAGAAGGTGTATAGCAATGGCCGCTATAGTAACAAGTACTAAAACTTATAGGGTGTTGCGATAGAGAGGTGGTATTCCCGAATATGTGTTTCTTTCTTGGACTTTAGGAGGCATAAACTCAAGATATAAAAACAGTAATTAGAACTTAGTTCGCTTTATAAACAAGTATAAAAAAATAAACCTAAAAATTAAATAGTGTTCCGATAGTGGTGTGATTTGCATGTATAAGGCCTAAGTTTTGAACCATAATAGGTAGACTCTTGAAATTTTCACAAAAGGTGTATAACTGTGGCCACTATAGTAATAAATACTAAAACTTATAGGGTGTTCCAAAAGTGAGGTGTTATTTGACTTTATGTTTTTATTTCTTGAGCTATAGGAGGCAACCACTTAAAATTTGCAAACAGTAATTAACTCTATGTTCGCTTTCTAAACAAGTATATAAAATTAAACCTTAAAATTAAAGGGTGTTCCGAGCAAGACGTGATTTGCGTGTATATGGCCTAAGTTTTGAACGATAATAAGTAGACTCTTCAAGTTTTTACAGGAGGTTTATTACTATGGAAACTATAACAAATAATATAAATAAAAGGGTGTTCCGACAAAAACATGATTTTTACTTAAATTGCCTTATTTTTTGAACCGTAATAGGTAGACTCTTGAATTGTTTACAGTAGATGTTGTACTTCGGCCACTGTAACAAATACTAATTACTAAAGGGTGATCCATCAGTGACATGTTTTTCACATATATTACCTTATTTGTTGAACTGCAATAGGTAGGCCTGATATTTTTGTAAAAAGTGTATTACCATGGCCGTTATAACAACAATTTAAAGGGTGTTCCAATAGCGATGCAATTTTCGCGAATATGACTTTGATTTTAGAAAGAAAAGGGTGCCCCATAAGACATAAAAAAATTAACAACTTGAGTTTTTAAAGGCGTACTTAACATAGTATGGAACCCTACGTGTGTGAGGCTAACTCGCACTTGACTGATTTATTATATGTTTTGTTTTGCTACATCTATACCTACTCACCGAGTCCTATGGTGGAAGTTACAAAGCTAAAACTATGGCCTGGCTCACGGTAGAAGACAAGAACTATTTTTGCTTTATCCTCTATACGCTATAATGGATATAAACACAGCAAGTTTTCTTGAAGCATATCTGATTTTTGTGAAAGAGAAAAAGAGAAATAAAATGAGTCTTCAATCCTTTTTTTGCAGAGAAATCTGATTTGCTTAAATAAAACTTGCCCTATGGGAATCAGGTATAAAGAACAGTTTTTTTCATATTATTATCTTCAAAATCTTAGGTCTAAAAGTAAAATATTAAAAATATATGTATATACTTAAGTCCAGCCAGTTCTAGACAAAAATTGGCTGCTGCTATCATTTGTTGGTTAGTTAGACGTAACAACGATCATTCAGGATGTTACCGGCCAGCGAATTTGGTTGCGTTCCAAGCTTCAATAGATACATTGATGCCGTTTTCGCTAAATTTGAAGCTGACGCAGCACCAGATAAATGAGAACCTTAACACTATATTGGTTAAAAAATAGAAGCTTGTCTAAAAGCAAAAGCAAAATTATGTTATAAAAGGGAAATAATGAACAAAAGAAAAATTAAACTAGCAAGTTGTTCAAAATCATATTCTTTTTTGTTTCTCCCTGAGAAAAAGAAGCCTGAATGAACACAAAATTGGTTGAAAAAAAAAATAGTTTAAATCTGTTAGGGTCTAGTCAAGTTAATCCTATTATTATTTTACATTTATAATAAATTTTTATTAGCTAAATATTTATGAATTTTTTTTATAAGTTTAGCAGAGTAAAAAGTTATAAAAAATTTCTTAAAATTTTAAAATAGTAATCATATTAATTGGGTGAATTTTCCCTAGTATGGCAAGCATGCGTTTTAGGTTTAATGTATAATTATTTAAATTTATGTACATATATTTAGTTTAAACACTTAAGCTGTTATTTGTGTGACCAATTAAATTGTTTGCACTTAAAGTGTAATAGTTTACACGTTTCAAGATTGATTAACATGCTAAATGCAATTAAGTCATTTAGAAAATATGTAGAAATTACAATACAAACATTTAAATAAAAAGATTTATTAAAATAAATTTAAATAAAAAGATTTACCAAAAGTACTGAAAAAATATTTATATATATTTTACAGTATACAATTTTTTCTGAATCTTTAAATAATGCCTTTGTTAATTTATTTATACTTATAAACAAATAAATTTTGTCATAGACAACAATCAAAGTTATGATGTCCAATCAGATATTTTTAATTATGATTTCGTAGGCGTATATTGTTATTTTAAATAATCAAAAAATTGTTGTCAAAAACAATAATAAAAAACTTTTTATAGATTTTTTTTATAGGCCCAACAACAAATCTAAAAATATAATTAATAGCCTTTTTTTGTACTTCAGAGCTTTCAATAATTAACCAAAAAACAACTAAAACTTTTTTCAATAAATTTAAATACATATTTAATCCAACATAGAAATGAGTAGAATATTTTTTAACGGTTTAGTTCCACTAATAATAAAATATATACAATTAAATATTAGAAATGAAAAACGGCAATTTGTGGACATTTGTCAACAGAACAACATCTTGTATTACAAACTAATTACCGAAGACACTTACTTGCCACATATTGACAACTAAGAACAAGAAAAGCGGAATTACTAAACATAGAAACAGATACTGATTTTTTTCAACCCAATACATCAATAATTCTTGCAAAAAAAAGCGACTTCAAAACAAATAGAAGGGTACCAATTCTAAACTAAAAATGTAAGAAGTAATCTGTAAGAATTAGATTTAAACCAAATAAAAGATGCGCCAAAATTAGAGGGAAAAAATAAACACTATTGAATGTCAAGCCTCTCCCTATTACTGTTTAAAAGTTAAGTTATTTTCACCAGCATCCGTCTTGTATGGGGACACCATTCAAGCCTCTGTCTATAACGGTTTCAAAGATAGGGGCACACAGATCAAATAATATCACCTATTCGGACACCCTTTAATTTACAATGTTAAATTAAAGACCTGTTGTTATAGAGGACTTGGTCACAAAGATTCTTTGTAAATTTCAACTACCTGTCTATAACGGTTAAAAAGTTTAACCATATATATCAAATTACATGAACTATTGGGACACCCTTTACATTATAATTCCAAATATATATATTTGTTATCATACCAGAGAAAGTAGTGGACATTCTGCCTAATTTTCAAGTGTTTGTGTTTAACGGTTCAAAAGATAGGGTCATATAGATCAAATTACGTAATTTATGGGGACACCCTTTAATTTCTAACTTCAAAGTGTATACTTGCTATAGCGGACTTTGCAATACAGGTTCCTTGTAAATTTCAGCTGTCTGTCTCTAACAGTTCAAAAGTTTGGCCACATACATAGAATTACATTAACTATTGGGACACCCTTTAAGTTCCAAATTCAAATTTTTATACTTTTTGTTATAGCTGACTTAGCGCTACAGGTTCTTTGTAAATTTCAGCGGTCTGTGTACAACTATTCAAAAGTATGGCCATATACATCAAATTAAATGAACTACTGGAGCACCCTTTAATTTAATATTTTGCATATTTATACTTTTTATTATAACGGTCATAGTTATCGACATTCTGTCAAATTTTCAAGGTTTTGTCTATAACGGTTCAAAAGATAGGCCCATATAGGTCAAATTACGTCACATATGGGGACACCCTTTAAATTTTAAATTTAATTTTTTATTACTTTCTGTTGTTGGGGCTATAGTCCCAGGCAATTTTTTTTTAAATTTTAAATTGGTGCCGTTTACTGTTCTTAATACAGGTAAAAAACAAGCATGTTGTATGAGGACACCCTTTAATTTTTTAAATAATGAACTGTTTTCAAAACGGAGCCAATCTGTTAGCATAACCTGTCAAATAAAGAAAAAAACTTTAAAATGGGGCACATACATAAAAAGGAAAAAGCAACATTCAGACGAATTGATAACCTCCTTCTTTTTTGTAAAATAAAGGGTGATCCAATAGGTGATGTTATTTGATCTATGTACGAAACCGTTATAGATAGAGCCTTGAGATTTAAATAAATTGTGTTTTGCCAATGATATTTGATCTATATGACATTATCTTTTGAACGCTTATAAATAGATAAATATTTGAAATTTTAACAAAACGAATATTACTATGTCCACAATAAAAACTACAAAAAAACTTAAAGGGTGTTCTCATAGCTGACATAATTTGACTTATATGGCCTTGTCTTTTGTTGTTTTCGTTATAGCGTTATGGATAGAGACTTGATATTTACTCATGATGTGCGTATAAAAGGCGAAAATAGCTTAACTTTTGAACAGTAATAGGGAGATGATTGAAATTCACATAGACTTTACTTATTTTTCCGCTAATTTTGATTTAAATACTAGATCTTCAGTTTAGAATTGGAGCCGTAGTTTTAACGAAAATAAATTAGTGTAATTTTAGTCTCGTCGGTTTACATTTTCTGGCTAAGAATTGATTACTTCTTCTTTTTATTTACATAAAAACAACAAAAATGTTGTTCCAATTTATGTCTTTCTGTTGTTTTTTATTTCTAATTTTACACTCATGTAACACTACATTTGCGTTTAGATGTGACTCGTCCCATAAAAGATCATAAAAATCTTTTCTATCAGAGTTATTGAAATTGTTGTTAATACCGCCTCGATTTTGTCACCCCTTCTATTTCTTTTCAGAGTTGTAAAATTTGTTATTATTAAAACATGATTTTTATGTTTGTTTTTACACCTTAAAAAAAATAAAATTTTATTAACATTAAAATTTATTTGTTATTGTTGGATGTTTTTATGATTTAATTAAATAAATTTTTAATATGAAAAATTATTGCTTATAGAAAAAAAAAGCGTTGATAATTTTGCTTTGAAAATTAAAAACGATTTTTCATTGGATCATAAAGACAGAAATTCTTCATGAACATAAGCATAAAATATCTGAATTATATCATAATAAATTATATATAGCTAATAATAAACACAGCAAAGGTAAGAAACATTGCAATAAATTAAGAAAAAAAATGTTTGAAAAAATAATTCGGAAAGATTTATATCAAGTTTTTCGACAAAGAAATCAAAAATAAAAAAATTTCTTAAAATAATAGATTAATTAAGTAAAATTTTCCTTGGGGCGGGACAGTGGGTTTTTCAAAAACATAAAAAGATACGACAGCTATGTTCCTGAGTGAGATGCGTTGAGATTACGTGAGATTTAATGAGACAAAACCGAACCTTATATTGGATAAGTGTAAAATTTTCATGCAATATCACTTTCTGTAAACTTATGATTCATTTGTTCTGATTTTTTATTTGCTTTCATAGCAAAAATATAAAAAACTCAACTGAAAAAAATGTTGCACCAATTAAAGGTTCGGATTACTTTCTGGTACAAATTTAATTAATTTATTAATTAATTCAGGTACTCATTTAATTGAGAAAGAATAAAACTACTATTCGAATTTAAAACTCTTGAATGGTGGTTAAATTTTTTTCTGTGTAAAAAAAGGAAAAACTATAAAAGTGGTCTGGTATGAAAAATTATTACCAATACTGCTAATAATTTCATTAACTGAATGTTGGATACCAGTAACATATTGTAGATTTTCTTTTTTTAACCAACAAGGTTTTTCGTTTTTATTTTTTCTGGTCTTGTGTAAGAAAAATTGCTTTTTCTTCCTTGCTGCTTTGGAAAAAGTTGTCAATAAAATTTATGTTTCGTTTTTAAAAATTTAATTACATTTACTTTGTCTTTATGTTTTCCCAATAAAGATAAACATTTTAAAAACTATTTTGTAATGCATTTTTTTTAATTTCGTAAAAATTTTAATTTTTATTGTAAAATATTTTTAACTTCAGTAGAAAATGAGAATTTTATGTTGCCAATTTTTAATAAACAGTTTTTGTTTTTGTTTTTTTATTTTCTATAAACAATTTTAAATTTAAAGATAAACTTTTGTTGTTGCTGTGTGGCAAGTTTATCTACATTGCATCAAGAAACTGCAAAAGAAAACTTTAGGAACAGTTTTAGTATATTCTTTGCTTTTACAACTCACAAATATAATATTTTGTAAAAACATATTTCATTTTTATATTTATACAATTTTTTTCATGTAAAAGTTATTTCTTTTCCGCAAACATTGTTTTGCAAACAAAAAAAAAATGTTTTAATTTTGCAGGCAACTTTTATTGCTTCGAAAAGTAAATATTACTTAAATAAATATTTAGCAAAAAAGAGTAAAAATGAATAAGAAAGGACTGAAAGAATATTTTGGTTGTTTTAACAGAAGAACTAAATTTTATTTAAATATTTGAAATAACAATAAATACAATTATAATTATAATTAAAAAAAGGCTTTTAAATAAATTATATGGATTTTAGCCTTTAAGCATGCTACACTTTTGTTGAGTTGAGTATTGAGTTGAGTTGTATACACGATGCGACCGTTAGTTCAACTTGAGTACCATCTTCGCACAGTTAATTGTATCGTTTGTGGAACAAGCATGCAACTTGATTACTAGAATAAAAATTGTGACAAAACAATTAGTTTTTTTTTTAATTGGGGGTTTAATAAAGGACTAGAGAATTATTTTGATCAAATCAAATCAGCTTAATTTAGTCAGGGCCAAACAATGATCATGCGGTTTATGACCTCAAGTCGTGGCTTTAAACTAAGAATGAAATCCGCCATCTGATTAAAAATTTTCTGACATGACTGAAATATGTTAGATATACAATCGCCAAGTTGCAACATTTATTTCTAGTAGCGACATTTTTTGTGGTATAAATACTTTTTTAAACATTTTTTTTTAAAGTGTATTAAGGCATAGGAAATTTGTGGCATTTAGCGGTTTTACATTAATTCCTTAAAATGGATTTTAGGAATCTTTATTCAGTATAAAAACAAAAGATTTGTTTACAAAAAATCCATCACAGATTTAGATTAGAATAGCCAATACCTGAGCTGCTTTACCCATTTTATTTTACCGGGTATAAGATTTAAAGTGACAAAAATATCTACCAAAGGGTCACAACCTCTCAGTAATGCAGCGATGAAATCTTTATTAAGTGTCTAAGACATCCACGCCACTTTTTGAATGCAATGCCTCTCTACTTGCGATGGTAAGGCATTGCGAACTGGAACTCTCTTAGGTTCTGAGGTTCGTAAATAGTGTTTTGTTAGAGGTATAAAGATTCAAGATGACAATACTACTTGCAATATACGCCATTGATAGCTGTTACTTGTTTTATGATTACTTGGGCTTGCTGTTTCATCATGAGTAGACTGACACCTGAACAACCCCTACAAATTTGCGGTATATTTTACGAATATTTGGTGCAATTCGAAAAACTCTGCGATCAATATGTTCAGCGAAGAAGATCCCAATACTTGCGCTTTTGGAGTGAAGTTATAAGCGATTAGCGAAAAATAATTTTATCAAGTACTTTATGGTCCGTTAGAATATTTGATCCATATTTCTTTCAAAACGATGCTGGCCAGAAATTTACAGTTAACAGTGAGAGCTATAGCAACATATTCACTGACCTTTTTGTAGCACAATTGAATGTCCTTAATGTGGATAAGCTGTGGTATAAACAAGATAGTGCAACATCCCATATAATGCGTGCCGGAAATAATTTATTAAATAAAGCGTTGGGTGATGAAATAATATTGCGAAATGTAACCTTATTTGGCCTCATACATTATGCGAGTTAAAGCAACGGGTGTTTTTTGTGGAGCTATGTAAAGACTCTGGTATTCGACTATAAGCCACAGACGATTGTCGCCTTGAAAATAAATATATATAAATAAATAAAAATAAAAAAAATAAATCAAATAAAAATGGAAAAGCATAATTTTTCGAATTAAGCCAAAGTCATTACAATTAACACGATTTATCCCTGTCTTACTTGAAATTTACTACTTATTATATTACTTAAGGAAATTACCCTTTAGATATGCCTGAAAATATTACTGTTAAGGAACTTGCTAGATTCATAATCGACTTGAACAATAAGTTCAAATATATTAGTGTTCTTATCAATTTCGACTCTTGTATTGGTCTGATGTCTGATGTCTTGTATTGGCAGATGTTACGATGACAACTTTGCACATTATTGTCTATACTAACGAAGTACTACATTAGCAAGAATACTATATA
Organism: Phasia obesa; assembly: GCA_949628195.1. Classification (NCBI taxonomy): domain Eukaryota; kingdom Metazoa; phylum Arthropoda; class Insecta; order Diptera; family Tachinidae; genus Phasia; species Phasia obesa. The sequence goes on from OX451218.1 coordinate 80,252,972, forward strand.
TTTATATCTCTTTTGTTGAAGCAGTCAGAGCATGGTGAGGAGGAAGACTTTAAATGAACCATTTTTAATTTGTCGCTTTCTCTATTTTATGGGTCACCAAACGCTGCTCAATATGGTCGACTTATCAAGAAGTGAATCTAAAAATGTTGAATTCATTCAACATTTCTTTTACATTCAATACTGAACCATATTAAACAGGTTTACCTTCGGAAGTATCCAGTACAATATAGACACGACTCTCTCTTGTGTAATAAAAAAAATTTAAAAATTAAAAAACAAAACTTTAGGTAGAAAGTGGTGTGGTATATTTCTAAAATTAAAAATTTAATTTTTGAAAATTTTAATTATTATTAGTCGAACTGTTTATGTATTACATACAATGAAATTAATATCAAGCTTAAGTTCGTTTTTATTGTCTCAAAGAAAGAATTAATTAAATTACTGATGACGGACGTGGCTGTCTAGAAAATGTGCATTCCGTTCTTGCTGGTGTCTAAAAATTAAATTTTCCCATTTTTTCTTTAATATTACCACCTAATTTGTAATTTAATTAATGCTTTCTTTGAGAGAATAAAAACGAACTTAAGCTTGATTACAAATTTCATTCTATTAAAAATTTAATTTAAAAACGTTTCAGAACGTCTCCAAAAATTCTAAAACTTAATTTTTGTTTGAGTTAAAATTTTAGGGCATTGAAAAATAATTTTATGGTTTTGCAATAAATATTTAATTTTTGATTTGTATTGATTATAATGTATATAATCTTATTCAGCTGTTTATTTAAAAGAACAAATAGCTGAATAAGATTATATTATAATCAATATAAATCAAAAATTAAATATTTATTGTAAAACCATAAAATTATTTTTCAATGCAAATATTAAGTTTTTTTTCAACTAAATATTACTTAGATAATTATAAGAAGAAAGTTCACTACTTAAACTAGACGTTTAAATAGCTTAATATTTTCAAATCTAAAAATTATTGTACATACTACCATTTTAATTTAATTTTTATCTCTGTTTGTTTCTTTCATTTTAGGTAAGTTTGATTTGCCATGGATTCCTAAAACAAATACTTGCACTGGTATGCTGTTGAATTAATAAAATTGTATTTTTTGTTAAAATCAATAATGTAAAAAATCTTAAATTTCATTTAACGAACTTTAATTTCAATTACTTTTAAGCAAAACGGAAAAAATCCTACAATTTTATATCATTATTTTCCTTTTTTTTTTTGCTTCCTAAAATCAACATAAAAATTCAATTTTGAAAGCAAACACTTGCATTTAGCACACAATCAATCACAATTCAAACTCTACTTTACATAACTGTTACTGCACACCGATATAAACAAACACATGCAAGCATTTACCTTAGAATATAGTTACAAGCAATGCTATGCTAACATCTCTTATGCAACTAGAAACGTCTGTGTATTTTTGAAATAAAAATATAAAAAGTATTTGTATGTATTGGATTGAGTGAGTATCGGCTGTGAACGAGTACTTTATTCCATTTTACCCAGCATTTTTAATTGTTTGTACGGGTTTGTAGATATTTGCTTGTATGCAAACTAACACTTTTGTTTATTTGAAGTGGTAACAACACACTCATCTTTTCTTTTTGCATATACACACACATAAATATACATACATAAACACACACTTAAAAAAGCACTTGTAGCAATTAATCGGATGTTATATTTTCCTACAAATCTTAACAAATGTAAAAAATGATTTTACAAATAAAACTATTATTATTTATGGTTTTATGAAGTTTAAAACACAGAGTCTGCTCTAACAACAATCCAGCAAATTAAATTGGAAATTAAATAGGAAGTCTTTGAAAAGCAATTAATTAGAAGTGATTATATTAGTTTTTCATCAAACCTATAGAAAACAATAATACTATAAGGACCATTAGACTGAAAAATACTTATAGGCAACCTACTCAAATGAGCAGTCTTTAGGTAGATTTTTTAAGCGACTTTGTTATTTGTTGGGCTTTTAAACGTGATAGAAGTAATGATAAAAACCATAGGATAGTTAATGGATATATTTTAAAGGTAATAATTTAAATGATGGCAATGTAAAGAAATTTATAAAAATATTTTTCTTACGGTTTTAACAGGAAAGATTACGTTAAGTTCATAAGGGCTTACCTAGGCCCTTTATTTAAATTAAACCTGTCTGGGGGATAGGCCATCTAACATTTCGCATGTATCAAAAAAGTACACTTTTTCAAAAGTGCTTTTTATTACAAAAGCCTAAGAAAAACTAAAAATTCATTTAAATGACTGCTTTATTAAGTAGTCCTGTAGCACACCATCCGATCAATCCACGTTTTGTGTTTCGTGGCCCTAATGTCTCTCGGTGGTTAGCATAAAATTTGTCCTTACCTTATTCCCGCCCGTCACACTGGCTACAATTACAGCTCCAAGGTAAGAACTTTGATTTCTCACAGATTTTTAAAAACAGTGCAGACGGTGTCGACGATGATGTAACAAATAACATCAACCCACAGTAATCAAACGTCTTACATTCGGTTGAGCGATAATCAAACCAGAGATTAATTCATAAAATTTTCCCTTGAAGATAAATTATAAGCAGATCAAAATCCACCATTTCAAATCCAAATACGAAAAAAAAATATTTTTAAAGCGATTTTGTGTTTTTTTAATATTTGATTTTTTCACCTAATATAATACAAACTGCGAATTTCAAAACATTAACCAAACAAAACATATTTGTTAATTATTTAATATTAACTATTTAATTTACTAGCTATTCCCGGTGCGCTTCACTACACTTATCCACAAAAAATACAATAAACACTTGGATGAAAAGTATGGCCAACTTTTAACTCGAAACACACGCTTATCACACGTCAAAAAATGTTTTCCTTTATATGCAAGGTACGACGGCCACTGCTTCCATCCAATCTGTTTTTTGCTAGACTATGCTTACTGAGAAGATAATAATTTTTCACTTTGTATGGGAGCTGTCACGCCCACTGTCGCAATGTTTTGTTAGACTATGTACACTGAGGGTATGAGGGTTACTTGTGCAAAGTTTCAAGAGTCTACCTGTTGTAGTTCTCTAGATGGACGAAAATAATTTTTCACATTGTAAGGGAGGTACCATGCCTACTGTCCCCATCCATTCTATATTTTGTTGAGGGTCTTGCTGAAACCAAATGTCGCCGAGATCACGAGCTGCAATTTTAGGCATCAAATAGTCGGTTATCATGGCACGATAACGGTCGCCATTGATGGTTACGTTCGCACCGGCATCATTTTTAAAGAAATATGAACGCATGATTCCGCCGGCCCACAAAGCACACCAAACCGTTGTTTTTTCTGGACGAAGTGGCTGCTCTTGAATCTCTTCAGGTTGCTCTTCGTCCCAAATGAGGCAATTTTGTTTGTTTACATACCCATTGGGCCACATCGCTAAACAAAATTTGCCTCGAAAATGTCAAATCTTCTTGGAACTTTTCAAGAGCCCACAGAGCGAAGCGATTCAGGCGTAAGTCTTTCCATTATTAAATGGTAAACAATACTAAACAAAAAAAAAAAAAAAATGACAGCATGACACGACTCACACGTGATCTGTCAAAAAAGGCTATTAAAAAAGTACCTTGAAATGGATCACCCTTTATAAGATTTGTGTGGGAGAAAATATATTTCCTATACGTATTTCAGTGGTTATTTAGGCCAGATCTTTAGTGATAAATTTCTAAAAATTCTGAAAAAAAAATAAAAAAGTAGTATTTCCAAAAATATTAAATTATTTAAAAATGTTTTGTTAATAAAACAACAGAAAAGAACACAAAAAAGAATTGTTTTTATATTGAATGAAAGAGAAAAATTTTGAATTATAGAGATAAACAATTTTAACGCACTTTGAAAGAGTTAAAAAAAAAGAAAATATTGGATAATATTTGACAAATAGTGACGAAGAATTTTGTTTCAATATAGCAAATTATTACTTTGAATTAATCCTTACTCCACAGTCCACAATATTGTCCACGTTCTTTGACTTGGCACTGTAACTATTTCTAGTGACTCTAATAGCGTTTATAGGGTGGCCAATGGCTCAATGTTGTCACCATACTAAAATCCAAAAGAAACAGTAACTCTCTTTGGTTGCATCGACTTCACAATGATGACGTTTGAATTTTTGGAGCTCTAAAATCGGCAATTATGCTTATTGACATTTATTGTGATTTAGTAATAAGCTCATCGCAAAAGATAAATTTTCAGTAATTACGCTCATTTTAGTAAAAGCGATCTTAAGCCAATTAAACAAACAGATAACGCATAAAATGGAAAAGCCTTATTACAGATCTTAAACCTCGCAAAATTAATATTATCAGTGTTGCATAGATTAGCATACCAACAGGCGTTCAATTTATAAAAATACCAAAATCTTGAATTTCTATAATCTCTTCAAACATTTCTCTTTCTGAAAAGTAGTGTGTGAAACTGAAATAGATTTGCCAATATAATGTATCAATCGATCAAAACTTTACACGCATAAACAAGTCTACACACACAAACAAATATTTGTGTATATGTACGCTGCTGCATACAATGTTTAAAATGGGTAATATAAAAGAAAATGCATCATCATCATCATATACAAAACGATTTTTTATTGATAAGTGAAAAACTAAAAAGAAATTAAGAAAAATCTTAAAAGCGTTAAAAGTAAATATATTAAGTAATATATTAAGCAAAAAGTATATAAGTAAAGGAATATTTTAAAAATATTTCTAAAAAGCAAATTTAACCAATGTTTTTTCTTTTAACAATATTTTAGATTTAAAATATTGATATTTGATCGCGTAAATAGACCTGAGGACCTAAGGGTAAAATACTTAATTTTATAGTAGAGCCGTTTAAAGTTTATCATTATTTTCAGAAACTAAATAAGCAATATTTTCGGAAATAAGCGTAACCACTATTTCTTTCAAATATTTATTCAATTTTACAAGAAACAAATAACAATAAATGGCGTTTTATAATATGAAATGGCTATCTTCATAGGTGCGTAAGTCCTCCTATGTTTAAGTTGCGATGTTTAATGTTTGCTTTTTAACAAAAACAAAAACTATGTAATATTATATTCAGATTAATATTTAAGAAAATCTGGAGTGGCCTACACTCAAATTTACCATACCCAATGGAAACAGATATATTTATGGAAATATTACATAAAGAATATAAGTTCAAAGTATATTCGAATCGAAAAATTTATTACTGCACCTTCGCGATTATTCCCAAAATTTATACAGCTCTTTATCACAATAAACCAAAGCCACATACTGAATTTTATTTCGATATGTCATACGGTATGAGCTGTAGAGCGATTACAAAATTTGGGAGTATGTAAAGTACCCTTGCTCCTTCCCGATCATGCCCAAAATCTACACAACTCTTCATATCCTTATACCAAGGGCACATACTAAATTTCGTTCTAATATTTCATACAGTATAACATACCTGTATAGCGCTCACAAAATTTGGGGGTAAGAAAACTACCCCTTGCCCCCTCCCGATTATGCCCAAAAACTATACACCTCTTCATCTTCATACACCAAATGCACATACTAAATTTCATTTTGATATGTCAAACGGTATGACCTGTAAAACCTCCACAAAAATAGTGACACAAACACACCCACCCACCCACAAACATCATCGCGAAAATAGCCAAAATGGATTCAGGGAACCCCAAAACGTATAAATCCGTCAAAATCCCGACTTCGATTTGTTTCATGATTACTATACTTTACCTTATACTACGTATGGTAAAGGAGAAATAGTTAATACGTAAATTAGAAAATAATGCCTATTTCACTTATTTTATAATTTATAATTACGTATGTTCATGCTCAGTCAATGGTAGTTATTTTCTTTTTCTTTTGTGTGGACTCCACCACTGGATTTGAAGCTCGTACGTTTAATGTTCCAAGTAACTAGAACTTGTTGAGTGTCGAATAAACATGCGTAATTTGGTCTACGTTCATGGTCCATTGAAACACAAATAGGAAAATCAAATTCTAATGGTTTTAAAGAGCTAAACTTAGACCCGCTTAAAGAAAAATATTTTTTTACATTTTTCTTTATAAAAATGTATCATCTAATTTGCAAAAAAATAATCTTCAACTAATATTAGTATTCAGAGGGAATAAAAGAACTTAAGCCTAACTTTAAAAATTCATTTATTTTTCTATAACTTTTAAAGAAGGACCTTAACTTACAAATACAACACGGAACTGATTAAAATAAAAACAGAATACTATTTGTTTTCACCCCTTTAAATAGACTTTAATATTTATAAACCTTATGAAACCATATTTTTCTTATTACAGCCATGTTAATTTTGTTGTTCACATAAACAAGTTTTTATGTCTATAAAAAAGTAGGCTGCTTATTTTAAATTTGCTTTCTTTTAAAATAAACTTAATTCCCTTTTGGTTTCTAAGTATTCTAAATACAAAAAAACCCTTAAAGTATACTTACATTTATAACAAATTAATTTCCCCTTAATATATGCTAAATAACAGAAACAAATACTTAGCTCTTTGCACTTGTACATTGAAGTATATGTTAACAAGAAAATTAAATGGGATTCTTTTTACTCTACCTACATTTTCCAGCTACTTAATGTACTTGAAATTAAAACGATAGAAAAAAAAAGAAATATATAAACCACAACATCAACAACAAATATTTACTAAATGCCACAAATAAGTTGAAATATACACACACTTTACAGCTGTACGTACACCTTGTAGCATGTAGTTGTGGAAAAAAGTTTGTTATTTAACCGCGAAACTGCTTAAAAACTTGTAATGAACTTGAAGTACATTCATACAACAACAAGTAAAATGTTAAGAGTTTCTTATTTTAAGTATAAGTGTGTTATATATTTTTTCCTTTTTTTACTTCTATTGAAATAAGTACAACAGCATATAAAAAACGATTTATTCTTAAGCTTTATACACATGGTAGAGTATGGCAGTATTTAGCCAGCTTGTAAATGTGGCAAAATCAGTGAAGGTATTCCAAATGAAAATGCAAATGTTTTATTTCTATTTTCTACATAAGCTTAACTTCTCTGTTTATAAACCTTTTTATAGCTGTTTGCGTTTTTAAACACATGTTCTTCAAAATACAAAAATGTACTTACCTTTGCCCTTTGCTCAGTTTTACGTGCATTACATAAGTTATATTACATAAGTTACAGCTGTGTCAGGTATGCAAAGTTCCAATTTAATTAAGAGATAGTACTTTTTGGATTTAATTTTATTAATATATATATATTCTATAATATTATAAATATACTAGTTGTGCCCGCCACATCGTGCGCGTCCTGACATTATTTTGCTCGATTTTGCTTCGAAAGTATTCCACACCAATTGTAAGACTACCTACTTTTGTAGTCCTTCAGTTATGGTTTATGTATTTACTTTATATAGAGGTACCCATCCCTGGATAAAATTCTAAAATTTAAAAAAAATTCTAGTGGTGTTTAAAATATTTTAATAACAATGTAATTCCACAAAATAAAAATACAAATAAAATACAAATTTTATTCAATGTTCGCCTAATGTTGCGCAATAGTTTTTAAAATATACCACTTTCAAAAATAAAAAGGTGTGTTGAAAAATAACAGTATATAAAGGTGAATAAAAATATAACAATGTTGAAAATATCCCAGTTTTAAACCGAAAATTTCAATACCTTTGACGCGGAAGTTGCGTTTTCGCTGCTTTTTCTCCACTTTCTCTTGGAAATGAGATATTTCGGAAAGTATCCTAAATTGGAATGAGGATACTAAGGTACCTCCACACAAGATTTTGTTAAAATCCATTCAGTAGTTTTTACGTGATGCGAACACAAATGAAAAGCAGAGAGACGGAAATGAGTTACTATTTTATTATATGTATAGATTATTACTACACAGTTTTAGTGTAACATAAAATATTTTATTGCTATCGTTTTTACTAAATAAAGTAACACTCAGCAATGAAATGTACTTTCTTAGAATTACCATCATTTGTATGAATTTTTTTTTTCATACTCCCAAATCTGTGGTATTAATTCTTATATTTTAAATTAAACATTGAAGGAAATACAAATGTTCATGTTAATACTTAGTAGCATGTAACTATTTATTTCGTATCATGTACATATGTGTTTGCGTACTTGTAAATAGTTTAACCGCAATGCATTTTTTATACATACTCACATGCACTCGTAAAAGTATTTATACTTCGCAATGTAAAACAAATTATATTTGTGTAGATGCTTTCAAACTCCCGAAAAATGTAGAGCTAATCTGTGGTTGTAGTAACATTTTGTTCAACAAATTTTGGCAGGAAGCATGCAGGAGTTAAAAAAGAAAAAAAAACAAATCTCGTATTGGTTTTACGGAAGCTAAACTAGTGAGATTATTATTCAGCTTTATGCTTGCTGGGTTATTTTTTAATGTTTTTTTTTTTTTTAGAAGACATGTATAAAATACTGAATTGTTAATTTATCTTGAGCAGGCTCAAAATTGTCTATTTTATCTAACTACTCAATAGAAAACCATGTTTTTTTTTACAAATTAGGTGTTTAATGAATTAATAATTATTTAGGCTTAAGTTCTTTATTATAAAGAGATAAAGATCAATTAGATACTAGCAGAATGTAATGCATTTTCTAGATCGCTACATCTGTCTTCAGCATTCTTCGTATCTATCTACAAGGTAGTTTCATTTGTAATTAATTTTCTATTTAAGCAAACTTAACGTTGTATGCGTCCTGACAATATTTTCTTTGCTTTTGCTTTGTAAGTAATCAACACCAAATTTTTAGACTCTTAATTTTATAGTGCTTCACATATACGTATTTAATATATAATATTTAATATATATAATATTTAATATATAGGTACCTATCCCTGGATAAAATTCTAAAATCTATATAAAACTCTAAAATTCCAAAAATTATTTTAAAGCTCTATAAAAGTTATATCATAAATGATAGATGATACAGCTTTTTTTGAAATTATTTTATACTCTTAAATACTATTTTTTGTTTTTTTTATTCTCTTTATATCGTCCCCTCAATATAAGAATAGCGTATGTGCTCATACGCTATTATTTTTTTATTGCATATTTAGAATCTCTATCATTGATTTTATGTCTGGTCAAAATTTCGCCAAATTCAACTTCCAAAAAGTGGGTCAAAATGTCGCTGGAAAAAATGGTGTATAATTTCTTGTTCAAAATTTTCCTTCAATAAGTGTGTAAGCTCATATGCGCTATTTTACTTGAAATTGCCACTCCAAAGTTGTTGTATACGCATATACTCCGTTTTAGCCTGTACAATAGCTTATAATAGTATACACTATTGTTTGAGAAATAGTTTTCAAATAGTGCCATGATATCCAAAATTTGTGCAAAAAGAATGTAATTCCTCGTAGATCGCAGTCATTTTTTTTAACTTACAAAGTGGAAAGAAGCGAAATTGTTTAGATGAGCCAGATGCAGCAGAGGAAGAGAAAGAAGACGAGTTCTAGTTATTTTTGATTTACGCAATGTACTTAATTTGTCATAATTTTTTGTTTATAATAATCCAAATTGGAAAGTAAAGAATATGTGCCACTGAATTAACAAACCTATGAATTAATCACGGTTTTATAATGTTACAAATTGATATTTTTGAGATCAAATATTTTAATAAAAATACCGTAAAATTATTGAATAAAACAGCGTATACCATACAAAATAAAATAGTGTATGAGATACATTATACGAATTCCCTACATCCGATTTGACAAAAACTTTAAACTCGATTTTCTCAAAACCCCAAAAAAATTATACGCTATTGTTGTATTGAGGGGACGATATATTCTTGCTTTATTTTTTTCTTTTTATATTTTTTCTTTACTTGAAATTGGTATACATCTGCCTTGCCATTAGCCAACCTTTGTTTAGTAATTAACAACAATTTTTTAAGCCTGATTAATTATCAATTCATTTAAATAAAAATAAAATAATAATAATAATAATAATATATAGATAAATATAAATATAATGTAGGTATTTCATTTTTAAATAAAACTTGGTAAAATTTTATTTTAGGCAGCAGAATTAAATTTATTTTCCGGAGCGCTACATCCTTCCTCCGCATTCTTCGGATCAAATCTACTATGACCCATCCAAATTCAGATAAAGGGATACGATTATTATCATTATTATAAGATCGTTCGGATCTTAAATAGGAAAACAACAAAAACTTAATAAATTAAGAGAAATTTTTATTCTGTTTTTATGAAAATTCAATGGAATTTATGACTAGCTGTTACATAACGCATTCTGTCGATACAAATTTTGACCACTTTTTCAATGATTGCTAGTATTAATTCATTTATAATTTTAGTTATTTGTTAGCACAATATATGGACTTAATGCGCCCCTAAAGAATATAATCAAGAGGAGACAAATCTAATTATTTTGGTGGCCACCAAAATTAGCACATTTCGATTAGTGGAGCATATTTCGGTTCATGGAGCATATTTCAATTCATGGAGTATAGATTACTCCTTTAACGGGTCCTATCATAATTCTTGAGAAATTTGTACCAGTGATGCGATTGGCTGACAATGCACAATAAACAGTTGTTTCTGATTTATCAGTCCACATTTGGTCAGTTGATTTTAGGCTTCTTGACTACTTGACTGCCTGACTACTTTTCTACAAAAGAATATATTTTTTTAATAAAAAAATTAGTATTGTTTATATTTTAATGTAAGATGGATATCAAAGCCTGTTACCTACTTTATGGCTCCTCTGATTCGAATGGTAACTACTGTCGACCTTCTTTCTAATCACGCAGTCTCTTGTAATTCTTAGCATTTCAACGTCCTAAGCTTTATGAATGCCAGTGCTGGACATTCACAGACAATGTGCATTACTCTCTCTAAAAGCATGATCATCTTTCATTTTGGCCACATAATACTTCATGTCCTATTTTTAATGCAGTCATCCAACTAGATTTCGGGTCAAGGGATATTCCCTCTGAAGATTAACTCATTCACCTCTCGTGGACAATAAAAACCGGAGATCCCTGTTACACTTATCTCTTCAGCTCTCACGGGGATTTGAAAAAATTCTAATTTTTAGAGGAAAAGTAAGTCTATCAAAATCGGACAATAAAATCCGGAGTTCCGTGATACACTGATCTCTTCACCTCTCACGGAGCTTCAAAAAATTCCCATTTTTAGAGGAAATGTAAGTCTATGTTGAAAATGGAGGTCGCTACTTATCCAGAGTTCGCTAAAGTTAATCTACCGAGCCTCTTAGCAGAGACAAGATTAAATTGCATGTTTCCGGCCACCAACACGTGGATGTATATATAATTCGAACTACTATTTTTCGAAAAAACAAAAAAAAAACAGTAGTATTTGGATAAACTATAATTTTTTTGCTCTTGTTAAATAAAAAAGTCTATACATATAATAAAATAGTAACTCATTTCCGTATGTCTGTCTGTCTGCTTTTAATTTTTGTTCGCATCACGTAAAAACTACTGAATGGATTTTAACAAAATTTTGTGTACCTTAGTATCTTTGTTCCAATTTAGGATAATTTCTTTCCGAAAAAAAAAATCTCATTTCTAAGAGAAAGGGGAGCAGTGAAAACGCAATTTCCGGTTTAAAGGTACGGAAATTTTCGGTTTAAAACTAGGATATTTTCAACACTGTTATATTTTCAACACACCTTTTTATTTTTGAAAGTAGTATATTTAAAAAACTATTGCGTAACATTAGGCGCCAATTGAATAAAATTTGTATTTGATTTGTATTTTTACTTTGTGGAATTACATTGGTATTAAAATATTTTAAACACCTTTTATAGAAGTTTACAATCATTTTTTGAATTTTTTATGATTTTTAGAATTTTATCCAGGGATGGATACCTTATTATATATTAGATACATAAACCATAACTGAAGGACTATAAAAGTAAGAGTCTTACAATTGGTATGGAATACTTTTAAAGCAAAATCGAGCAAAATGGCGGGCACAGGTAGTAACTTATAAAGGAAAATAAAAAGTTGTAATATTTAACGTGTAAAGACATTCTTGGCATATTGTATTTCGAAGTAAAGAGGTTCTTACTTTGGTTATGACACAAACCTATTCTACTGCTACGTGCTTTGTTGTTGTTAAATCTTTTCATTCAAATATTATAAAAATTTGTAATAATTCACCGAAAAAGTAAAACATAGTTATAATGGAAAATCAAGGTATTAAGCTTTCTGTTGCACATCAGTAAAATAAGTATAGTGGATAAATTTAAACTTTTTAAAAAATAATTTTTTATAAGTGTTATGAAACCAAAGTTAAGAGAAACTAAGAGCGTTTTCACAAAAGTGTTTAGACGCTAAAATTTATATTTATATTATTTATTAGTTGCTGTTGCCTTAAGGCCTTCAGTGTTGTTTCCCAGCGTAATTATTTTCTGCTTTTTTTACTCTTTTCTGTGATAAGCTTTAGCAAAAAAAAAAAAACTTATTAGTTTTCAAACAACTACTCAGCAAATATTTTTTTATTTAAGCCATAAATGATGACAGATAGTGTTTGCCCTGTATATTCTTATACTCAAAGCCCCAGCTTAATGTTCAAATATCATATGGCAACAAATACAAAAAAAAAATACAAAAAAAAAAAAAACGTTACAGTTATGCTTTTCACTACATTTATTTGACAACAAGCACAAATATGTGAAATTATACTTCAAAGTCGCTTTAAATAGTTTTTTAGAAACTCATATAACATGTAGACTCGTTTGTGTGTGCGTGAGTTTTTCATTTTATGGTTTTAAGATTTCTAGACAGATAACACAAACAAATGTTTTGGTTTGTGATTTGGAAATTTGTGTTCTGTGTTTACGAATTTTCTTTTAAATCTCGCTTTCAGCACTTTGATATTTTGGCCAACAAAATTTTTTGGCATTATGCCAGAAAATTAAGATTTTCCAAGACTTGTTCTGAAGCCAAAACAGAGTACAGAAAGCAAAATAAAAAAGTAAAAACCAAAACATGTACACATGTCTTTTGCAGGCGTAATGTCAGTTTTTAGTGTTTTTAGTATTGTTCCAGTATTTTACAAAAATCCTGAAACACACACATACATATGTTATTTGGTGAGTGTGTGTGTGTGTGTGTGTAAACAATAATTTACTTCTTTAGCTTAAAAGTTTTATTAATTCCAATTGTTATGTAGGGTGTGTGCCTGCCTGTGTGCTTGTTGTATTTGTTTGCATTTTAAGCAACTATTCAAAGCATCTTTTTAGGCTTAGTTTAACAAACAAACACAATTACAAGTATTTAAGCACACTTGAAAGATGAAAAAGTTTCTGTATTATCTACTTCTAAACATAACCGCAAACAAACTGAGTTGTTGCAATATCTAGAATATAATTAAAATTGCTTTTGTTGTCATTGAAAAAGAAAATGTTCTAAATAATTTAAGTTTCAAAGCCCTTTTCAAAAGCGAACACAAATAATTTGCATCAATTGAATGGTTTTTTTTTATTTTTTGAGAAAATAATAGACATTCTTTTTGTAAAAGATTTGTTTGCCTTGATATTAATGTTGAGTGTTCAAAATGTTTTCTAATGTTTTGAAAGATTTGAAATGCTTTAATTTGAAATGCAAAAATTTTAAAAGAAGAAAATTTTCTGTTTTGTACAATCTTGTATAATTTTTTAGGATGTTTAAAAATACGATGCCAGTCTCACGTATACGTGAGACTGCAGAGAAATACAAATAAAATGCATAAAAAACCAAATCTATTTTTAACAGTTCTGTGTAGCTTGAGATTCTACCTTGAACATTTTTATAACATCCCTAGAGGAAAGCGAACTAACATAACATCTTGTGATTAGACCTTAAGAGAAATAGACCGTTACAAGTTCTATTACTTTTTATGAAAAGGATCTGCGTTCAAAGATCATCGAACGAAGTCGCGGGTTTATAGCTTAATGTAAGGCTGATGCTAAAAGGAAGAGTTGAAAGCCTAAACCATATGATCTTGGTCGCTATCTCACCTCACAAACACGAGGGATAACCACAACCTTGAATTATTAATCAGCCATGTCCGACTTTCTGGGACCACATATCGTCTAAACTCATTTCGATAACCAAAAGATATTTTTTTATCACTAAACTGTTATAGTTTTCGAGGTCACGGTACTAAAATCTGTACTAAATAGTAACTTCAAGTGAAGTCATTGCCACCTGCTGATCTTATAATGGTTTGACATCATATATATTCATGTAGAGGGAATAATGAAGCAGACCAATTCCATAAAGAGTCCTTTTGGACCACCTTCTGCCCTCTATGATTATAAGCAACCGAAATGAAATTTACGGCAACCAACTTTCATTGAGTCATATGCTACAACCAGCCTTTCATCATGACTTTACTGATTTTAGATTGTCGAATGGTAACTGTCGGCATTCTTTCTCATCACGCAGCCTCTAGTAATTGCTAGCATATATTCAAGGCTCAGGTCCCCCATGGCATCCACATTTAACAAGCTTCTACCAGTGGTCTTGAATATTATGCTAGCCAGTACTGGACAACCACACACAATATGCGCTGCCGTCTCAGCCTCTTCCAGATACAGTGAGCAAGAATCATCTCCTTCGATTTTCGTCTCGGTTAGATGATAATTAAAGTTTCCATGACCTGTCACCAACGCAGTTATCCAGCTCAAAGTACTACTATGATATCTAAACACGTTACTGGTCTTCCTTTCTATGGGTTATTCGAACACCATTCGATGTTACCTCATCTACCGAGGCATATCTGTTAAGTTTCAAAACACACTCCAGCACTAGTTTGGAGTACACGTGCACCTGCCTCATGTGTTTTATAAGCAACTGCACTCGACATTTCAGCAGGTGATCCAAGGCTTGCAGCAGCCTAAGCAATTCTGCCTGGTAAGCTGACATTGCACCCGTTGAGCTAATGAATAAGTCCAACGGTAGCATTCCCAACATTGCCTCAATTGACTGTATTGGAGCAGTACGTATTGCACCACATATACTCATACAAGCAATCCTTTGTACCCCATCTAACTTAAGCTTAATTGTAACCTGAGAGGCTTTTGGCCACCAAACCACAGATGCATAAGAATGGAATGCATAGAATGGGTCGCACCATCAATGTGTAAATCCAGTATGCAGCCTTTGGCTAGATTTCCCACTTACGGACACAAACACTTATGTATGATTAGTTTTGCTATATCATCGTACCTCATACAGAAACTATACCATGCAAGGAGTGTTATTTGCTTGCACAATTACTTTAATATAACGATTTATCATTTAGTCATGCTTCTCAATCTCTTAACATCCCATGATTATTTGACATCAGTTTCTAAACAATAAACAATGAAGTAGGGAGCATTTTTTTAAACAATTCGTCAAGCTTTTCAAATTATCCAACAACCACTGCGTAAAGCTGGTAGTGGTATTACTACTTTTCTTATTTTAGGTTAGAAAACAGATAAAGGATATATAATTCTTCTGATTTTTCGAGATTAAGCAGCGCATTGTCTCCATCTTTTGGAAAAGATTCTGCACTCTAATTTTTATTTATTTTTTTGTTTTTATTTCATCTTAGATGTGATTCATGGATTTGTGTTATTTTCGTGGTTTTGAATCGGTGAAAAAAACTGGCTTTGTTTCAAACTTATTCAAATCGCTAATGGAAATCTAAGCTGTTTCTTGGCCAAGAGCCATCGCTAGCGTAGATAGCTTTTAACTTTCTATTTTAAGTGAATTCTATATCCAACATTTCGCACACTTTACGAAGTAGTGAAATCTATAGTTTGTTGCAATAATGATTGGAATCTTTTGGAAATATGCTGTATAACATAGGAATGCTATCTGGAGCAAACTAAATACACTGGTATACTAAAAATTGAAGCCTAAAACTTCACCATTGCCATTGTAGAAACATTTAACATTTTGCCTGTTAGTCCCTTTTTCTCTTAAAACAAAACTCTTTTAATATTTGTCGTTTAATTTTATTTTCATTGCGGTTTATTTTGCAAACAAACAAGCTTTTGTCTTATAGAAACTAACTTCCAACTTATAATATACACTGCTGCCTACCACTTCCTTTCCTCGTCATGTCTACAATTAAGTCTGTGCTGCATAAGTATTCTATTTTTGCAAAAAATATTGTGTTGAAATCTGTTTTCAAGCTTATTTAATTAAGCTGGTCGTATTCAAAGTTATTTATTATCTTTGTGGCAATGCTTTTGCCTTTTATTTTATAATTTTTTTTATTTTTTTTTTTACCAAAATGCTTTTAAACAAATTCAAGTGATTTTTATCTGGTGTGTGGCAAGTTTGAGTTTTTCTGGTAGCATTCAGTTGGCTGGTTGGCTTGTCTGCTGGCTTTATTTTGTTGCAAAAGCTTAAATCAACGTAAATATATATTAACTGTTAAGTAGATTATGTGTATTTTAAACTTTTAGACTGAAGTATAAACAAAAAATTAAAAATCACGCAAAATTAACTGATATAAAAAAATAAAGGAGTAAGTAAAAGCAGTAAGATTAAAGTACTCCATTCCATAGGTTAAAAGAAACAAATACATATAAGGGGTGATCCATTTCGAGGTTCCGTACTTTTTTAAAGAAAAAAACACAAAAGTTAAAATTTAATAGAGAATGTTTAGTATCATTTGAAAGAACATTCTTTGGCATTTGTTTTTTTGATGATGGCCCATCCGTTGAGTTCAATTTTCGATGACTCGTTCGAGCATTTCGACTGGTAACTGGTGAATGACACGCGTGATGTTTTCCTCCAAGGCCTGATTCGAATCTTATCGAATCGGGTTTGTCCGCATAAACTTTAGACTTTACATATCCCCACAGGAAAAAGTCTAACGGTGTGATATCACACGATCTTGGTGGCCAATCAACCGGTCCAAAACGTGAAATTATGTGCTCACCGAAATGTTCTCTCAATAAATCCATTGATTGATGCGATGTGTGGGAAGTGGCGCTGACTTGCTCAAACCAAATGTCCCCGAGATCACGAGCTACAATTTCAGGCATGAAACAGTCGGTTATCATGGTCGGTTGATGGTTATGTTCGCACCGTCATCATTTTTAAAGAAATATGAACCGATGATTCCACCGGCCCACAAACCACACCAAACTGTTGTTTTTTATGGATGAAGTGGCAGCTCTTCAATCTCTCCAGGTTGCTCTTCGTCCCAAATGCGGCAATTTTGTTTGTTTACATACCCATTGAGCAAGAAATGGGCCTCATCGCTAAACAAATTTGCCTCGAAAACGTCGCATCTTCTTGGAACTTTTCAAGAGCCCATCGAGCGAAGCGATTCAGGCATAAGTCTTTCCATTATGAAATGCCAAACATTACTAAACAAAAAAAACATGACAGCATGACACGACTCACACGTGATCAGTCAAAAAAAAATCATTAAACAAAGTACCCGAAATGGATCACCCACAATAAAACAGTAACTCATTTCCTGTCTGTCTGTCTTTCTGTCTACGTTCGTAAAAACTACTGGATGGATTTTAACAAAATTTGGGAGAAGGTACCTTCGTATCCTGATTCAAAAATATCTTTTGAAGGAAATGCAGTGAAAATACGCCGATATTTTAAACACGGTTGCTCAACAGCAAAGGCCCCCAACCAAAGAAAGTGGTTACAATGAAAATGCATTGGTTTGCTAAAGATTTAGCAAAGTGACACAAAATTGCATTGTTGAAAGCTGGTATGTTACTGATTTAAAACTTTTACATGTTTTGTTCTCTTTATGAGATTCTGGTTAAGATTGTGTATGGGCTCACTGACCCTTAGGGGTTTGCGTGGGGGCTCTTGCTCAACAAATAGCCCTGTTTTAAAATAATCAAAATATATGAATTGAAAGCGGGATATTTTCAACACATTTGCGCTGTTTTAAAATAATTACAAAATACGAATTACTTACTGCCAAATAGCCGATTGAATAAAATTTGTATTCGATTTCTATTTATACTTTGTGGAATTACATTGTTATTAAACATCTTTTCCAGAGCTTTACAATAATTTTTAAAATCTTAGAAGTTTATATAAATACGTAGAAGTCTTAAAATTTTGTGTGGATTACTTTCAAACAAAATATTGTCAGGTCGCACACAACATGTGTGGGCACGGCTAATTTTAAATAATTTTTAATCGCACTTAGTTTTATTGAAATATTTTTTTTAACACCCAACTAGTTAATTTATTTAAATGGATTGTTTTTTCCTTACGTGCTAGCTATACTGAATTTAAAAACTATTGTTAGTTTGTAGTTTAGATTCTAAACTATAGAATATGTAGCATATTTTGAGGATTTATTATTAATTCATTATTGTTGCCTGCTTTGAAAATATTTGTTGTGAAACTATTTTAACTTCTCTTTTGTTATTATATGAATGTTAAATTTTTGTAAAGAAACATGCATATCTCATATCAAAAATAAATTTTTACATCTTATGTATTAAATATTTAGTTAAAGGAAAGAAAATTGTTTTACTTCTACTCTGCTTTTTATTATTTTTATTGAGCATTTAGTAAATCACATTCTGTAATTTCCCTTGTGATCCTAGTCCTTTGCTATTGTTTTATAAAACATTTTAAAAAATTATTTGTTTAACTTAAAAATCACATCACAATTTTATGATTGAATATGTATTAAAAAAATATCGACTACAAAAACATGATTAAAATAAAAAAAAAAACAATATTATAAAACTCGACATGTATTTTAGCAACACATATGTATTTGAAGACTTTCTAGCATAAATTATAAACGAAGAAATAAATTTTTACGTAAATAAAGGAAAAACAGAGCAATACTACTACAAGCTCTAAATACAAGTTCTTCGACAACACAGGACTAATGCCAAAGAATGGGAAAATAGAAAAAAAAAGAAATCAACATCGCCATGAAAAGGTATTGCCAACATAATCAAAAACGAGAATCTAAACATTAATACAAATTGCAGGAAACAACTAACAAACGACTACAATTTTGGAAACAATAACAATTTTCATATGAACAATTCAACATGAATGAATTCTCAAATGGGATTTAACATGCCAGTTACCAAATTTAGGCATGACACAATATACAAGGTTTGAAGTACAAACAGAACAAGAAACATCAACAACATTACAGCAACAAAATCAAAATTTGTTTTTTTTAAGACCATATCCATCCAACATATTCGTTTATGATTTGGACACAGGATACAGAAACAGACAGTAGCTATGATTCCGCAGAAATTGCTTAAATTATTTGTAAATAAAAGTGAGAATTCTGGTTCTTGGTAGCTAAAGGTTAAATTAAGTAAGAGTTTAGAAATTAAAGCATAATTTAAGGGCCTTTTAAAAAGATCGGATATAAAATAGTTATCTGATCTTTGCGCAACTTAATTATTAACACTTTGTAAATCAAAAATCAATCATAAAAATTTTATTTTAATCTATATATTGCATACTTTAAGGGCAGGTTTTAATATTTTTTAAAGTTTCAAATTATGCGATATTTTCTTTAAGAGTTTTAATCGACTTTAAATACTTGGCATTTATCTCCTTTTAATTAAATAGCGAGGTTGTTACATATGGTAGATAAAATGTTGGATACCCTGTAATATAATTGATGTTTTTCAGATGCAAGAGAACTTTAAATGATATTACAAGACAGAAATCTGGTCGGGATATAATTTTTTTATTATAATCTCTGATATATAAAGCTGTGCGCGCAACTTCGTCAGCGTCCATGTAAGGGTCCAAAGACCCTCACTTTTTAGTGCTTCAGTTACTTTATATAAAGTTTCTCATCCCTATTAAAATAAGTAAATACATAAACCATAACTGAAGCACTAACCGATATGCATAGTTTAAGTATATCGGTTAGTGCCTCAGTTATGGTTTATGTATTTACTAAATAAAGGTTCTCATCATAACTAAAATACCTGCGTACTTTCACTGCTTTTTCTCCACTTTCTCTTGGAAATGAGATATTTTTGCGGAAAAAAAGTATCTTATATTGGAATCACGCTACTAGGGTACCTTACAAAATGTTCTTACACAGAATGACAGACAGATAAATAGACATATAGACAGACAAGAAATGAGTTACTATTTTATTTCTGACATATCCCTGCCTCCAAAAAACCTTGAAGTATGGCGTGGATTTTGGCTGGAATATAGACTTCTGAACAACCCCATAAAAAAGTAATCCAGATAATTCGGTAGCTCATGAACCACTAAAGATAACTTAATAAAATTTCACTACAAAAAGGATTTGATATTCCCGTGGTTAACGTGGTTTTGCAATAAAAAAATATTTTTTGGAACTTAAAATTCCCGTTTTAGGAATTCTGGTGTTAAAATAAAAAAAAAATAATTTTTTATTGCTACATGTTTAAAAGAAATAAAATATTTTCATTATTACTTTAACCCTTTCGAACCGAACAAAAACTGCTGGAGGTTCAATATTGGCAATAGCTGAACCTTAAAGAATAGGATAAAGTAAAAAATTTAACCGAGCCAGAAATTCATATTTCACCACCAGAGGCGCTGGAGAGGCTGGGACATATAATCCCAATAGGTGTTTCCGATTTTAAATTCGGGATATAATGTCCCAGCGGTGCACATAATTAAAAACATTCACTAGTAAAGGTTTATCAATTTTATTGATTTATAAAAATATTTACATATGATATGGTGTGAAACACTTTTGCAATAAAATTTTGAGTGGAGCAAGAGGTATCGATCGCTCGACATGCTATCTCTTATCAAGGCGTTGCCAACAGACTTTCTCTTAGACCAATACATAGGCATTTTCGGTAGTCTATTGTAGGAAGTCACAAGCATTATTCCCATCATTGCCAAAATTTCATGCTGGTCTGTTTGATGAATGGTCCGAGTGTTTTTTTGTATGTTCCTGGAGTTTTCTTCACAATATTGATTCTCTCGTTTGTGCACTTACTTATCCATATTAGCAGGCTTCGAGGAAACAATTTCAAAAACGTTTCCAATTCACTGGAGCCTCGATTAATATCGCAAAGCACAGACGGATTGTATTCTGGAGGCAATTCTTTTCGTGGCTGGGTATTGCCGTCAAGCGTCCATTTGCGCAATCTTCCACGTCGGCGTTACCGATCTCTTCACCACAACTGGACTCTTCATCACTAAGATCATCACATTCCATATCTAGACACTCTTCTACCGTTGTAGATGAATCGTTGTCGTCCGACCCTACATACTCAGAGCCGCTGTCTTCATATGGCTCCGAATCATCTGAGGAGTCGCAGAGCACATTTTCGATGCCGTCGTCAGTAAGTTTAGATTTCTTGGTGGTCATTATGCCTATTAGGTGAATAAATTTAAATTTACTATTATTGAACTCAAATGCAGGTTAGGTACTCCTGGGATATATAGTCCCCAGTCAAAATACTGCTGGGACATATAATCCCATGAATACAAAACTTTAGCTTTTAACGAGAATTAGTGTATTTACTATCTTGAATTGTAAATATATACCCCAAACACACGATAAACACACGCTCAAGAAAAAAAATATAACATTTACCGGTTTGTTTGTTGTTTGTAGTTATTTTTCTTAAAGTTTTTTGCACTCTTTCACAACACGTGTTCACTGATTCACTGATAACAAGCAACTGCAGCTGTAAAATGTTTATATATTGTACTAAAGATGTACTGAAGTTTATAAATAACGGAAAAAATACATTTTCATTCGCATTCTTCATCAAATATTACCAAGAGGTGTTTTTAATTTTTTTGGGATATATTGTACCGACCGGGTCGAAAGGGTTAATAGGTACTAAAATTTTCGGTTTAAATCTGGGATATTTTAAACACGGTTGCACACTTTTTATTTCTGAAAGTGGGATATTTTAAACACTATTGCGCAACATTAGGCGCCAATTGAGTAAAATTTGTATTTGATTTGCATTTTTACTTTGTGGAATTACATTGTTATTTCAATATTTAAACACCTTTTACAGAGTTTTACAATAATTTTTAAAATTTTTATATAAATTTTAGAATTTTCTCCAAGGCTGGGTACCTTTAAATAAAGAAAATATGTATCGTAATGAATTTTAACAAAATTTTACTTTAGCATACCTTATTTCCAAAAGATAATAAAGAGAAGAAGCAGTAAAAGTACGCCGACTTTTTTTTACCGATTTAAAGGTACTGCTGCTTTAAGGCATCTTTTATTTCTTGAAAGCAAGATATTTTAAATATGGTTGCCCTACAGATGGGGCTGTTTTAAAATAATGAAAAATTATAAATTACTTACTGGCAGCTACCCAGTGGAATAAAATTTGTATTTGATTTGTATTTTTATTTTGTAGAATTACAATGTTATTAAAATATTTTAAACACCTTTTGCAGAGCTTTACATTCATTTTTAGAATTTTTTATAAATTTTAGAATTTTATCCAGGTATATATAACGTAAATACATAAACCATAGCTGAAGCACTATAAAAATAAGAGTTTTGCAATTGGTGTGGAATACTTTCACAGCAAAATCGAGCAAAATATTTTCAGAACGCCCTTGACGTGGCGGGCACAGCTAGTTTATAATAAAGCCATAATATACCAGAGGAAGTTAATTTTATTATATTTATTTATAAAAAGACATTTGTGTTTAGGACCACCCGCTAAGGGGTAAGGGCTTTTAGAAAACGTTTCGGATTCCATCAAAAGTCTTATTATGTTTAATTTTCTTATTTACCCGTTTATTTTTTGTTCCATAATACGAATAATAACAAAAATTCATAAAAACTAAAATTTTTTATTTCTAACATTTATGGCTAAATTCATAAAATAAATAATTTCCTTTATAGTTTTGCTGTTTGATTTTCTTTATTTTTGTCTTCAACTTCCTTCAGCAAACAGATAAACATGGCATTAAATCTCTAAATCCCAAAACATACAAATGAATGATGACCAGTGTCTAGGCATAGATGATGCCAAAAACAACAAATCGTTGTCGTTGTAAGAGACCAAGAAATATATCAAATTTAAAATCTCAGCAAGATGAATACTCCAACGAAACAAAAAACACCAAACGTACACACGACTTTTTCCATTCCTTTAGTTATTTTCAACCATCGTTTAAGACAGTAAAAACCAAGAGAATTTAAACGTAGTTGGGACTAAGTTGAGGTTGTATGCAACAGACAACAAATAAAACAAAAATGGCAAATAAAAGAAGAAATAAACATAGAAAGTATAGCACGTTGCAAAAACGTGCACCATGAAAAATAATAGCTAACAGAAACAGAACTCATATGTATTCTATGGTCAATTCTCTGCAAGAACACATAACATAGAACAAAGAAGAAACAAAAAATGATAAAAACAACTTTAAACATGAAGCAATGAAAAACGTTTGTGTATCTAAATGAAATGGTTAAAGACAATAAACGAAAGGATGACATAAAACAATGACTTAGACCTAACAGTTAAAGTTGGTGAGACAAGAAATAAGAAATCAACGGCAAGGAGTGGGGTCTGTGTGTGTGTGATAACAAAATATAGTTTCAGTTTAGACAATTGTTACATTAAAATGTTTCCCATTGGTCATCAATAACGAACAATGTTTGCTGAAGTTAAAAAAATATGTTCGAATATTGTAGAATAATGAAAACTTTGCAGAAAAAATGAAGGAAGTTTAAGAGGAAGTTAACTTCGAAAACTAAAAGCAAAAAGTAAAATAACGATAACGACATTTAATAATGATTTCGATTGGAAATTTATTGCATTTTTTATAAAATCAAAGTTTGTACGCCTAAAAGTATGGTACGAAATATGTATTCTGTTTGAAAAAAGAGTGTTGACAAATAAAAGAATTAAATTTTAATGGAGCAGAGCACTAAATTTTAAATTTGTTTAGGGCATTTGCACTAAAATTAATTGCGATAATTTTTCTGATTTAATATCTGTGGCAACAAGAAAAAATTTCTTGTCTTATTAAGTTAATTTTTTTTAATTTTGTGGCTAATATTTTTATTTCTTTATGCCTATTGTACCTAAGGATATATGTTTCAATCGGCACTTTATAAATTAGGAAATATATCTTTCTTCAAATAAATTAGTTATTCACGATAACAAAATTGAAGGGTGTAAGTCAACTTAACCAGTTCTTCCTTTTTGCCACAGAGTTTTACACGTTAAACAGAAAAAATTTAAAAAACTTCAAAAGTACAGTGATAATAAGTTGGACAAATTTCATAACAAATTCTTTAAAGCCCTGAATTAATGCTTACACTTGCCTTACTTTCAGTTTGACATCGTTTGAGCAAACACATAAGAAAATAATGTCACATTACAGAATCGCTTGTAGCCCTTAATCTGAACTCAGCATTGGCGATCATATTTGTGTTTTGACATGTCATGATTAAAAAAATCATAACCGCTTAAAAGCATTAAACTTATCGTTAATAATTCCTTTTGTATACTGTCATCATCCACAAAAATTAAATTTTTCTTTTTCTTAAAAATTATTTTCACCAAAATTTTTTGAAACAACTTTTGCAAAAAATTATTTTGGGTTATCATTTTTTCTTTACCAAAAATATTCTCTGTTATTCTTGTTCACACACAAAAAAAGAGTCGCAAAGTATTCTTTTTTGTTTAACTTAAAGGCCACATAGGCACAGGTGGGAATAAAGTGGCAGACCAACTTGCAAAAAAGGATCTGTTGTGAATTTCTGTGCACCAGAAGCCAGAGTGGTAATGGCGAAAGTTCAGGAATGGCTGAACTCATGAAACTCAAAAAGGTTGAGAGAGGCTACTACAGACAGACTCGAATAGTGCTCAAGACAGGAAGACTAGGGTGCTTAAGGTGCTTAGATATAATATAAGTACCTTCACTGAAAATTTTTTTCACCAATTAATCAGTTATAAAATAAAGCTCAAATAATTTTTTAATTGATTCAATTATATATTTGTTTAAAACAAATTAAATAAAATCCTAATTAAACAATTAATTGAAATAATTAATCATTTAATTAAATTTTAATCTGATACCAATTAAAACCTTTAATTTGTGAAAATATTTTATTCTGTGTTAAGCTGGATAACTGAATTGTTGACAGGTCATGGAAACTTTAAATATCATCTATCCAAGACAAAAATCGATGAAGATTTTACCTGTAGACCGCAGCGTACATTGTGTGTAAACGTCCAGCACTGGCTAGCATAAGACTTAGCACTACTGGTAGTAGCTGGGTAAATGTGGATGCCTTGCGGGACCTTAGCCATGGAAAAATGCTATCAATTACTAAAGACTCCGTGATGAGAAAGAAGGCTGACAAGTCGTTACAAGTCGACAGTCTGAAATCACTAAAGTCAAGGGTAAAGGCTAGTGATAGCAGGTGACTCAATGAATGTTAGGTTGCCATAAATTACAAATCGTTTGCCTAAAATCATTGTGGAAGGAAGAGGGTCGTAAAGGGAGTCATTAAGAAATCGCTCTGCTTCGATATTACCTCTACATTACGTTAGGTTAAGCAGAGTTGTGTATAAATGGCACATCCATTCAGAGACCCGGAAAGTCTATTGTGATACCCTAATTCTTGCCCTAGTGGCGCAGTACCAGTAATCACAGTTATTACGAGTCTTAGATCTTTTCTGTCTAAACCAAGAAGCTACTTGGTTTTCGTAGCACTCAGTCTGGGCCCAGTTGAATATGATCCTTTAGTAGTGGCTAATAGATGGTTTAACCGATTCTACCCTAACTAAGTTATTTCCCTCTGGGCCCAATCTTGCAAGTTCGTCAGCACATCGATAGCCTTTTTAAATTTGCCTATCAGTCTTTATTTGACACTGTCCCTTCAACACTTTTAATGCCGCTTGGCTGTCGACGTAGAGTGACCTTTCTCCTTCTAAAACTAGTCCAGACACCAGCTCTATGGCTTTCAAAACCACCATCACCTCTGCCTGGAACACACTACATTCATCTGGTAGTCTGTACGACATGCGTGTTCTAGTTCCTAAAATGTCACCAGCACCGGGCCCGTTTCCATATTTGAATCATCTGTGTCTCCCTACATTAATAATAATAAATTCTTCCTCAAATCTTTTTCTAAAAAATTTTACAAACCAAAAAAATTGTTCTTTTCACATTTTTTAACAAAATATTTATCAAATGAAAAATGCTATTTCAAAGAAAATATTTTTTTTTAATAAACCTTTCGTCCAAGATTTCAAAACTTCTGCAGAAACATCTTTTCACTTGTTACTTTGATTGTCCCTATCTAACAGTATAGCAAATATTATTTATGCCATTTCTTTTATTAAAATTTATTACAATAAAAATTATTTATTTAATTTAAATATTTATAACTTCTTTTTACTAAAATCTATAATTATTAACTGAAACTACTTAAACAAATCATTTAAATATTTGTAGGCAAGTGTTCGTTTACCAACTAATCTATCTGCCCAAAAAGCCATAACAAACCACAACTCATTTTCATAAAATTTCATAAACCACTTAAGATAAGTCTAATTAATGTTTGCTACTTATAGCAAAAATCTTTTACTCTCATACAAAAAAGCCTAAATGCAATAAATAGCTTTCGAACATCTCACTCCTCCTACCTTTGTATAATTGAGATGGCATCTAGGCATCAAACAGAAATGACCATTGGGCCTCAACAGAAGTTTTGGGTTAATAATTCATTTAAGAGACAAAATATTTTAGGTGAAACACAACTTTGTTTTAGCTCAAAAAGTAAAAAATAAACATTCATGTTACTCGTAGTTAGTCATTATAAGTTGTGGTTAAGATATGTGTATGTATGTGTGTAGTTATTATGCAAGTTTGAGGTAAATGAGTAAGTTTCAGGACATAAGCAGAGAAACTGCTGGATACAGAAGTAATTTTCTAATAACTTACAAAATAAATGAGTCATAAATATAGTTATAAACAGGTTTATGGACTATAAATCATTATTATGAAATGACTAAAAGGCTTTTCTGAGCAAAAGTTTCTTAAAATTAAAAAAATAGGCAAACATATGTATAGAGTGATTTTTTTAGTTTTTGGTTAGTAAAGTGTATATATTTTTAAATAAATCCGAGTTTAGGGTAAGTTTACTAAAATGTTGATCGTGACAATGGTCTCGAGGAGGAGTTATGTTTGGCAGCACTCTTTTTAAGCAGGATAACGTTTATATAGGCTAGTGCCAAATCACAGGATTAGTGGTCATGTCATTTCTTAATAGCTTTAGCTATCTTTCTAAAACAATATATTGCTCAAATTTCGTATAATTGCATCTTCGACCATTTACGATCGCTTTCATTTTTTGAAATAAGGAGTATTTTATTAAGGAACAAACAGGCAGCTCTATTATTATTTGTTTTCAGTTTGGTTAGCAGTTTCATCAAACGACATAACGCTTGCAAATTGTGCAATTTTTTTTTTGGAAAATCGATATTTTGTTCGATGTTTTATTCAGTGATGAGCTTTATTTTTGGCTCAATGGCCATGTCAATAATTCGCGATCAAGATTAACGTCAGCACCTAGCCGTATTGTCCCTTATCTGACGGTGTTCTTACCACCGGGTGAAATTTAATATGTAGATCAGCACCCCCATTGAGACATGTGAATACCGCACTCTACACAATATAAACGCAATGAAGCGACAATAGCTCCACCTTTAAATGCCATTTTCCTATCATTACCCTGGACCCATGCCCTAACCTCTTTTTAGGGGTTGGAGACCATCCACTTCCTTCTGTTGAGAGTGCAACAGCGCATTTGATCAACCGTGCTCCATCTATGCATGTATTGATCCATACCACAGCCATTACGTGAACTCCACAAGAGAACCTTACCAACAACCATCAATAAAGAGGAGCGGCTCTCTGTGGAGCTACCAGTTTCCGTGGTGCCAGTTGTTACACGGGTCCCGCCTCTAAAAGAACCCATAATAAAACAGACCTGTTCTTGCAGACTTAGGCTGCAGGAAACCTAGAGTCTGGTGCCCCCATTTTTCCGACGGCACTGTGTCCAGATAGTGATATAGATAAAAAGTTACCTTCAATGGCGAGCAATTTCAAGTACTATTTATTTTTTTACTTCTTGGTGCGCTTTATGAGCCGGTGGCCTCACAGGTCCTTGCTTCTTTAAAAATAAATCGAGAAAGTTACCTTCAATCGCGAACAATTTCAAGCACTATTTATTTTGATCCTATTTTTATGGGATGTTTTCTAAAAACATGCTTCTTGACTAACTAATAGGGTTAAGGTTTCGAATAAAGCTAGTGGGTAATTAGTTTATTGAGATATACAAATCTCTTCTTACGAGACCCCAAGACATCTGCTGAACATTAAATATGATGAACTGGTGGTATCTCCGAACACGTTATCAGGTGCCTATACAATGAGCATCTTCAATATTGAGGAACAGCAAATTTTGCAACAGAACTCAAAAAAAAAAAAATAATGGAACTCTTCAATTGTCATCAAAATTAGACTTCCTATCGCAACTACTTAGATTGTCCCTTGCTAAACGTTCAGCCTTTTGAGGGCTTCAGGTTCACACAGAGATACTACATATTCTATAGTTATTCCAAGGCCATATAATATCATATAAATTCTCATATTCTTCGTATTATTTTTTACACACATTCGCAAATACAAAGAATATTGTACGCATCACGTAAAAACTACTGGATGGATTTTAACAAAATTTAACAAAAATATCTTATTTTCAAGAGAAAGTGGAGAAAAAGCATTGCATACTTTAAGGCATCTTTTATTTTTGAAAGCAGTATATTTCAAGCAATGTTGTGGAACAGATGGCGCTATTTTCCTGTCTTTTCTGTCTTTTATAGAGCTTTACAATAATTTATAGAATTTTACCTAGGGATTGGTACCTTTATATAAAGTAAATACGTAAGAGTCTTAAAATTTGGTGTTTATTACATTTAAAGCAAAATCGAACAAAATATTGTCAGGACGTACACAACGTGTGTTGGCACAGTTAGTCATTAAATAAATTATAAAATAGTGGACAACAGAAAACACTTAAATTTATAATTTAAATAATAATTACTGACAGGAAAATATCACAGCTTAACTTAGAAATGTAACAGAACTTTATCACTTTATCGCAACGGAGTCACTTTATTGCACTAAAGCCTACTTGAACACAACAATCATAATTGGTTATAAACAAAAATAATAGATAAATATGTTTTAAAGTAAATATTTATTTACCAATAAAATATATTGCGTTTGAGCAAGAAAGGGCCATTGGAAGATAACCTGGATGATTAAAATATGACTGTCTTAGGTCATAAGCTTCACCAACAGTGTCGTTTCTAAGATGTTGTTGAGAAGAAACATATTTTGTTTATAAATGAATAAATTCTATTTAAATCAAAATTGATTTAAAATGGTTCTTACTTAAGCCTTCTTAAGGCCTATTCTCGAAGGATGAAGATTTGAAGACGTGAAAGTCACCGGGATAATGTTATAAAAGTAGCTGCGTTTGTTTTAAACACTGTGGGAAAAAGCTGATATAAATATTTCTTTTTTTAGCATTCGCGTTCTTGTGAGGTGAACTTTAGGCTCAGACAGCTACAAAATTCCAAGTTTACTCCAGTAGTATCAGGTTGTAAGTAACTGCTTATAAATTGTCAATCCCAACTGAACACGGCTTGCAGCCAAATTTTAAAAAGTCACCCTTTAATTAGATAAACACAAGTTAAGCTGATAGAGATTTACTTTATCTTTTGAGTATAAATAAATATAAAACACCTGATTTAAGAAAGTATTACTGAAATAAAAATCCTTTTTAGAAATATTTAAAAGTCGGAGAACAACTTTAAAACTAAAACTTGTATTTACTAAAATTTATAAAACTTTGAAAAAAAATATTTTCATAATATGAAGGACCAAAACTGCTACTGTACACTTGGGTTAAAAATACAAATCTATTGCTTATTTGTAGAATTTAACGAACTTTGTAAGTATATTAGGAAAATCATCAACAGCTTCTTTTATTTCAAGACAATAAAGGTCATAAAACAAAAGCTTTCTATTATACAAAAACCATAAAAAAATACGAGTAGTAATAAAAAAAAAAAATAAAAATATATTTATCTGTCATTCGTGAAATTTAAGGTATTCAAAAATTCGTTAAAACCAACACTCACATAAAATATTCATCACTCAATTAAAGATAAAATTATTAACATAAGTAAGAAATAAAAATATAAACAATTTACAGCTTTGGCTTTTTTATTTTAATATTAACTGCTAAAAGTGGAAATGAAGAAATAATTTATTTCATATAAACGATTTTCATTTTCTTCTTTAGCAGCAAGTATTTTCATGCTGTTGTTGAAAGGACAGAGCTAAATGCTGTGATATTAATTTTTATTACTTAATAACCGTACAGGCCTTAAAGAAATAACATGTTTACTCTTTGATCGCTTTCACTGACGAAGATTTTCAAATTATATATTCTTAATTTCTGCATCTAGACTACGTTTCAGTAGAGCACATAGACCTACGCCCTTTATGAACATTTGCCTATTAGGTTAGCAATAAAAATGTCTGTAGATTTTTACAGAGTTGTAATTTAATTGGCAGTGATAGTAGAATAGTTTTTGGGACTTAAGTATATTAGATAATGTTCCCTTGCGGTCGCTCTAAAAATGTGTACAAAATAGTAATCACTGTAAGTTAATATCCCTGGGTGAAATAGGCAATACATTTTTCAGTTTGCAATTTTTTTAATAATTTATTAATTACGTAAAGCCAAAATGATCTTCCATCATTGTAAACGAGTGTGCGGTCGTAAGTGTAGAGTCTCGCCATAAATTCCCTATTGAATTTGCACAATGATGGGGAGACCCATAATAACATTTACTCCTGTGGTGTAGTGGCCAAGCAATCTCTCCAAAAACAAATTTAAGTGTCTCGTAGCCCGTTAGTCTATCAGTCTGGAGGTTGCGGGTTCGATTTCCGCCAAAGAATCTGGGTGTTTTCTGCTGTCTTAAAAAAATAAGCATAAGTTGGATAGGGATGCTTTTGTAACATTTTACAATTTTTGTAACCAAGGAATATAACAAAGGAACAACATCTACAACTGGGTTAACAAGAAGTTATCAACATACAAATAAAATCGTAAAATTACATCTGGATCTGCAACCCACCTAGTATACCAGCACCCCTATTGTGTACTACAGCACACTATCATGTGGTGGAATCCTTTTTTGTGTTCGCATCATGTAACAAAATTTTGTAAGGAGGTAACTTAGTATCCTTGTTCCGCAAAAATATCTTATTTCCAAGAAAAAGTGGATATAAAGGTAGTACGTACTTGAAGGCAGTATATTTTAAGTAATGTTGAGCAACAGCTGGCGCTATTTTGTAATAATGAGTAACTAATTTCGTGTCTGTATTTTTCAGTTCTTTACAATAATTTTTAGAATTTCATACAGGGATGGGTATCTTTTTAAAACGTAAATACGTAAGAGTCTTAAAATTTGGTTTGCAAATACTTTCAAAGAAAAATCGAACAAAATATTGTCAGGGCGCACACAACGTGTGTGGGAACAGTTAGTATGATGATAAATAATAATGGATGCGGTTGAGAGTATTGTCGATAAGTGTAAGTGAGATGCAATGCGCCACAAGCACCCTACTGGAACAACAGTCGAGTGATTTACCAGTTCTTGTTGTCCATTTTCAAATACAGGAATTGTAAAGTACCAGGATTGCGAAATAAAGGTCTTCTGAAGTCATAATCCATTTGAGAAATTACCATATACTCATAGTCTTAAAATTCGAATTTTATTTACCGTAGCTTAAGTGCATTGTAGCTGAATATAAGTTATGTTGTAATATATTCGACGAGATATTAGAGTATCTGATATCTAAACGATTACGGGTAATGTGTCGATATATCCCGTTATAGAAAATCCTGATTTGGAGCTTTGTAAATAAAATTAACTGTAGTTGCATAGCAACATCTATATGTCTCTTACCAAGCAGGAAGTTCTCTGGTAAGATTCTAAACTAACAAAAGAGAAGAGAAGTCTATTATCTCTCAAACAGATGTCCTTTGAAAATCATCGATAAAATTTCAGAATCGGTTACGCAACTGCGTACTTCTTGCAATTCCGCGAAATTTCATCGTCAATTGACAAAACAAACCACTTTTTAACCAAATTCTGAAAATTATAAGAACAAAATCATTTTCGTTTATTTTTATTATAAGTTTTAATACCCAAAATATAAATTATTAAAATCATTTTCCATTTAAATAAAAAATTAATAAAATTTATGGTTTCTTTGAATAATTTAGATAAAATTTTTTAAATTTTTTCGAAATTAGTTTTCGCTTTTCGAAAGTAATAATCTTTTTAGGTACTTTTATGTCTGCTTAAAAATATAAAAGAGATTATTAAAAATGACCTGTACTGTAAGTTGCTTTTGATAAAAATCATTGAAATTCATAAAAGGTAAAAAAAAGTCTTTTATAGCTCTTCTCTTTTTCCTTAAAATTAAATAAAAAAAATTTTTATCAAATGTCATACGTATCATAATTACAGTAATTATGATAATGAGTGCTGAAAAGCGACAAAAATGGATAGCAACAGATATTTTTTTAAATTGTGTGTACAAATTGAAATTAAAACAGAACAAAGTCAGAAATTAAGATAATATTGTGCAAAAAAGATGCCAAAAATTGTACACTTTGTACAAGGACTTTAGCATATTAAAAGAATTATTGCGTGACTCTTATTCACAATATACATTAAGACACAGCTAAAGACTACAACAAACTGATGATGATTAAGGTTCTAGCATACGTTTTCAATATACACCCAATACTGTTTTTACACGGTTTTCATTTAACAAAATAAAAAAAAAATAATTTTTTTTACACGATTTTATTACATTTGGCACGATTCCACATCATTTGGGCTTAGATTTTATTTGTAAAATTTAAGTTTTGCGAAATATTTTTATATCAAAAATTTTGAGGAATTCCCTTTTTGAGCAATTGAAATGTGTTAATATTTTGTGAATTATCGGTGCATCTCTACAAGAAGACGACGAAAACTACAACGTAAAGCCATTTCTTTAGACAGCAAAATTGAAATTTTAGTTCGCCTTCGAAATGAAGAAGGCTCAACATTTCTTATAACAAAATTAAAATTCAATTAGGCAAGTGTTGATTTCTGCAACGAAACTACCTGTTAAGTCTTCATTATACACTAAAAATCCAAATAAACGGTGCAAATACACATTACCTATATGATTTAGAAAAATAAATATGATTTCTTATCTTAAAAAAATTCTTGTTTTTCACTAATTTTAATAGGTTTGAGAGATAAGGAATGTCACTTATTTTGTATATCAATGTCTTTTTTTACACGGTTTTTTTATACGGATTTTTCTGGAACCGATCTACCGTGTAAAAACAGAATTAGATGTATGTATACAATAAGACATTTTTTTATTTTTGGTTCACACATGCTTTAGATATTTTTCCAAAAAAACAGAGATTCACATTCACTCTCTCTCTTTCTCTGTCATTTATAAAAATTGGCAAAAAACGACCTACTTTTGTCACATACTTATAGCAACTCTTGAACACAAGCATTTTTATAAGGACTTTTAGCAGCATCAGAAAAATTGTGATAATGATGACACTGCCGCCATGTTTGAAAATTGAAAACTTCCTTCAAACCCCACACACACACACTTACACATATAAGCCAACCTTCAGCAGTGTCTAAATGATTTGGTGTTGAAAACAGGATAATACACAAAATTATTATTCTTACTTACAAGTTGTTAAGAATTATAACACGAGCATTATTTTTTTTTCTTTGGCAATGCCATCCATGTTTTGAATAAAAAAAGACATACTTAACTTTTTTTAGCCTTGTTTGTATCACATAACAGATATAAATTTGTTCAGCAACAAAAGTTTACTGGCATTAAGTATGTATTTGTATGGATGTGTGCTTTTGACATTTGTAATGTCAAATGTGGAATACAATTATATTATTATGTCACTGTAGTTGTCATTTTGGCTGAATGTAAAATTTATTAAGGTTGTTTGTTATTTGCTGGTAGCAACTGAAATTTAATAAGATTTTTTGTTGCATGACAATGAGCATGTTTTAAAGAAGTAATTTTGTTAATTGTCTTTAATGCAGCAGACTGTGCAAATAAAAGATTTAGGTAATAATAAAAACCGAATTATAATTTTAAACGTTTAACATGATTTAGTCTAGTCTTTTTTATTTAAATGCTAAAGTCTTTTAAAACAGCAATTTATTAATTTTTATTATATTTTTAGTATAATTATTTTAACAGAGTTTCTACAGAGTATGAGTGTAACAAGAAAATTGTGAATTTAAGGCATAGAAAAGAAAGAGTTATAATAAAAAATGGATGAAATTTAACATAAAGCATAATATACTTTACCAAATATCCTGCTCAACGTCAGGCACCCGCTTTAGAAAACCATATTAACATTTGGAGAGATTATCCAATCATTATAGTTGTTTACTTGCTAGTTAAATTGGAAAATTGCTTAGACTTAAGTGAGTGTTAGAAGTAAACATGTGTTGAGATATCAGCGGTTTGTTAAGTAAATTTTTTAATGTTTAAGTATTTCTTACCTTGGCAACTTATTGATCTACTTGGTATATTTGTTGATCTACTTTTCCTTATACTATGATTAACCCAACGATTTTTTTATCAACTCATTATACACTCTGGGCCCCACAAAAGCATGATTTAGTAAAAAGTGTGTTATCAGGTTCACCGAATCCGTCATCAGCACTCTTCGTATCTATCAACTCTGGGTAGTGTTAAGTTGTAAGCATCATCTATTTAACCAACGATTCTCAGATAAAGGATTACGAGAAAAATCGCATTCAATAATCTATCGTCAGTTGGTTAGAACGAAGTCTACCACAACCTAAAGCTTCCCTCTTGCTATTAATATTTTTACTTTAATATTTAGTACCTGATATTGTTATTTGTAATTTAATTTATTCTTTCTTAGAGAGAATAAAACGAACTTAAGCTTGACTACAAATTTCGTTGTATATATTTTAATTAATAATTAAATAATTAATTGATTTAATTATTTGTTTAATTAGGATTTATTTTACTCCATTTGAAACAAATTTATATTTGAATCAATTAAAACATTAATTGAACTTTAATTTTAAAATAAAAATCATTTAGTGGCACTATCATATCTTTGTGAAGCTCGACTAAAGTCCGCTGTGAGCTAGGACAAATCATCTGCAACTATATCCGTCCACTTAAGGATATTTCGTCCGTAATTGAATTGGGTTGAAGTTTATAAAAAGGTTACCATTAAAGGTATTCTCCTAGTTTCGGAGTCCTCCTATCGCTCATATTACGGTAGTTAGATGGAGGCAGTAGGATGGAAGGTATTCTCAAGCGCGGTCTTTTATGATGTGGGTATACCAATGCTCTTATATAGGCTCTGACTTTGGCATTAAGGGTGACTGCAGTGTTATCAGAAAACAATGGGCTTAGAAATACTTCAAGCATATTGTCGTTCTACTGTATAGGGACCGAAAGAATATTTCACTACGATTATATATTCAACCAGATACTTGCTATCATTGCGGCTAGGAGTCGTGCCAAGTTTTTTTCAGAAATTGACTGATCATCTTCGATCAAGATTAATGAGAAAAAAGATAAATACTTTGGAGGCATTTGCTTTTGAAGATCTGTATAATGCCGCTCACATTGAAAGGGCATGTATTTAAAGTAGGTCGCCGTAATATAATATTTCACTTAAAGGGTTTGGTGTTATGGATATATGCTGTCATTATAAAAGCTTTCTATACCTACATTATTAAAATGATTGTCTTCTTCCTCTTATACTTGCGCCTTTTACAATGGAGATAGACAAATGTATAAGAGACAGACAAACATAACAAAAAAGGAAAACTAACTTCAGAAATTAAACTATCCATTCGTATAGGGCTTCATTGTTTCTCTTGAGTGGTTCGTTCCGTTCCACTATAGAGGAGGTATAAATATGTACTGGAGTATGGTCTACGCATACCAGCGACAAAGCTTCTCTTGTTAATGATTCATTCGGATAACAATATTTATTTTAGGTTTACTGCAGATAGATATAAGTTTCACTTTGGGTGGTAGTCATCAGTAATAAATATGTATCTATTAGCTAATGATCCATGATGACAATAAATAGGTTTATCTGAGGCCACAACTTACTGCTACAGCCATTTTGAAAATGGCAAAACTGTAAATAATTGTAAACCACCTTAAAATTTACTCATACTATGAAAAAGCTTACGGTATTACTCTAAGAAGACTTCCTTCAACTTTAATACCTTTTGCTCTTTCGTAAACTAAATTTTTTTTTCCAATAAGTCCTATATACCAAAAAATTTTAAGTCATTTTGTATCGACTGTCACAAAATTCTTTATAAATAATTGTAATTAATAATTGCAATAAAGTTCTGAACATTCTTAAAAATACACAAGAAAAAATTCATTAAGATAATGAATGAATAATTTTAAACCATTAAATGAAAGGCTTTTAAAATCATTTATAAACCATCCACACTAAAAGGCATCAATTCCAAAACGTAGTAAAAATAAATCAAAAACATAAATGAAAAAAAAAATCATCAGCAACATCACGAAAGTAATTATTCACCAGAAGAATAAAAAATTTATTGATTTTTTAAGTTCTTTTTTTATATTTTTCTTGTTTCGACATTTTCTGTTGATTTATACATTAATTAACCCTAAAATAACATCAATAATAAAAATTTATGCTGTTATTTATAAAGACTTTCTTTTATTAATTATACTATTGTAATAAATATAAACAAAAGATTTATTTTTATTTGTTTGGTTATTTATTTAATTTCATTTAAATAAAAATTAAAGCCATTAAAATTAAAGAAGAATAAAGCAGAAGGAAAAGTAAGTTTTTTTAGGAAATGACAGCAAACCATTTATATGCATAAAGTCATTAACATTTTCTGGTATTTGCAGTAATAAAAAAATTAAAGGAATTTTATGTCTATTAGAATAATGGAATATCATTTCTTTCCATTTTGAAGAAAAAACTAGAACTCAAAGATTAGCAAGTTTCCCACCTCTACATCAAATCAATGGAGGGCGTTTTTTCTAGGAGACGACACATAGCACTCCATTTCCTTTATCCTAGGACCCGCTACAGCAGATCAACAATCTACTTAGCTGGAACAACAACCGATTAACGAAACTAACACAAGGCAAAATAACAACAGACTGAATCTTATGGCTACACGAAAAGGAAGTCGTGAAAACAGCTGCGACAAATCGTGTAAGATGGAGATGCTCTGTGGAAGCCATATGCTGCCAAGAGGGGTAATGGAAAAAAAGAGCTCTTAAATAACGAAATGACAGAAATGGAAGTTTAAGGCGGCTCTTGCCTTAGTTATACCAAAAGGGAGTAATTGCGAAATCAAATCTTATTCCTATAAAATGAGTTGATCATCCTTATTGCTATTGCTGATATATCAGCTAGGCAGATGGGATACACAGGTGCCCAAAGAATTGAAAACACTAGATCTCCAGTGCAGAAGCGGAAAAGTCATGTAACCATTACCTTTCTATCATAAAAGGTAAAAGAAAAACCCGTGGAGCGGACATAGGCTCCACATTTGCAGTTCCCTATGAAATTAGTAGTTAAGTTACACAGTAGCTTTTTCGCATCCTTAAAATTTAACCAAAGCAAGTTTATTGATGTCAGGCAATTCGATTCATTAGGAGCATTCGTTATATAAAATATGAAATTATCAAAAAATGACACATAAATAATACATTGGCTTTATCATTTTTAGCTTTTTGCAAAACAAATAAATGATCTGATATACTATCTTAAAGAACCTGATTTTCACCAACACCAAGCAGCCCTTTAAAATCTTCTCGATTTCTTTTAAATTTTTAAACAATTATTTTACAATTGATAACTCAGATTCAAATTAGCTTAAAGTAGATGGAGTACGAGATGCAGTACGTTACTTTAACTAAAACATGACCTTAATTAACTTTGTTACTACGTAGGAGCGTTTTATTCTTCTAGTCTCTGAAACAACCAACACCTACAGCGTCGTATTTTCTGATTTTTATCTTAATTTAGTTAGGTTTTGCAGTTTGTTTACTTTTATTTCAAATTAGCTGTAACCATACACGTTGTGTGCGTCCTGACAATATTTTGTTCGGTTTTGTTTTGAAAGTCATCCACACCAAATTTTTAAACGCTTACGTATTTACTTTATATAAAGGTACCCATCCTTGTATAAAATTATAAAATTTATATAAAATTTTAACAATTATTGTAAAGCTCTGTATAAGGTTTTCAAAATATTTTAAGAACGATGTAATTCCACACAGTAAAAATACAAATCAAATACATATTTTATTTCCGCTTTCAAAAATAAAAGATGCCTTGAAGTATACAGAACCTTTAAATCGGTATATTGGAATTGGGATACTAAGGTAAATCCTCACAAAATTTTGTTAAACTCCATCCGGTAGTTTTTACGTGATACGAACATAGACAGACACACATGAAATGAGTTACGTTTTATTATATGTATAGATAGGCTTAATAGATATATAATGGGTGATCCATTTCGAGGTTCCCTACTTTTTTAAAGAAAAAAACTCAAATTTAATGGAGAATGTTTATTATCATTTAAAAAAACATTCTTTGGCATTTATTTTTTGAAGATTATGTCTATCAAATATTAGCCGTTGCTACATCGGAGATGATTCATCCTTTGAGTCCAATATTCGATGAGTCGTTCAAACATTTCGACTGGTAACTGGCGAATGACACGCGTAATGTTTTCCTCCAAGGCCCAAATCGAATTGGGTTTGTCCGCATAAACTTTAGACTTTAAATAACCCCACAGGAAAAAGTCTAAAGGTGTGATATCACACGATATTGGTGGCCAATCAACCGGCCTAAAACGTGAGGGTATGAGTTCACCGAAATGTTCTCTTAATAAATCTATTGATTGACGTGATGTGTTGGAAGTGGCGCTGACTTGCTCAAACCAAATGTCCCCGAGATCACGAGCTTCAATTTCAGGCATGAAATAGTCGGTTATCGTGGCACGATAACGGTCGCCATTGACGGTTACGTTTACACCGGCATCATTTTTAAAGAAATATGGGCCGATGATTCCACCGGCCCATAAACCACACCAAACCGTTGTTTTTCTGGATGAAGTAGTAGCTCTTGAATCACTTCAGGTTGCTCTTCGTCCTAAATGCGGCAATTTTGTTTGTTTACATACCCATTGAGCCGGAAATGGGCCTCATCGCTAAACAAAATTTGCCTCGAAAACGTCGAATCTTTCAAGAGCCCATAGGGCGAAGCGATTCAGGCGCAAGTCTTCGCATTATGAAATTCGAAACAATACGAAACAAAAATAACATGATAGCATGACACGAATCACGCGTGATCTGTCAAAAAGAGGCTATTGAGAAAAGTACCTCGAAAAGGAAGGTATGATTTACGTTTTGTAAGCTTAGGGACTTATTTTACAACAAAAAAATCAAAAAATGTGCCTGGAAAAAAATTTAGGCCTTAATTTTGTAAAACGAAATGTTAAATGTTAAACGAAATGTTAAACTTTGTAAAACGAAATGTTAATGTTGTAAAACGAAATGTTAAATATTTAAAATTTAAACAATTTCTTAGTATTTTTCATACAAAATTAAAGCGTTTCCAACGCTTTTCAAAAGCGTGAAACCATATACATCTTTATTGAAAATATACACACATATAATCATAATTTATAGTTTTATAAATGTAAAAATTAACCTTTGGATTAATTAATTTTATAAAAAAATATCGGCTGTCAGAGCTTTTAACCTCATATAAGTACTATTTCAATGGAAAACTACAATTTTAAAATTTCATTTTTTCATGATTGTTGCAGTTTCTATAACTATAAACTTAAAAAAATATAAACTTAAAAAAATTCAATTGAAAATTTAAACAGCAAATGATAAAAAAAAATGTTTCATATTAATTGTATAATCTTTTTTTAAGTATTTCTTTTCTTTTCCATGAATATATATTTCTATATTAAAACTTAAAAACACTTTTTATAATAAGACTCGGTTTGGCACTTCATAGACTTTATATTTTGCATTTAATTAAAGGTATTTAAACGAAAATAAACAAAAAAGCAAAATACTGCCGCCATAATATAAAATTTATGACCTTAAAATAAGGAAGAAAAAAAGTTAATAATTTATGTTAAGCCCTGATGGTCATTGTTTATTTACTGAAGAGCTTTCTTTTTGTTTCGTAACTGTTTCCATTATTTCAAGGGACTTGGTTGTATATTTCAAAAGTACATTTTAAAATTCCAACTGAAATTAAATATTCTTAGAAGGAAAAGTAAAAATAGAAATAAAATAGAAAACAAAAACGGCGATAACACTTTTTGAGAATATTTAACTTCAACTTATTTATTCATCGCTTTACTTCTTTATATAAAACGAAAAATTGCATTGTGTCGTAAACAAAAAAAAGCAGAATTTGAAAAGTGTTGTTGCAGTATAAACAGAACGATGGAAACGGAGTTGTGAAACCTGTATAAGGGTATTATAGTTTTTGGATTTATTAAATATTTTTAATTAAATTTATTAAATTAATCAAGCTCGATACTTTGCTGCTCCTTCGTTTAGCATTATCCAGGTTTAACAAGCTTTTATAAAAATTATCAGAAAATACTTAAGGTTAAATTGCAAATATCAGCAAAATTTAAGAAAAATTCCGTTTTGGAATTTAAAAAGTGTTGACCGTGTTACTCTTCACACCACTGGTTTTTTTATTGGAAAATATTTTATGAAACATTTTTACCTCATCGTGGAACAACAGAAGCTTTATTAGCCTTAAAACTTGGGTATTGAGAAACTAAATATTGAAAGAAATTAACAAGTAATCGCAGAATAACCACAATAGTTTTTTTTCTTGTTTTTATGCTAAAAGAGATAAAAAATGCCACATTTTACAACCAATAATTAACAGACATACATATGAGCCCAATTAATGTTATGATTTCCAATTTCACAATAATATACATTCGATTTTTACTCATATGGATTTCAACTTTATTATT
Organism: Phasia obesa; assembly: GCA_949628195.1. Classification (NCBI taxonomy): domain Eukaryota; kingdom Metazoa; phylum Arthropoda; class Insecta; order Diptera; family Tachinidae; genus Phasia; species Phasia obesa. Next base: position 80,294,305 of record OX451218.1, read on the forward strand.
ACAAATAAAACTTTATTATTACAAATATACAGCCATGTCACAGAGCTAAATTCCGTTCGGAAGTGGAATTGATTCCATACTTTGCTTCTCTAGAAAACGTAAAACGAAAAAAAATTTCGGAATGAAACCCCTTGCAATTTGCTTTGTGGAATTTATATTTTAAGCAATTTATAGCCGTTTAAACTATTCAGGACATCCTTTTATTAAAATTCTGCGGCGTATTTTATCAATTTACTGCTGTATTAAAGCAAAATACGGAATCAATTTCACTTCCGATCGAAATATAGCTCTGGAACATGGGTGATTGTTTTCTACATTAATTTTTATGTTGGCACATTAAAAGAGGTTTTGTATTTTTTTTTTGTTTTAATGAAATTTTTGAACAGAATCTATAACAAATTTAATGAACAGAATCTATAACAATTAAAACCATTTCGATCGAAATAGAAACTACGGAATCACATCACTTCCAAACGGAGTCTGTGACATGCCTGATAATATACAAAAAAATTTTATAAAATTTTTACAAAAATTTTTCTATAAAATTTTCGATAAAATGTTTACAAAAAATTTTCTTTAAAATATTACAAAAAAGTTTCTTTAAAATTTTAAAATTTTACAAAATTTTTTTTAAAATTTTACAAAAAATTTTCGATAATATTTTTAAAAAAATTTTTGATAAAATTTTACCATAAAATTTCCGGTAAGTTTTTTACAAAACTTTTTTGATAAAATTTTTACACAAATAAAAATTTTATATCTTTTTATCATATTTGTAATAATGATAATGAAAATCAAAAAAGTTAAAACCGAATATACATACATACAAATATTATTGGGAAATCGGAAAACATAATAGAGTAAGAGAATACTTAACATTACTATGGTGAAGGTTATTTCAGATTCGGTATGGGAGAATATAGTACTCTTACTTGTTTATCGTAATAAAGAAATCATGTTAATTAAAAATTAAATGATAAATAAAGATTTTAGATCCTCTACTGGTAAGACATTATGGTAATCTGGCAAAAAAAAAATCATTTTAAAAATCGAATATCTCCCAAACTATAACATTTGTAAGCACAGTTTTTTCTACTTCTTAAATAAAGAAATCCACATAAAAAATTTATTCGGTTCAAAAATACTAAATTCCCATCAGTATATTTTTTGATATTTCCGGTGTGTTGTCACGACTTCTTACAGATTTATTAAAGATACTTTGATAAATATTTACAGAGTGGTGGTACGATATCTATAGTGTGTGAGTCTGACTCGCGATTTATTTCTCTATACTCGGAGTTTTTTAATTTTATTACATCACCAATGATGGTATATTTAGACAGTTTACACGATTGTGCTATCCTACAGAGCAGCGATGTCGAAAATTCAACAAATTTGTACACAATTTTTTCTTACGCCTTTATTTTCCTTCATGGTATCCAATACAATTGCAAGTGCAGCATGTTCGAATCATTATATATATCTGTCTACACTTATTTATTTTGCATATAAAAGTCGTTTCACTTCAAAGACCTGTTGTTTTTTTTAAGAGACAATAGTAAAGGATGGCATAATTTTGTTTAGCTTTCTGTTAAACAGTATTGTAAGCAACTTAAAATATAGTGCTGCAATTAGCTCTATTTGTCACAAAAAGTAAACTTGTTAAATGGTACCTACTCAACCTTTATAGAAAATGTTGACAGCAAATTAAAAAAAAAAAAAAAAAACAAAATATCTATTATTCACGATGACAACGGAAAAATAATGAAAATAAAAATTCCCAACAAACACATAATAAAAATAAAGCCCAAAATAGAAAACAAATATCGAAAGCCCTTACAAAATATGCTTTAAGTATATTTAACAAAAGCACAAAAAATTAAGTAAAACATAAAAAAGCCTATTATAAGAACAGCAACAATAACAATCATTAAATCAGCATTATCATGAACAGAAACTAACAATAACAACAAAAAAGGTAAAATCCAGGAATAAAACAAAATCAAAAAAGCAATTGTAATATCGACACATTTTAATGGAGGATACCTTTGAGTGTGACTAATGTTAAGCAATTTGGCACAAAAGCTCTAGAGACTTAACAAAATGTTTTACTAGACTGTACTACACCAACAACAGTAACAACAACGTCTACTTGGCTTGTATAATGACAAATACAAAATTGGCCCGAAATTGCCAGCCAGGAAAGCAAACAACAAACCAACCAACAACACGACTGAGAACTGGCAATAAAAAAAAACAAAAACACTTAAAGTTTGTACAAATGAAAGGACAAAATCGTTAATGTTAACAACATAAGAAGACAACAAATAAACAACAACAACAACAATACTACACATTAAAGTCACTAACAGCAGCCATTGTCAGGGAACAAATCGAAAAACGAAGTTAAAAAAAAGAAGAACAAATGACAAAAAACAATCAAAGTTATTTATTAGTAACGAATAACAGCACAACAACACTAAGAACAATCGAGCAAAACAAAATAAAAAATCTGCATTCAATTTGCTTATCAACAACATAAAGAACAACAAAGTTTTGTAGAACTTTTGATACAAGGGTCCTTAAAGCTTTTCAATGTTTCCTACGTACATATGTGTTAAACAGTTCTGAAGAGTGTAAATTCTTTTTAAATTTTTATTTTAAGTCTATTTGTTTTTAACACAGGCTACAAGCTTTAAGCTTCCACAAAAATATATTAAAAAATCAAAATTATCTCAGCTTACTCCTAAAGCCTTTTAAACAAGAACTAACTTAAAAAATAATTAAAATTAAACTATATGGGCCATATTCTTAAAAAATAATATTGGTTTATTGAACAAATTTTGTATGAAAATTAGTTTTAGAAACTTTTTATAAAACAAAATTATTTTTTTTATGAATTTGGCCCTAAGAGTTTAGAGATTGCAATTTTTTTAAAATGTTTAAAAGTTTCTTTGGTAGCCGTATATCTGTTCAAAGATATTATAGCTTGTGTCAAAATCGTCAGCAGATTTTGCCATGAAGGCTTGTAAAAATCGTTACAACAAATAAATATCTTTAGCCTGTATATGTTTTTTTTTAAAACTCCTATTGATATTATATATCTATTATAAATACACTAAAAGCTTTAAGTTTTATAAAAAATACAAGAAAAGCTTTAAGCTATTCTTCAAGACACCCAGATATTTTTTGAACACAAACTTTAACAACAAACCTAAAAGAATTACTTAATAAACTATAACGTTATTTAACTTTCTATATTTAAAATAAGAAATAATATCTAAAGGTAGTAGTAGAATTTATTTTTACGAAATGCCTGATGGTGGATTATGTTACGGCCATTTGGAATTTTTTAGAAATCTAAGATTCCTTTATCTGGCTTTGGTTAATTTCAAAAACGAACTCGAAACAATTAGAAATTATTCATTTGAATGTTTACACTTTATAGTAAGAAAACTTTAAAAAAAGTAAGAGCTTTTTTCAAAAACATTTTGTGGCTTTTATTGAAAAACTTTAGAACTTCGGCACAAAAAGCTGAAGTTTTTCTTGAAGTATTTAGCTACAAACGTTTACTAAAAAGCTTAAAGCTTATTTTAACAAAGCCTAAAGCTTTTGATTAAAATCTAAGAAGTTTAATATGTACTAGCTGTACCCACACACGTTGTGTGCGTCCTGAAAACATTTTGTTCTATATTGCTTTGAAAATAATCCACAACAAATTTTAAGACTCTTATGTAATTACTTTATATAAAAGTACCCATTCCTGGATAACATTTATATAAAATTTAAAAATTCTAAAAATTATTGTAAATCTCTGTAAAAGGTGATTGAAATATTTCAATAACAATGTTATTCAACAAAGTACAAATACAAATCAAATACAAATTTTATTCAATTGGATATTTGGCAGAAATTTTAAAATAGCTCCATCTGTTGCGCAACTGTGTTTAAAATATACCGCTTTCAATTCATCTTTTGTCATTATTTTAAAATAGCGCCATCTGTTGCGCAACCGTGTTTAAAATATCCCGCTTTAAAAAACAAATAAATCCTTAAAGTATGCAGTACCATTAAATCGGTAAAATATCTGCAAATTTTCACTGCTTTTTCTCCAATTTCTCTTGGAAATAAGATACTAAGGTATCGCCTCACAAAATTTTGTTAAAATCCATCCAGTAGATTTTACGTGATGCAAACACAGCCAGAGAGACGGCCAGGAAATTAGTTACTGTTTTATTATATGGATAGTAGTGCTGAGAATTTCTGCTACTTTTTATTACTCGATACTATTCAATACTTATCAATTGGGTACTCAATAGTACTCAATAATTTTGTTTACATAATAAAACCGAATTGTTAATCAATGTTTTAATGAAGTTGTTCAATTTTCTATTTAATTTGTTTCCAAAACGTTAACGTTAAAAGTATCGAGTAACTACTTTTGAGCATTGAGTACTCAACAAAATTATCAAATACTCGGTACTCGATGCGCACTACTCAATACTTTGCCAGCAATAATGTATAGAAGAGTATTGCAAGCAATTTTGACAGTTTTTCTTAATATCCGAACTCAGTGGCTTTAACTTTAAAAGCTTAATGTTTTTCCAAAAAATGCTGTTGTTATTTCTGATAAGTTTCGATGTTGAAAGCAAAAGCCGATTTATATTTAAAATTTTTTTCCACTTTAATAAAATGACGCCTTTAAATCTCTGCTTCGGTATTAATATTGTTTATATCAATATATTGGGACACAAACAACAAACGTATCGCCACAAGAAATCAATGACAAAATGTCATTAGTATTAACAACTTTGCTAAGAACACATTTAAAATAAAGTACCAACATCAAAACAAAGTAATTTTTCTTTGTTGAATATATTGAAGTGTGCAAAAAAAAGAAAAAAACAAAAAGAACAAAAAATCGTTAAGCAAATGAGCTCAAGTTTCGCAATGTCTTAAAAGGAAAAAAACGCACACACATACAGATTAACTTGAGTGCTGAATATTATAAATATATATGTACACATACAAGCATACATATATATGTACATGTGGGGGGTAAAATTAAATTTTTAAGCAGAGATGACATTTACCAGGACCCAACCAAATGAGCTGAGAGTTAAAAGCTTTATGTGTTAATGGCTCCGTTGATGATGCCGATGATGATGATGGAGATAATAATTATAACAACACAGCAATAATAATAACGATGATGACATACTTGAAATACAAAATAAGCAATAAGCCTATATGTATTTCTTCGCATGCATGCTTGTAAACAACAGGCTATGTGTGTGAGTAAGCATGATTGGTATGTTCGTAAGTATGTATGTATTTATTGCTTTTATCCAGCATACTGAATTAAAACCAATAAAGCACTTTAATTTGCTTTTTTGTTTTTCATCATTATTTTTATTTATTCTTTTTATCTCTGTCGTTATATGACTTTTTTTATTAAGACCTGCATCCACTTGTGAGTTTGGAGTAAAACAAAAAATGCTTTATTTCTTATTTTTTGTAGCTTAATTTATGTCTTTTTTGATAATATTTAAGCTGTTAAAGGTAAATCTTATTTTCGCGTTAAAATGGCTCTAAAGAATTACTTATTGCTTGGACCAATGTCGAGACATGACTCAGAAAAATTTTTATTTTTAAAAATTTTGCTAATTTTTTTATGCTTCCTCATCTGCTGTGGCTTTAAGTTATAGTCACATTTAAATGATTTATATGTGTTTTTTTGCTTGTAAAGATAAACCAAAAATTAAAACAAACGTCCTACGTTTTGCTTGAACGATTTAATTTAAAAAGGTATTAAAATAAAAAAAGAAGAGGAAATATTTCACAGGGGAATGACTCGTAAATTTTGTTTACAATTAAAAATGTATAAATAATAAAATAGTCAAGTGCGAGTTAGTCTCACACACGTAGGGTTCCGTAATATGTTTAGTTCGACTTTAAAAATTCAAGTTGTTTTTTTTTTGGGGGGAACCCTTTAATTTTAGGATTAATGTCATATTCGCGAAAATTGCATCATTGGAACACCCATGTTCCGACAATGGTAATACACTTTCTATAAAAATATGTATTCGTGAAAAACATATCACTAATGGATAACCTTAAATTTTTAGTAATTGTTATAGGGGCCGAAGTAGCACATCTACTCTTAACATTTCAAGAGTCTCTCTATTACGGTTTATAAAATAAGGCTCTTTACGAAAAAATCATATCACTGTCGGAATATCCTTTAATTTTATTAATTGTTACAGCAGCCATGGCAATTCCCTTTCTATAAATATATCAAGAGTCTACCTATTGCGATTACAAAAATAACTTACTATACGTGAAAAACAGAACACCCTATAATTTTTAGTAATTGTCACATCCGCCGTGGCAACACATCTTCTGTACAAAATTTTAAGAGTCTACCTATTACGGTTTAAGAAATAAGGCGTTACACATGAAAATCACGTCATTGCCGGAAAGCCCTTTAGTTTTTATTATTTTTATAGGGGTCATAGTAATACCCCATCCATATTTATGCAAATCACGTTACTGTCGGAACACCCTTTAATTTTTACTATTTGTTATAGTAGCCACAGTAATACATAAAATTTCAAGGTTCTACCTATTATCGCTTAAAACTTAGGCCATATACATAAAATCACGTCACTATGGGAACACCCTTTATTATTTAGGTTAAATTTTGTACGTAACGTTTGTTTTTACCCTTTGGGTAAAAACAAACAAAAGTTGATCCTCATTTAAAACTCAGTACTTATAACAGCCGAAATTTTTGGGTAGGCGAATTGACTGACTTCGTTTTTTAAGTTTTTATTCACAACTTTTAGTTAAAAGTCTACTGTCAAAAGAGTCAGCCCAAGAGCTGGAATTGTGGCATTATGTTAAAAAAAATAAGTTCAAATTTATATCCAAATATTTTGTCCGTTAAAAGTGCTGAGATCAAAGGGACAACCAAATTCTTGCTTGGTATAATACATGATATTATACATGTAGTGATAGAATTGGTCCAAGCATGAACTTGTTTCTCATTACTTTTAACAGCCGAAATTTTTGGATAGGAACTTGGATTTATTTTCAAATTTATGTCTGTGGCGATCTGACTGACTTCTTTTTTACGTTTTTTTATTTACATCTTTTAAAGGGTGTTTTTTATAGAGGTATAGAACTTTAAGTTGGCATTACTTTTCAAGATGGCGACCGATTTAACAGCTGTCAAGTGATTTATTCTCAGTTTGGTTTAGCAATTCATCATGAATAGACTCACGCCTGAACAGTAAGGCATAGATTTGTCGAATGGGCCCAAAACGAGATTACCGTTGTTCCCGATATTCATAAGCGAATTTTGTTTAGCGATGAAGCGCACTTCTGGCTACGTCAACAAACAAAACTGCCGCATTTAGAGTGAAGGTAATCGTCAAGTGTATGTCGAAACACCGTTTCATCCAGAAAAACTGACTGTTTGGTGCGCTTTATGGGCTGGTGGAATCATTGGTCCGTACTTTTTCAAAAACGATGGTGGCCAGAACGTTACAGTCAATGGTGATCGGTATAGAGCCATGATTACTAACTTTTTCATTCCTGAATTGAATAACCATGATGTCCAGGAGATGTGGTTTCAACAAGACGGCGCAACATGTCACACAGCTCGTGCCACAATAGATTTATTAAAAGACACGTTTGGTGACCGCCTAATTTCACGTTTTGGACCTGTGAATTGGCCTCCAAGTTCTTGTGGTTTAACACCGCTAGACTACTTTCTGTGGGGCTATGTAAAGTCATTGGTCTATGCGGATAAGCCACAAACGCTTGACCATTTGGAAGACAACATTGCCGATATACGGCCACAAATGTTGGAAAAAGTCATCGAAAATTGGACGTCCAGATTGGACTACATCCTCGCCAGCCGTGGCGGTCATATGCCAGAAATCATATTTAAAATGTAATGCCACAAGATTATCTTTCGGATAAATAAAATTCATGTCAATCGAATAATCCATCGTTGTTTTATTGCAACTTAAAGTTCTATACCTCTATAAAAAAAACCCTTTAGTTTTAAATTTACGGTCAAAAGAGGCACCCCAAAAGCTATAGCCTGGTACGCCACATATAAAAAAATTCCTCGTATTTAGATTTTTCTAGATGATTACTCACCGAATTTCCTTTTTACTTCCTAGCAAAAAAATCGCTTCGCGTTATATAGGTTTCCAAGGGAATGACGAGTTGTTGTGGCTTACAAACCTCTTCATGTTTGACCTGATATTTGTTCCCGCTGACCCACTTAGTAGCTTCTTCTTTTAAACGATTATTTCAGAGATGATGTAGATGTAGATGTCCCAAAATCGTACTGAATTAAGTTTGTAACTAATCGTATTTTAAAATTTTTTTATCTCTACCTTGCAGATGTGCTTCTTAGTTTGTTCTATGTAAAGTTAACAATTATTGTTTTGACAATTTGTACCAAGGATGATAGAAGACAAGGTTACGCCTTTTCAAAAAAAAAATTTAAATTTTCTGCCGGCCTAACAACGTCATGAAACTGTCTTCCAATCAGTGTTGGGATTTGTGGTGCAATTGTACCAACTTTAGTACAATCGACAATTGAGTGGTACAGTGGTACACTTAAAACCATTTGTTTGTTCTCTTTGCTAATATTTAAACCAATATTCAAGCCAATATTGAGGCCATATTACCAAATTTACTGAAAAGGGTGTTAAAAATTGGACTATTCGAATGGACCATGTAACTCGTAGCTACGGCGAACTTATACCGAAAATTATATTTAAAAAATAAATCTCATAAAATTATCTAACAAATCATAATCATTCAAACAATATTGCTGCTATGGTGCTAAAAAAAAAACTCCAAAATATTCTGTAATTATGAAGCTGTGCTCAGACTAGTCAAATATTTGACCAAATAGGCGTAATCACTAGATAATGTAAAAAATATTTTGGTCTTCTCAAACAACCATTAAGTTATATAAGTTTTTACTCATATTTAGACGATTATCATATAAATCATCATTTATTAATATAAGTGTCATAGCAAAAAATAGTGGTTCCGTTTTTTTCGTAGTAATATGTGACTAGTCTGAACACTTGACCAGAAATTATATTTTTTTCCTAAAAATATGACGACTTAAACATAATTCTTTGCAAGAAGATGCTTGATTTATTTTTTTAGTAAAACTTTAACAGCTACAAGTCACATATTTGTAATTATTTCGAAACCGAAAGAACCAACCATAAACCACATTTAATTTTTAAAAGATAAAATATATTTTGTTCATTTCCTTTAATGAAAACATCATGAATTTTTTATGCTTTAAGTAAAAAAAATGTTCCTTGTTTTTGACAATTATTTTTATGGTTGTTACATATCATGTGTGTGTACGCGTATGTGTGTATATATATGTGTATGTAAGCAATCAAACATGGATGCATTTGTTAATGTGTATATTAGTTTTTATTAACTCACTGCTTTGAAGAGTTACTTATTTATATGTATGTATGGATGTGTACTTTTATTTTATAAATAATTTAATACCTAATTTCTTATTTTCGCTTATTTTGGGGTTGTATTTAGGCAGTAAATTATTGGAATAATAAAACAAATGCACGTATTTACATGCATATTTAGGATCTATTTAATGTGTTTTTCTGGACATTGGAACATAGGAAAAATGAGTTTGAAAAGGACTTTATTTATTTTATGTGTAGATGTAAATGCTTTATATATACAGACAGTGGGTTACAATATCAAAAATGCATCAAGGTTTTCCTCTTCAAGGGAATGTTCAAAACTAGCTTCTTTTACTTAAATACACCTTTTACCGATGAGCGGATGTAATTCTGGACTTTCACAGAGCAAAACACAATGGACGAAGGCAAGAAAGTTTCTGTGAGTAACTAACAAACTGTTACATTTCTTGAATTAGTATTTACTTAATTTTCGTTGAGACTTATTTCATCGGCTGCTGCTTCAGATCGTGAGCTGTTTTTATTTTTTTTATTTTTTTTTGTAGAGGCAGACCATTAACCGAAGCAGACCATTAACTTCATGGGTCCCTTTTCGACCACCTTTGTCCCTCAATTATTTCTGACATCCGACTAGAAATTTACGAATACCTTACTTTCATTGAGTCTCGTGCTATCACTAACCTTTTACTCTCGACTATGGTGATTTCAGACTGGCGACTAATGCATGTCGACATTCTTCCTTATCAGAGAATCTATGGTAATTGATAACATTTACTCAAGACTAAGGTCTCCACAGCATCTCCATTTCTATAATATGTGTCTGCTTGTGGACACAAGTCTAGTTAAAGGCAAAATCTGCTCTGCCCTGTTAGCCCTTTTCCAGGCACAGTCTGGAAGTATCTTCTTACCTCGATTTTTAACTTGGCTAGATAACAGTTAACCATTTGTTGGCACCCAGATTATATTCAAGCTCCTTCTTGTTGTTCCTGCCAACTTGTAGTGAAAAATTCCAGAGTCTTTAATGGGAATCAAACAAACAATCCCAGACTGATAGACTAGCACACTACCTACTAGACTTTACTTTTAAAAAAAGAATTTTCAGGATCATGATCTCAATTTATTAAAATTTAAAATTATATACTCCTTATTTTATTTAAAATATTTTTACTCTTATTTAGCTATAGTTGTTAGAATTACTTTATTAAAAAAAGTATTTGTTTTTGGTTAAACACTTACGTACGTAAAAAAAAATTTACAAATGTGTGAGAGATTGTATGAATGAGACACTTTCTTGTTCGTTGCTTTAAGTTTTAGATTTTTAATTTTGCTATTTCCATCATTCTTATATATGTGTGCGCGTATATATAGTACGATGTATGTATGTGAGTATATATAGTACGTTTGTATGTATGCGTTTGTTAGTTTAAGAGGATAATGTTAATTAAATTTATATTTTAAACATTTCAAGGCAACGTGCTGCACAGAGAACTCAAAACCCAAAAGCAGAAAAGAAAAACAACAAAAAATAGGAATAAATAAAAAATAGAAAATAGAAAAGAAAAATAAATGCAAGAAATAGATGTGCAATGCACTACATTATGTTGTATTAAACTTTAGCTAATTTGTGTGGCTTTGCTTTGTTTTGTTGGGATAAAACATGCACACGCACACACTCACACACACACTTTTGTGTGAAAGAAAACTGTGTTAATGTTTATGAAGCAGTTTAATTCGTATTGTTAAGCAACTTAGAAAAAAGCTTAATGTAGGTCAAAAAATACATCGAAAAGAAGTACATACTCGTACAAAACATACTAGAAGAGGCAACTACAAAAAAAAACTCTAAGCTAAAATTAAATATTTAATGCATTTTAGGAGGAGAATTAGGTATCAATTAATTTTAAAATTAATTCAAAGAAAAATTAAATTGGGATATTTCCATTTTAGTTGGCTTTTTGAAGTCTATTTGAATTTATGAATATGATTAAGTTCCAATCTTGATTTTTTTTATCTAAATTATTTAAAGCGTGTTTAAGATTTTTTAAATCTTGTTTATTGGGCACCTTTTTAATTTAGTTCATTTACTTACTTCCTTACATCAAGAAATGTTTTCTAGGACATAATAATGGTAGCTTATTTTCCTCCTATATATAGATATAGAGGGAATCCTGTGAATATTAAATATATCATATTTTCTTCAAGTTAAATTTTGGTTATTTATACTTTTCTCGACAAATGAAAAAAAAAAAAACAAACGAATTCAGCATATTGAAATGCTTACTAACTTGCTTAATTAATACATGAAACTATGCCATAATCCTAACAAAGCTTTGAAATAAAAAATAAATATCTTTAGTTTTAATTTATACCATCACCATCACCATTTCAAATTACGTTTTATTGCTTTTAATATTTTGAATTACAAATTTTCCCCAAATGAAACATCTTCTTGACCCAAATTCAATTCTCGTTTGTTTTTAAGCCAAAATGTATTCATACTGTTAAATATTCAACAATAGACGTAAAAATTCTCTTAATCTTACAACCCCTATACATCTTAGAGGAAAACAAAAAAAAATAAAGAATATATACCTATTTGCATATTTACAGGAGCCAAAGCATTCGATTTTTCCTATGAAAGCTTCAAGCCAAAGAAAAGTTTGGTTTCAAAAGCCAACAACTTTAATCATAAAAATTTTATTTTTTTTTAATTTTGTTTTTTTTTTCAATTTATTTTATGAAACATTTTTTAGGTTTCAGTGGCAGAAAAGTTTGGCATGTAGAAACAGCAGAAAAGAAAATTAAATAAAACAAAAAAAAAAAAAAACAGCAAGAAGAAGTAAGCTGCATAAATAAAACAACAAAAGAAGCGCTGGGAAAAGTTATAACAGGAAACGCGTAGCACAAAACATACACACACAAAACAAATGAAATTTTAAAAACCAAAAAATATATGTATGTATTTTAGCATACAGCTTTTAAAGCCGCATAATTAAAGTTGTATGAAGGGGGCGACACACCCAAAATATAAAATATATTTAGCTAAACAAAAAAGTGCTGTGGCATTAAGACAATCATATCCATAATACAACCCAGCAAGCACTCGTTTGAAATATGATAAACATTTGGTAGTAAATGATTATAATATCATATTTGAAACTTGGGTTTGTTGGGAAATATCCAGAGAATACAAAGCTACACATTTTAAATAAAATTTGTTATCACCTGTGTATACAGGGTGTCCGCCGGGATGGTATACTAGTCGTGAAGTAGACACGTGGCCAATTCAAATTTAAGTTTCCATTTAAGATTCAGTATTACATTTAAGATTCAGTTGACACAATACTATTTACGCCGATTTTCATGAACAAATTATAATGCGTGATGAGGCACATTTCCATTTGAATGGATATAAATAGAATAGTCGGTTGTGGGTAATGAGAAACCCTCAAATTGCATCCTTTAAAAGTGACAGTCTGATGAGCAATTGGGTAGGAGGAATCATTGGACCTTACTTCTTTGAAAATGAAAACGGCGTAACGGTAACTGTAACTGGGGAGCGATATCGTGATATGATTGAAAACTTTTTAACGCCACAATTGCATGCTTTAGGCTTGATTAACATGTGTTAACAACAAGACGGTGCCACATCGCATACAGCCACGATTACAATAAATATACTGCGAGTTCTCTTTCCACAACAAGAAATGGTGATGTTGATTGGACTCCACGGTCGCCTGATTTGACAGCTCCGGACTTCTGCTTTTAGGGATATCTGAAAAGCATATCTGCAACAAACCAGAGACGCTTGAGCAACTCAAACAAAATATTCGTGATGAAATTAATGAAAAACCGCGTGAAATATTTGAGAATGTAATGAAAAATGCGCTCAAGAGGGCTTGCATTTGTGAGGCTAACAGAGGCGGACATTTATCTGATATTGTATTCTGTACACAATTGCCGACATTAAATAAAACATTAATCAATAGAAGATCCATTCTCTTTCATTTAATCAAAAATTATAAGCAAACAAAGCAGTATACCGTCCTGGCGGACACCTTATATATTATATTTTTTCACCAATAACCTTTATATTAACATATATAGTTTGACGAAACACAGACTGAATTGAAATAGTAGCGTGGTACCTCCCATATAAAGTGAAAAATTATTATCGTGAAAACTAATAGGTATGGTCTTGAAAATAAGTAAAAGTAACCTCCATACCATGCGTTTACTCTAGAAAAAGATAGGTTGAATTGAGACAGTAAGCGTGGTACCTCCCGTACAAAGTAAAAAAATTATTATCTTGTATCCAGAGAACTGCAATAGCTAGCGCCTTGGAGTTTTGTATCAGTAACCCTCATATTAAGGTACAATGTGTAGAGAAACTCAGACTGGATTAGAATGGTGAGCGTGGTACCTCCTATACAAGGCGAACAATTATTATAGTGTACCTAGAAAACTGCAATAGATAGACCCTTGAAACGTTGAACGAGTAAACCTTATACTAATGTGTATAGTGTAGTAAAATACAGACTGGATTGGGACAGTGGGCGTGATACCTCTCACACAAAGTGAAAAATTATTACCCTGTTAATACGTATAGCCTAGCAAAAAAAAAACAGATTGGATGGGAACAGTGGGCGTCGTACCTTAAATATAAACTTAAATATTTTTAATGTAAGAATAGCGTGCGTTGGCTATACTTTTCTTCGAAGTGTTTATTATATTTTTTGTGGATGGATTGTGCAGCGAAGCGTACCAGGGATAGCTAATTTAATATAAAGTACATATAACATTTTAAGGATAGGAAAAAATAAACCTGGTACACATTAATTTGAGAAAGGTGTTATAAAATATGTTGATAATTAGTACATCTCAATTTGAAAATAAAAGCAGATCTTCCCTTCCTTTATAAAACTATTTTTCTCAATTTCTTCTCAAACGCCTACCATATGAGAAAGTGTTTGATTTTAAACTATTGTCAATTTGAGTGTTTGCTGGGTACATATTTTTATTCTCACACATACTCACACCTTTCTTTTTTATGAACCTTTACTTTCATAACGGAAAATTTAATACAAGTTTTTCGCTACTTCCAATTGTTATGGTGAACTTAAGATTAAACGGTTGTTGGCATTTTAACAAATGAATAAATTTCATATCCTGTTTATGCAAAAAGGCTTTTATTTCCCCCCATTTCACCTTAACTGCTAGCTACTCTACATTTATAAAACCGTAACCACTAAGAGCCATGATTGGAATGGAGTACTAACAAAAAGAGGAAGGATTGTCTGTGGGAAATATAAGAATGTGTTTATAAGTGTATGGGTTACATTTAGACATTTCTATTGCTTTGGTGTAGTATTCAATTGGGAAATGTTTAGCTGCCATAATTGCATGACAAATGGTTGTATTATGTTAAATTTATAGGAAAAAACCTCCACACACACACACACACACACACACATTTCAGCAAATATATTTAAAATATTCTATATCAGTTAGACTTTAAAAAGTTACCCATGATTATATTGTTTTTTTGAGTTTGCGAAAAAATTCTACCCTGATAAAGAAAGAAAGAAAGAAAATAATATTAAATATTTTATTAAAATTTATAAAAAGAATTTTAAAAGATATTAAATTTTTTTTGTTTAATATGTATGTGCTGTTTCTGTATGGCAAGCGCGCGACTCATCAAAAAACATTTATATAGAAATAACTTAAAACGTGGAGTGCTTTTCATACAAGTTTTCTAGATGATTTGCTAAAAATTAAATAAAAGAAAAAGAATTGCCTATCTTACAGGGATAGAAGTTATAACAAATTTCATAAGTAAATCCATTATGTTCAAAACAACTGAAATTAAGTTAAAAATTAATAATAAAACAATAAATATGTACGTAACATCCGTTGCGTACATACATATAATAAAACTGTAGCAGGACTATTTCTGTACAAAAAAATATTCTTTGAAAATTTTTTTGCTTGTACAAATAGTAATTGAAATGGAATAAAAGAAAGCAATTTTTGGAATTTTTGTCTATCTATCATCATCACGTAAAAACTACTGGATGAATTTTATTCAAATTTTGTGAGGAGGTAATTTAGTATCTTGGTTCAAATACAGGATACTTTTTACCGCAAATATATCTCTTTGCCAAGATAATATAGAGAAAAAGTAGTGAAGGTACGCAATTTTACCGATTCAATTGTACTAAAAACTTGACAGCACCTTTTATTTTTGTATTAAATTTAGAATTTTATATAAACTCTAGAATTTTATATAATTCTAGAATTTTATATAAAACCTTTGTTTCTGTATAATTACCCAGGGATGGGTACCTCTATATAAATAAAATACATAAACCATAACGTATTGTTCGATCGGAATACACTTCAACCACACATGTTTGAATGTAGTTTGAGTGTACGTGTACTTCAAGGTCGTGTACATATACAGAAAAAAGTACATGGACGATTTTTTATCTTTATTTCAGGTTTGCGTACGTACTAAATGAAATCTTCCAATAGTGAGATAAATAATTAATACATGTGATAATACCTAAAACACATAACGCTGTAAAGTTAAACGGCTAACACAGGACAAATAAAACCCTTTTAAAATGACCTAGTGTAGGTTGCAAAACTACTGAAGCACGGTTTCTTTTTTTTTCTTGTTTCATATATTTATATATTCATTTATGCTGTTAGGTTAAGAAGGCTACGGTATGTATGCAGATCACCTGGGCTAGTTTGTCCCTTTGTGTTCGAATGAGCAAGTGTGATAATTAGTAACATCTTATTTTGGCGCCTTTGAATTTTTTTATAAGATGGTGCTGAGGCAGTGCCCCGTAACTGAATTCCATATCACCATATTGACTTGAGGATCGATTGAAGATTTCAAACCTACCTGAAGGTAGAGTTTCTAACAATAAGCCAGTTAAATTGGAAAGTTTTAACTTCATTAGTATTAACTGTGATTCTAAGTGGCTCTTCCAAGTACGGCACAGATCAAGATGTATACCGCTTTGGTTCGAGGCGAAACCATTTACGGGGTGCTGGCATTGGCAAACGATACAAAACAAAACTGTTTTAGTTTATAATTCAAAATTAAAAGTTAATTTTGTATCGTCAGATAGCTATGGGGAACAGCCAGCAATTCTAATATAGAGTTATTACAAAGATATCAATCCCAAAACCCTGCGATCAATTGTTAATGCTCCATGGTTTGTATTAAATAATTCCATTCACTCCGATCTCTGTATCCCCAAGATTAAAGATGAAATAAAAAGGTTTAACAGCAATTAATTGGAAAGTTTAAACACCCATATAAACCCATTGGCACTTGCCCTTCTTGATGATACTGATGAAGTCAGAAGACATAAAGGATATCATATCCTGGATTTGCCCTTTAGGAATAAATTTTTCTTTTTAATGTATGTACTCGTATGTATGTACATATGTATATATGGGTAGGTTAATTCCTTTTTTTTAATATATGAATTAATTTTAGTTTGTTATCAGTACAATGCTGTTCTCAATGGAGTTCAACATTTTATGTAATTTTTATTGTATCAAATTTACTTATTATCCTTAAATGGATAGATTGTAAATAAGGAATGTGAAAAAAAAATATCGTCAAAATTGATTGCAGTTGCTTAGAGCCTAAATAATTCTACATCATTAGCTGACAAAATAAATATGTAAACTGGTCTAGTGTGTTTGCAGAGAAAGATCAAAATCAAAGTTTTTTATTTTGTTTTGTGAAAAAGACAGAAAAACTTAAAATTTACTTCGTTAAAAATCTTATTTTTTTACAAAGTTATTAAAAAAGTGATCAATTTAGCTATGGATTCATCAAGTAACAAATTTGGTGTGAAAGTGTTTTTGTGATTTATATTAGAAGTCTAAAAAAAATTGAATTTTCATAGTTTAAGCGGACATATAGTAATTATTCGTGTATATTTGTGTCAAAATTTGTGGTTTATATTACAGAATAATTGTATATCTAATATGTTGCAAAAATATAAACTGCATTTTTGAGCAGTCGTTGTTTTTTAATAATATTCTTTATGTTTTTATATAATTATAGTATTGTGAAGGTAATGGAAAAATATCCTAACAGACCTTCCCTAAATTGATCCTCAAAAACTATGTATTTCAACTTAATGTGCCAAGCCTCAAGTCTTTACCTGTTTTAGTTTTTTAGGTACACGATAATCATTTTTCACTTTGTATGGTAAGTACCACGCGCACTATTCCAATCCAGCCTGTGTTTTGCTAAACTATGTACATATATTAAGGGGTTACTGGTGGAAAATTTCAAAGATCTACCTATTGTAGTACTCTGGCTACCTAAAAAGTGGGCGTGGTCAATTTTTTATTCCGTAAAAAACTAAGTTGGATTTTGACGAAGATTAAAAAAAGGCCATTTTAAGGTGATGTGATTACCATCGAACGACATTTGATTTATGTAGAATATACATATGTATATGCAGTTTGACATTTTAAGCAATGGAGTAAATAGTTAATAGTTGCGCCATTGCCAACACCTGATAAATTGATTCGCCGTGAACCAAAATTGCCTTTTACTTCTAATCAGATTTTTTTTTATTTATTTTGTAATTTTCATGCTATATAACTAAAGGCAATTCCTAGCGCTATCTAATTATACCAGACTAATGTCATTAACCTTAGAAATATATTGCAAAATTAGAAAATAGAAAAAATACCCACCAAGTTTCATTTTACCAAAAACCTACCACCCTCTTTTGAAGCAAACCATCAACAAAAAAAAAATGCATTGCTAATGGCAACTTATAGATTAAATTGTAAAACTAAACTGGCAAAAATGGTATGAGATTATAAAATGCCCTGTCCACAGTGGGAAAAATAGTGGTTGCCTTAACAAAAATACCCTTTAAATGCAAAATTGAGTGGTAATTTTCCTTCTCACGTGCAAGCAACAATTCCAATCAGATTTTATTTGAAATTTTTGTTCATAATAAAGATCATAAGATAAATAATCATATTGCCAAAGTAAGAAACATATTTTTGTTATGAAACCCTTGTAGAAAACCCAGCCGAGGGGTTCATTTTTACTTTACTAGCTAACACACACACACACGCCTTTGATTTCATTATGTTTCTTTGAAAGAAAAAAATAACAAAATATATTTGCTGGCGATAAAAATTCTATTTATTTATTTATAAACAAAGTACAAGGAAAGAAAAACAAAAATTGCATTTCATCTTTTGTCATTAACATTTGGTGACAAGCAGCTGGATGTTTGTTACTTGCAAAATTTAAAGTATATTTTTAGGGGTGTTTTTCTTTATTGTTACTTTTGTTACTGTTAGAAATAAAAATTCTTGATGTTTTTTTTCTTGCAAATACGTACGAGTATACGTTCACGTGGTGCTTTTGTATGTTTAAGAAATAACCTGCATTTAATGCTACATGCTGTGTTTCCAAAATTGATTTTTTATTAAGTAAATATAGTGTAAATGCCGGGCGAAATTTTTCATTTATGGTTTATTACATTTTAAAATATATCCTGCTATTGTTAGTTTTTTAGATATATTTTTTTAAATTATTATTAGCTAAGCCAGTTTAATTGCAAAGATTTTTGAAAGCGAAAAATAGCGGGCGTTCTTTAAAATACAATTTAATTTTAGGTTTAGATCCATTGTGCAAACGGGTGGGGTAAATCAAATATTGAATTTTGATTAGAGTTTAAAAAGGGCGTTAAGGCAAACAAAATACTAACAAAAAAAAAAAAAAAAAAATTGAAAAGGGGAATTTGAAATGAACTTATAAAATTGGAATATAATAATTTGGTCTTAATTTGTCTTAAAAGTAATAAAGTTAATTAATTTTTTAAAACTTAAATTAATATGAAATGGGAAATTGGTCTTAAATATTTTAAAGGAGAGGATTATAGATTTTTAATATATTTTATGTGAATATTTGGCCTCAACATATTGTCAAAAATTCTATATTTACGTGCCTTCGCTGGAGGTTATCTTAAATGATTGTTAAGGTATAAAACATTTGAAGGAAATTTGTACTAGAGGGCAGTTTTCGCAGCTACGGTGGGTGCATCTTAAACTAAATTTAAAAAAAAACTTTATTGTTAAAAATCAAGAAAAGTTTAAAGAGTAATTCATCATTAAGATTGGATACAACAGAACAAAAAAGAAAGAAATTTATTTTTTATTTTATATATATTGCACATATCGCACTTGTTCCTCAAAAGCGTAATAACTCAAAATTCATGAATTTTCAGTAGAGGCCAAAAACTGTTTCCGTTAATTGAGACTAAAGTAGTTATTCTAAAAACACAAAGAGGGACTTACGAATCGTGACTTGCGACTTGAATAGAGACACATCACTTAACTCATTCGGAAGTGTTAAAAAATAGAAAATTTGCCTTGAGCATGGCAAGTATTATAATAACTGGCCTTCAATAAGGACGTTAAGGGTTAGATCTAAGGTATCTTAACCCTCCTTACTCATTACTATGTCAAAATGTTAGGCCACTTTCATAGAGTGTGTTGAAACTTGATCCGGTACCCTTCATTTAAGATCTAGTCAAATTCAATCTCAGTTCTCTTCCTTCTATTTAATTTATTACACCATTTTTCCCATTATAGTAATTTTTACCATTATCCTTCACGTAAACCTTTCTTTGGTCAATACAGTCCTTGACATTCACACAAAATGTGTGTTGATATACTATGTCTCTCGATTTTCGTCCAATGAAATTTGAAGCTGACATCAGCTTGCTTAAAATGTTGCAACTGCAGATTTTTCGCTTTATCCTTGAGTGATTTTTGATTACTATTCGCGCCTGCTTTAGTAGAGTCCAACACTTTCTTGAAAAACTTTAGCCTATACCATTACCTAGAGCATTTCTGACCTTAGGCTTTAATACATCCAAGGAAGGTTATACGCATTTACGCGAAGAGTTGTCAACCTCGGCGGTAAGACTGGACTGCAACGTATACAGTTTCCCTTCTTCCCATTTTTTTTTTTTAAGAGAAGTACCACTCAGGCAATTAATGCCTATATAAACTGTGTTACTTCCTCTGGAAAGGGATAGTAGTAGATAAGACAGATGGTTAGTGTGATAGTAAAGCTTCGCTAATGGCAACACTGCAATTGTGATAATTTTTACAACAGTGTTGCATCCGCCTCTGGTGTTATTTAGGCGAATTGCTTTGAAGCTATCATAGCCCATTTATAATTATTTTACTTCGCCGGCAATTAGTGCTATGTGGTAATACCGGCGAAGGAGGGCGCTGTTGTATGCATTATTATTAAGAGATTAATACATATCAGAAAAATTGGTGTTTCCACGGCTGAGTATTGAATCATTGCTTAGTAGTCAACGTGCTAACCACTTAAGCTACAGCACCCCAAGTCATCTGCACTTGATTTTCTTCTACGTAGAGAAAGAAAGTCCAGCAACTTAGAGCTCCACATTAAGCAGATGAAGCTGTACTATAACTGGTGATACACTGGTGGACTAAATTTTTTAAAGTATTTTTGAAACTTTTTCTACTCGTGGACCTACATATTTAAAAGCTCGTTGCTTAAGATGAAATGCGAATCCAAATAAATGCCTAAAATAAATTACTTCGATATTCTATTTAAATTAACAATTACCAACACTTACACAGGAGAGTATTTTGTTTGCTCTCGGCGATTGTTGTTGAATCTGAAATTAATTTAATTTAACAAAAATACACACATACACACTTACAGTTACAGTTCCATCTTTACATAAATTACAAAATAAATTTGTATAAAAAGGACGTTGTGCTCCTTGTCCTAGTTGTTTGTTAAAAATGAAAGCAGCTTATTAAAAAACTCTAAACGTGCTGTTTAAGTGAAATAGAAACAAAAAAAAAAATTATAAAATAAATAACTAGACAATGAACGGCAAAAAGCTACTAAACAAACAAGCTTATTTATTGTTGAAATATGAGTGTGTATTTGTGAAATAACAAAATACTTTATCTAACAATTATGCACACGTTAACATGTACTACGACCATTAAATTTGAAAATAATCAACCACCCGCACAAATTCAAATTAAAATCTCAGCAGACCTTTTTTGAAGAAATGTAAAACGTGCTGGCTAAAAAGGTAACAAGGATGCTGGATTGTGTTCAGTGCCTGAATTCAAAACCAAAACAAAAAAAAAATACCTTAGAGTTTTAAATTTATGCGTGCACTTTGAAATGCCATTATCAGTGTTAAACCACAAATACGCCAAAAAAGAAAATTTTATTCAATATTTGCTCAAGAAAAGTGAAACAAAATAAACACATACATACATATTTATGCAAAAGAAAACATGGCGGTTTAGTTGGGCTACATAGGAAAAGAAATTTGAAACAAAAAGGACGTTATTTAAATGTTTTATTGTTGTTGTTGTGGCTGTTAGCCAATCTATTATGCGAGTTGGTAAGGTTTTTGTTATTGTTGTATTGTTCTTGTTTCTCTTTTAAATGGAAACTTCAAAATTTATGCAACAAATATTAATACTGAAATAACAAACAGTCCAGCTACAAAAGTTTGGCAAATACGCAAATATAAACGCTAACAATACTCCAGGGCATTGCATTGTATTTCTTGTTGCTATTGTTGTAGTTGTTTAATTCGACTATAGACAAATTAAATTTTTGTTTTTCTATTTCGCTTTGGTCATACCTTTGGGTACATGTATTGTGTTTTGTAGTTCGCTGGCTTTGTTGAATTGAATTTCAACCAAAATAAAGCAAAAATACATAAATACTATTAACCCGCTGATGTTATATGATGTATTAAAAAGGCGGAAGGATATACAGGGAGGTATTTTCATTGCTTATAGGGTGTACTAATATTTTAAGCTTTTTAATATACCAAAATACTTGCCATTAGTCTTAAGTTTAAAAGTGGATCAACACATTTGCCACCATAATCACTTGTGTTTAAATGAAACAATCTTATATCGCGAAAAAACCTTTACTGCATGATGCCAGGAAATATACACAAGACTTTATTAAAACATGGCATGACGAATTTTTTTAGAGTATTTTTTTTTATAGTGATCCGCACTATAAAAAAGTGCAATGGGAGACTTTTAATATCGCCCGAATATTAGTACATCAAATATTATAAGAAACAGACACTTGAAAATTTTACCGAGGATGTGTTACTATGACTACTATAGAAAAAAATATTAAAACTATAATAAATATTAAAAGTCAGGCAGCTCTCCGTAGTGTCGAATTATATTATGCAACTTTTGTTGCTGCAATTCTTCATTAGAAGGCGAGAGGGGAGAAAAAAATTAAAAAGGGCACACATATGCATGTACTCTTGAAATTCGTTTTGTTCTCTCATTCGTAGATTTAATTTTGAAGTCTAAATTATAAACAAAAAAATCTGGAGTGGCCTACACTCAACTTTACCATACCTAATGGAAACAGATATATTTTTCAAAGAATATAAGTTCAAAGTATATTCGAATCGAAAAATTTATTATTTTAGTTTTGGGATGTTAGGTAAAGTACCCCTTCTCCCTCCCGATTATGCCCAAAATGTATGCAGCTCGTCATCTCCATAAACTAAAGACATATACTAAATTTCATATTGATATATCATACGGTATGACCTGTAGAGCGTTTACAAAATTTGGGAGTAAGTAAACTACGTCTTGCCCCTTCCCGATTATGCCCAAAATTTACACAACTCTTCATCACCATATATCAAAGACACATACTCAATTTAGTTTTAATATGTTATACGGTATGACCTGTAGAGCTGTCACAAAATTTTGGGATAAAGACTACCCCTTGTCCCTCCCAATTATACTCAAAAACTATACCACTCTTCATTTTCATATACCAAAGGCACATACTAAATTTTATTTTGACATGTCAAACGGTATGACCTGTATAAACTCCACAAAAATAGTGACATACACACACACAGACATCCTCACGAAAAGAGCCAAAATGGAAAACGTATAAATCGGTTGACCTCGATTTTTTTCATCATTACTATACTTTACCTTATACTACGTATGGTAAAGTAAAAAATAAAAAATTGCACGATATAAACACAAATGCAATATTAAAGAAGAAACGAGAATTATTGCAGTAACAAAAGTTGAAGTACAAGAAATGTTTTTCTTTCTGTAAATTATAATAGGTTCTAAAAGTATGCTTTGAATTATATTTTTTTTATTAAAATAATCCACAGGCGGAAGTTCAAGGATACGTCAAATGACATCATCCAGAACTATCAGATCGACAAAGCAGTAGTAATAATTTGTAGGATTGTGGAGGCCTTCCTCGCTTGCTAAATACTAGGCGATAGACCTCGCAGAAGAGGTCAACTAAATTCTTAGCTGTAATGTAAACGGCATAAAAAGCCGACTGTTGGAAAATAACCAGGGAATTATTGATGTGCATAAATATCCCTCTATATAACTGGGGCTATGGGATCCCTGCCTGAAGCGATCATTGAGTCCTCGTTGAACTCAGGCCTTTAGCGAACCTGGCAGAGGAGGATTCCAAAGAAAATATTATTAGAATGGCGGGGAAGTGGCAGATAACTGTTGCATCGACTAGTGAAAAGTGCCACCATTGGCAAGACGCATACCCGTACTTATGCAACCCACTGATATGATGGATAACATTTATAACTTCGATAACTTCGACTGTTGTAAGTAACGAAAAACTTTTACAAAGTTTACGTTTGAACAAGTCACCACTTAATAATTCACCGATGTAACTAGAATGGAGTGGGAGTAGTAAAACCTGGCCAGATGAGAGGTTATATCAAGTGGAGATTCATGTCATTAAAAGATATGCCCAATTTTATATTAACAGAGGCTACTAGAGAAAGGAGATAGCTATATGCCAAGCTAAATAAAAAATGCCGTATAAGACTGAATCAGTTAGCAGCATCAGAAAAATAAAATAACTTCTTTTGTTTCGTTAGTTTATATATTCTATACATACTATAAAAAATTAACTCATTTCCTGTCTGTCTGTCTTTCTGTTTGTGTTCGCATCACCTAAAAACTACTAGATGGATTTTAGAAAAATTTTCTGAGGTTCCTTAGTATCCCGATTCCAATATAGGATTTTTTTCGCAATATTATTTTGTTTCCAAGAGAAAGTGGAGAAAAGGCAGTGAAAGCGCGCCTATTTAACACGGTTGCGCAATAGATGGCGCTGTTTTAAAATAACCACAAACTATGAATTACTTACTACCAAATAGCCAATTGAACAAAATTTGTATTTAATTTGTACTGTTACTTTGCGGAATTAAATTGTTCTTAAACTATTTCAAACATTTTTTTTACAGAGGTTTACAATAATTTTTAGAATTTTAGAATTTTATCCAGGTATGGGTACCTTTATACAAAGTAAATACGTAAGAGTCTTAAAATTTGGAGTGAATTACTTTCAAAGCAAAATCGAACAAAATATTGCCAGGGCGCACACAACGTGTGTGGGCACAGCTAGTTTAATTATAATATTAAATAAGAATTTGTTAACCTAAGGGTGTTAGGTAATATATTAAAACCTTATGGTGAGTAGTTTAAAAGATTCGACAATGCCGAATATAGTTCTGTCATTTGTTTTTGTTAACCACCATTTGTTTTGGCTACTGAAGGCTTTTTTATTACATAATTTCATAAATAAATAAACTGAATTTAATTAATTCTTGCAAAAAAAAAACCGACTACAAAACAAATATATATGCATTAATTCTAAACTAAAAATTTAAAAGGAAGTAATCTGTAAGAAATAGTACTCAAATCAAACACTTATATACTTGTTGCTCTAACGGACTTTCTGTACATTCAAATGTCTATCCATAACGACAAATTACGTCAGATATAAGGACACCCTTTATTTTTTTACAGTTGTTATTACTGACACAGTAATAAAAAGTAACGGTTCCAAAGATATTGCCATATAGCTTAAACAATATCACCTAGGGGACACCCTTTAATGTACAATTTTAAATTAAACACTTATTTTAAAGGACAGATTCTTTGTTAATTTCAAATGTCTGTCGAAAACGGTTCAAAAGTTTGGCCATATGCATCAATTTACATCAACTATTGAGACACCCTTTAAAATTTTAAATATTTATAAATTATACTTATTATACGGGACATAGTAGTGGAGATTCTGTCTAACTTTCAAGTGTTTGTCTATAACGGTTCAAAAGATAGGGCTAGATAGATTAAATTATATCAATTATGGGCACACCCTTTAGTTTCCAAATTTAAATTATATATTTGATGTTAAAAAGGACTTAGATATACAGGTTCTTTGTAAATTTCAACCGTCTCTCTGTTACAGTTCAAAAGTTTGGCAATATACATCAAATTACATAAACTATTGGGACACCCTTTAACTTCTAATTATAAATATTTAATTTCTGATTATAAATATTGGACATTCTGTCCAATTTTCAAGTGATTGTCCTAATGGTTCATATATTTAAGTTGACGTCACATATGTGGACATCCTTTAATTTCTAAGTTTATTTTTTTTATTAATTTCTGTTATTAGCAGCTATAGTGATATGCAGTTTTTTAAAATTTTAAAAGGGTGCCCTTTACGGTTCATAATTCACGTAAAAAACACATATGTTGTATGGGAACACCCTTCAAAATTCTGAACTTCTTTTAAAATGGGACCAATCTGTAAGCATTTCCTTTCTAATAAAGAAAAAAATTTTAAAATCGGTTCAGAAATGACTGAGTTCTGCGGGCACAAACATTCAGACGAATTGATAACCTCCTTCTTTTTTTGAAGTCGGTTAAAAAGTCTAATAGGTCTTATGTGCTAATGGGTTAATGCTAGTTGAAACATTTTATAGATTTTATTGAGGCTTTCTAATATAAATATGAGTCCATGTTCTGTAATTTTATATAACTGTATGTATCTAATGGGTAGTTCAAATAAAAGAGTCTTTTTAAATTATATATTATTTTGACACTGATAGATTTTTTCTGTCCGAAATATTGACTATCAGTCAGTATCATACCTCCGCGGACCAAAATAAAGTGCTTTATGCATAAATCGCTGTGGGCAATGATTATGTGCTTGCTGTCCAAACAGTGTTAAAAATAATCTTTTGCTGAAATGAAGCACTCGTGGGAGAACACTCATGGGGTCTGCTAAGGTACGATGAGCTCCGACGAGTTACTGGCTGCCTTCGCCGATCTCAATAATTCGGCACTTCTTGTACCATAAATATGAGAATTTTTTAACAAAAATCTCGGACTATTCACTTACTCGCTCCAATTGATTCAGCGATGGAAAGTATATGAGCATCCACTTCATCGTGGATTTTCAGTTTGGCCCTTACAGAAGCTCCAATCGGTCTTTGAATGGCATCTGCAGATCAGAAAATCCGCAAGATATTGTCGGGAAGCTAATGTAGTAATGCAGAGTCACAATGTGGATAGTAACAGTGTAAATTGGTGAAAATGTCATTTCAATCAATGGCGAGCGCTATAGAGCCATGATTTCAAAATTTGTATGGCCTGAAATAAAGATAATCTTTGGTTTCAGCGAAAAGGAGCTCAACAAAAAAAACGGTATTTTACCCACTACGCTCGGTAGTTGTTCTATCAGCTATATTGGTGATATTCATTGGCTGCCTCAGAGCTACAATTATATCCCTTTAAATTTTTTCTTGTATTATGCCGTAAAAACCAAAATATGCCAAAACAAATTAAGTTTAATCCTTAAGTCCTTTGATTTTTAAAAAGATACTTTTATTTGAACCACTAGGTATATGACTTTTGCTCCATACAACCCTTTGTATAAATACTATGAGGGTGTATGTAAATTATATATAAAGTTTTTAAAAAAAGTTTATTGGATTTATAAACATTGTTGTTTGTGCGAGTAAAATATAAAATTTTTGTAAATAATTCTATATTATTTTGGGAAATAATCGTTATATGTATTTGCTGTTATTAAATCATCTATGAACATCAAGTTTCAGCTTTAGCGGGGTAAGAGCTGCAGTGTAAAGTTTTCATAGAAGAGGAAACAAAATAACGTCAAGCAGAAAGGTGAGCACAATTGAGTGCTTGGATACTTTCAATCGTTCAAAAGCCAGCAGCAAAATAACACAGATATTTCTATAGTTTCCAAAGAAATTTTAATAAGCTGCTCACTTAAAAGAAAATTTGTAAGTTTTCCTTTACAAATTTTCCATATTAATTAAAAGTGAGACTAGCAATATTTATATAATTTTTTATTTTCAGTAAAATCAAGGAAAAGTAAGAATTTTGTAAACTTGTTCTTTAATAATAATTCTACTATTAGGCCTTTGACCTTCAAGGCTATTATTTTCCTACCCCATGTCTAAGTACTAAAATTGTCATTTTGCATTTAAATTAATTTTCTATAAATAAAACTTACCCATCAAAATTTATACTCACATATTGAAGTAAATCTTCTAAATTTTAATATCAATGGCAATTGACATTGAGACATTAAATTTTGTTGAGGATATATTTTCTTCTATGCCAATTTGCAAAATAACATTTAACCCTTTAAGCCTTAAGGCTTAAAGAAATGAAAACGATTTCAACTGACAAATGTCCCTTTAAAATAAATTAACGACAAATATACCCTTTTCAATTGCAAAATTAGACAAAGAAACAGCAGTTTGGCATTGAAATGATATTGGACATATGTTTGTTAGGGTTTTTTTTTTACTTTGGCATCTAAAATTTGGTGGACAAAAATGGATTGAAGACGACTTAAATGTGAAAAGGGTCTACTTTTTGTGAGTGAATGAAATAAATCACTAATTTACTTTAAATATAAATTCTTTAAAAATTAATAGTTTAAAAAATTCTTTATTGTTTCGTTTTAAGCAATGATTAAACAGTCGTTATACATATTTAAAAAATAATCAAGTTATTTTTATCTATACATATATTAAAATTGTAATAGGACCGTGTCTGTTCATGAAATATTTTTGGAAAACTTTATTGCTGCTGCAGGTACCCAGCAAAAACTTACGTCTATTTGGAAGCAGGTTTATAAGGGAGAGAGAAATAGACTCTCCCTTTCAACCTGCTTCAGTAAGACATGATTTTTTTTTGCGTTTCCCCACCCACTTGGTAGGTATCTTTGCTACACCAAATTCTTTATAAAAACTTATTCGCTTACATACATGCATTCGCGTAAGCAAGAGATATCTCTTTGTTTCACTGAATTTTATAAAGAAAACTTATACGCTTACATACCTGCATCCGAGTAAGCAAGAGAGGATGCAGTTTTTTATTATTGTCTTACAATTATAGCATTCTCGAATGCTCTTATTAGATGCGCTTATGAGAGCCGCGTTTGAAAGACATGAGTTTTATTTTACTTCTTACCAAAACCCAATAATTTTCTTCTGCGATAGTAATTGAAATGAACATACATTTTTGGAATTATTTCAAATTTATCTGTCTGTAGTCACATCATGTAAATACTACTAAATTAACTTTTATATAAAATTTTCTGCGGAGTTACCCTAGTTCACATAGAGAAAACTTTTTTCCCGTAAAAATATCTCCGTTCAAGAAAAAAGTCATATGGAAAATTTTATTAAAAAATCATGTTTCTCTTTTTTATTAATTATATAATTATAATTAAACTAAATAAAAATTTATATAAAAAATTGTAGTAAATGTTAGTACGCAATTTTACCATTTTAATAATAGTCACTATAAACTAAACGGTAAATTTATTATCTGCAGAAATCTACAATAATAGACATTGCAACATCTTGAATAACTACGCAGAGACAGCCAACTCTATGCAAAGTTAATAAAGGGTGGTTGATTAACACACAAATTATTTAGGAAATTATTGTCATTTCTTTTTATTTTGATAATATTGGTATGGTTCAAATATGTATGGAACGAAATATCAGCCAAATCGCCGCCGTGACCTTGGCGGCACACCTCCGATGCTCCACAGTTGCGATGACACTGATGCATAATTTAGGTAATATGTCGTTAATGTGCCGCATTATCTCATCCTTTAGCTTTTGAATCATTGCTTGCTTATCGACGTACATCTTTTCTTTTAAATAATCCCAAAAAAAGAACTCCAACGGTGTCAAATCACATGATCTTGGCGGCCAATTGACATCGCTACCACGTGAGATAACACGGCAAAAGATACACAATCGAGCAACGCTCGATCCATGGTTCAAATTGAGTTTGGCTGAAATTGAGAAATGACAAATTAAGTGCAGAAAAAAATTAATGTTGAGGTTTGGTTCACATTCAACATCGGCCCTTAAAATTTAACCACCCGATATATTAGTCATATTTGCAGCATCATAGAAGTAAGAAAGTTTGGTGTAAAATATTAAGAAAAAAAAAAACAAAAAGCAAATTCAAACAATATGTTTTCCGGCCGCTGACGAATACGCACACAAAGATGTATTGAATTTATATTCCGACCAAAAAAAAAAAAAATAAATTTAAAAAAATGCAACTTAATGGAGGGAACGAAATTGCTGTGATGGACCCAAGTTAATAAAGATTAACCACTCTTTTCCTCCACAAGCTACTAACTCTACATACTAAGTTGAATATGTAGGTTTTAAACTTCGTCACATTTGCTAATTTAAGTAGAAATATAATGTTTAAAAAATGTAATACCACCAATACCAATAATTCTAAAACGGTTCTGATTATGTCACGGGGGTAATAGGTAATTTCCACTTATAAAAAAAAACAGTGAAAAAAAGTTTAAAGAATTCCCGTCTCTGATAATCAACATCAAAAATTTACATATCGCATTTGTTCCTCTGAAGAGAGTCAACTCAAAACCGTCAAACAGGTAGTATATGATACTAGCTACTAACCTACCGAGGCACCCTATAAAACCATTAGTTTTTACTACTTAATAGGCCCTTGCGTCCATAATGCGAAGTCGAAAATATTCCACACATAATTTTCTATCTGAGATTCAATTTTAAAAGTATTTTTTTCATTATGAAGGATATGTTTTGGTTTAGCCCTGCAGTAACTCAGTACTGGTACTGGTTCATTGATTATAGAGTATAACAATGGGCTCAACTAAACGCTAGAGTCTGGTCATAAAATCCCACCACCTGGTTTCTTAAATACTGCCCCATAAGAATTTGGTTTAGTTGTACTACTTATTTTAAACAAAGCAAATTAAATTACTACTCCCCTCTTGATAAATCTGTTAAAAAATATTTATATTTTAATATTTTATTTCTTACAGACATTTCTCTTGCTAGCTGTTAAAAAAGCACACAATTATCAAAACTTTTATCATATTTATGCAGGTAGTGAGATAACAATCTTGTGTGTTTAAAACTTGAAAAAAAAAAACTTTGGTAGTTTTACTTTCAACCACATGTTTTGTATGATTTTTTTGTTTATATTTTTTTTTTTTTTTGCCCAACCATATGGATGTCGTTTTTTATTTCAGTTATGAATGAACATGAGCATAAACGAACTATTGCCAGTAAAATTTCACAGCTGAATGAACATTTTTCTTTTAAAGCACAAAAAAGGACGCATTAAAAACTCTAAGTTGGCGAGAGAAAAGGAATTACAAAAAAAAAAAAAATGAATTATGTGAACAAAAAACTTTTATTTTCTTAAAGATTTTTAAAAGATAAAAATCTTCAAAGCAAAAGCTGTTGATCATTGTGTGAATAAAAAGAGGACGAAGATGTGTTTAATACAGAGAAAGAAAATTTGATATTTGATTGATGAATTTTTAAGTGTACCCATCTAGAGGTCTGAATCATTATCAGTTATGTATAATTAAGACAAGTAGAAAATGAATTGAATTAAAAAAATTAAGGAAAAAAAATTATTAGATATAATTATTGTTATTCTTGTCATGTCAATGAAACATCAACTTTTTTTCTTGCATAAAAATATACATATATACTTAAGTAAAAAAAAAACTTAAATCAAACTTCCTTAAATTGATTTGGTTTTATATACTTTTTGTTTTCATTTCTATATTGCAAAAATTGTATCTTAACCTTCCTGACTATTTTCATTTTTGTGTGACACATTCACATTTCTCGGTCTCTCAGACCGATTTCAAGTATTTCTCGGTATCTCAAAACTATTCTAAAGTTTTCAAAACCTGTGCAGTGGTCATATTTAACAAACTAATCTGAAATAACTGAAGTAAGAAAAAAATAAAATTAAGTTTCTTTTTAGCTCACAGCATCAATTTATATTTCATCACAATAATTTGGCATTTTTGATCCTAGACCTAAGATAAAAATAAAAAAAAAATCATTCAAAAAACACAACATTTATAAAATGTTGTTTTTCTATATATCTATATCTTATATTTTAGAAGTGATAAAAAAATAAAATGACTTTAAAAATAATTCATGCAAAAAAAAACCGACTTCAAAACAGACAAACTAAAAATCATGTTTCTTTAAGACGGTAATTATACAATGATTATATTATATTCGAGGAAGATTGTAGCGGGATTTTTTAAATGTCATAGCACAAACTGTCAATTCAGATAAAAAAACTAATTTTTGAATTCAATAATCTAAAACAAATATCAGTCGATTTTCTACAGGGGGAGCAGTACTTCCGGAGTATATAGGGGCACAAGACCACAGGGTTCTGTGCTTTTTCAGGTCAAACCAATGCCAAACGACTGTTTGTGTACAGCGGATCAAAAGTTTGGCTATATACATAAAATTACACTAACTATTGCGACACCCTGTAATTTCCGAATTCAAATTTAATACTAGTTATAGCGGTCGTAGCAATACAGGTTCATTGTAAATTTCAACCGTCTGTCTGTAACGGCTTAAAAGTTTGGTCATATACATCAAATTACATAAACTATTGCGACACCCTGTAATTTATAATTTTAAATATTTATACTTATTTTAACACACATAGTAATGGACATTCTGTCTAATTGTTAAGTGTTTGTCAATAACTATTTAAAAGATAGGGTCATATATATCAAATGACGTCACCTATTGGGACACCCTTTAAATTCAAATTTTAATATAAATACTTGTTAAAGAGAACTTTTCATACAGATTCTTTGTAAATTTTAACTTTGTGTCCATATACATCAAATTACATCAACTATTGGGACACCCTTTAATTTCCAATTTTAAATATTTATACTTGTTGTTATACCAGACATAGTAGTGAACATTCTGTCTATTTTTCAAGTGTTTATCTATAACGGTTTCAAAGATGAGGACATAATGGTCAAATTACATCAATAATGGGGACACCCTTTAATTTATCCAAATTTTATACTTTTTGTAATAGCGGACTAAGCAATATAGGTTCTTTGTAAATTTCAACTGTCTATCTATAACAGTTGAAAAGTTTGGCCATATATATCACTTTTACATTAACTATTGGGACACCCTTTAATTTCCAAATTCATATTTTACACTTGTTATTTTAGCGGACTTAGCAATACAAGTTCTTTGTAAATTTCAACTGTCTGTCTATAACGGTTCAAAAGTTTGGCCATATATATATATCAAAATAAACCAACTAATGGGACACCCTTTAATTTCTAATTATAAATATTTATACTTATTATAACAGACATAGCAACGAACATTCTTTGCAACTTTCAAGTGTTTGTCTATAACGGTTCAAAGGATAGGACTATAAAGGTGAAATTACGTCACCTATGGGGTCACCCTTTAATTTTTAATTTTATTTTTTAATTACTTTTTGTTATTGGGAGCTATAGTGATACGCACTTTTTTCTAATTTTAAATGGGTGACCTATAAAGTTCATAATACACGTAAAAAACATGTATGTTGTATGGGGACACCCTTTAATTTTTAAACTTTTGAACTGTTTTTAAAATGGGACCAATCTGTAGCCATAACCTTTCTAATGGCGCAAAAATTTTTAAAATCGGTTCAGAAATGACCGAGTTATGAAGGCACAAACATACAAAAAAAAAAAAAAAAAAAAAAAAAGCAACACACAGACGAATTGATAACCTCCTTCTTTTTTTGAAGTCGGTTAAAAAACAGAAACACTATAAAAAATAATTTCAAAATGCTTAAAATATATGCCTCATTATGAGGTTCGTCTTTGTAAATTTCAATTAGTCGTTAGAGCTTGTGGCTCGATTCAGCGTCCTGTAAATCTTCAGCATTACTTTCCTCTGAGTCTTCTTGTTCAGTATCGGTGTTTGCTTCATACACATCAATATTATCTTCGTATTCAGTGCCACTTTTCACATCAGAATCTAGATCTGAATCGATTTCATTCAGAATAGCTCTTATTGCGCTCAATATCTGCCATATCTTACGAAAATCGTACGATAATTAACTTTGAACATAATTCTTTTATTAAATCATATAAACTGATCTCTAATTGTCCATTTTCATCTAAAAATTTCCAATTTAGCAAAACCAGCTTATCTATCGAAAATGTGACACTTAACTATAATTCTTGTTATGCTAAACGTTGTATAATGAGAAATAATAAAGATACTAAGAGAATGATGGTGTTGCAATTTTTTGTTTTCGCGAAATTAACACAAAAGTGATTTATCGGTCTCACAGACCGACGAAATGGTCAGGAAGGTTAATAATGTACTACCTGTGCCCACACACGTTGTGAGCTTCCTGGCAACATTTTGTTCGATTTTGCTTTGAAAGTAATCCACACCAAATTTTAAGACTCTTACATATTTACTTTTTATAAAGGTAGTCCCTGGATAAAATTCTAACATTTATATGAAATTCTAAAATTCTTAAAATTCTATAAATTATTTAAAAGTTTTGTAAAAGGTGTTTAAAATATTTTAATAACAATGTGATTGCACAAAGCAAAAATACAAATCAATTACAAATTTTATTCAATATTTTGTCATTATTTTAAAACAGCGCCATCTATTGCGCAACCGTGTTTAAAATATCCCGCTTTCATAAGTAAAAGATGCCTTAAAGTATGAAGTAGCTTTAAATGGGTAAAAAATCGGCGTACTTTCACTGCTCTTTTGTCCACTTTCTCTTGAAAATAGGAGATTTTTGCGGTATGTCAGGTATACTATATTGGAACTCAGATAGTAGGGCAACTCCTCAAAAAATTTTGTTAAAATCCATCTTGTAGTTTTTACGTGATGCGAACACAAATGAAAAGCAGACATACAGACCTAAATGAGTTAATATTTTATTATAAGTATAGATATAGATATTGTTTATCCATTACAAAATAAATTGTGTTTGTGAACGACGAGTAAAAGTTAATATTTTTTTAAAAAACCAACAGGTATCGCTCGATTTTTTTGTTACAAATACATAGTTAATTTTACAGCAAGAAAGTTTTACTCTGTTTTCGTCGAGTGTACTCGTTATCGCTGAAAAATAATTAAGCAGGTAGAAAAAGTTATTGGAAACAAAATTAAACAGTTATAGGGTTAATAAAGAATTCTATTAGGCCGGCTTTAAAACAATTCTGTGTCTCTCTTTGTGTAACTTAAGTGAGTAATTTCTCACAAGAAATCATTTTAGAATCATCTTGTTTCACTCAGGGTGTGAAACAAGGTGTTAAACAAGGTGACTATAATAATTGCATTTAAGTTATTTATAATTTAAATTATAGAAAAAATCACACTGTTTTTTTTTTTTAATAAGAAGGATTGACATACAGTTATTTTGAGTGTACAGGTTGACAACAGTTTTAATGAACTAAATGCTAATCGAGGTTGTATATTTAATCACTTGCAAAACTTATTAGCACCATTTCTATATGACAAGTACACGTAATTCTATACTAATTGTGTTACATTTTTTTTATGTTTTAGTTATGAGCTGTGCCCGCCACTTCGTCAGCGCCTTTACAATATTTTGTTCGTTTTTGCTTTGAAAGCAATCCACAACTTTAGCCTTACTTTTTTAGTAATTCTGTTATGGTTTATGTATTTAATTCATCCCTATCTATACTATCACTGCTTTTTCTCCACTTTTTCTTGGAAATAATATATTTTTGGGAAAAATTATCCTATATTGAAGTGAGGACACCAAGGTACCCCCTCACAAAATTTTATTGCAATGTATCCAGTTGTTTTTACGTGATGCGAACACAAATGAAAAGCAGATAGACAGACAGAAAGACAGACGGAAATGAGTTACTATTTTTCTATATATGTATAGATGTATAGATTAGATTTTCTTCGCCAATATATATTTAGTGGTAAAACAATTAACACAAGAGTATTTTTTTTTTTGTAAAAAATAAAAAAAACTCTCTGTTACCATTTGAAAAAAAAACAATTATTACGGACAAAGCCAGTTTGAAGTTTGTGGATATAAATTAGTACCAATTAAATGAACAAATCTTCAAACCTAATATCCTAATAAAACACTTAACTATCCACAATTTTTAAAATAAAAACAAACGTGTATACAGGATACCTAATTCTTAATTCTACTCTCTCACACTCTCTCTCTCTCCATCACTCACAATCATTATCTTCCTGCTCATCTACTCTTTCGGCTATCCTTCCGCAGCTTAAATACAAATAATAAACAGCTGGCATTTATGGAAAATTTTTAACGAATGAGTATTTAGAGGCTAAATATTATTTACTCTCTCATTTAGACGAATTTTTGGTATTTGAAATTGTTACTTTGTTTGGTACAAAGGAGTGTTGCTGAAGTGGTGATGGTAGTATTGGTTAACGCGTTTGTACATACGGTCGTCTTTAGTAACCTATAACGATGTTCGGTTTTGTTATTGTTAACAGCAGTCTTTATTTATTAATAGTACGCGAGTTTTTGTGAGATTGTTTTGTGTAAAAAAGAAAATCTCTCTATGCTCAACCTCTTAAAAAATAAATAATATCTTAAAGGAAATAAAAAAAAAGTGTTGAGAATAATAAAAAAAAAAGAAATAAAACTACTTAATTATTAAAGAAATTATAAAAATGTTTTAAGTGCAAATTAATGAATGAATAAAATATATACTAAAACTCCTGGCATTACCATCATATTTGGATTACCCTTTTGGATAAATAATTTTAGATTTATATTAATTTAGGCTGATCACAATGCAGCCACCTTTACCACCTCGGCCTAAAAGGTTAAATATATTTCATGAAAGTTGTTTTTGTATATAATAAGAAATAGTGTTTTAAATACCTTTAAGGATTTATTTCGTTAAATATTTATCGTACTTACCTGAGAGTCGTGGCAGCTGTGCAGTTTTTTATTGGGTATAAAATACTTTCTCACATTTCATTGTGCAACCCTGGGAGTTTTCCTGCTGCAATGTTAAAATAAATTTTTCGGAAAAACCTAATCAGACTACACAATAATGGTGATTTGTTGCGTCTAAACACGAGAAATCACATCAATGTTTCTAAGACGTTAGCACTCGAATAGCCTTTTTACACTAATTAACATTTAGCATTAATTTGCAGTAGAATATAGATTATGCAGGCCTAAAACTTAACATCTTCAGATCTCAGTTTTTTGCAAATGTAAACAAATGTTGATACGTTTCATTAAAATCTTGATCAGGGCTATAACCAAAGTAAAATAAAAAAATTATTAATCCTCAAGTTCTTTTTTTGTGGAAAAATTGTGCAGATACAAATGTATATGTAACTTTAAACTAACGACAGCAAAAGCTGTCGGTTGTAAGACAAAAACAGCACTTTAATATATAATGTTTCTAAAATATTATTTTGTTCTTCCAACTAAGCTAAGAACATTATGCATTAACGACGTCAAACAAATTCCTAATGATTCCGTAAATTATAGAAATAAAATTAATTTTATAAACCTCTTTTTAACATTGACAATATTTTGTTT
Source organism: Phasia obesa (assembly GCA_949628195.1). NCBI lineage: Eukaryota > Metazoa > Arthropoda > Insecta > Diptera > Tachinidae > Phasia > Phasia obesa. Next base: position 80,331,699 of record OX451218.1, read on the forward strand.
GAATTTGCCTTTTCTTAAATTTTCTTACTTTTATAGTGCTACAGATATTGGTATATATACTTATTTCCTTTATATAGAATTAAGCAGCTCTTGGTAGGTACTCAGTATTATAGAAATCTGTAAATATTGCTAACAAAAAATAAAACAAACTATCAACTTTTCCGCATTAAAAAATCTTTAAGTTCATCCAATAATTTTTAGGTGATGCGAAACACGTACAGATACAGCCCTATTATTACTTTATTATATAGACTAGCTGTGGCCGCCATGTCGTGGGCGTCCTGACAATATCGATTTTGCTTTGAAAATATTCCCCACCAATTGAATCCTTCAGTTATGGTTTATGTATTTACTTTATATAAAGGTACCCATCCCTGGATACATTTCTAAAATTTTAAAAATTATTTTAAAGCTCTTTAAGAGTAGTTTAAAACAATCTAATTCCACAAAGTAAAAATACAATTTTATTCAACTGGCTTTATCTTTTGAGCATTTTGTTAAAAAATCACACTTCTAAAAATAAAACATGAAATTTCATACTTCGACTGCTTTTTCTCCACTTTCTCTTGTAAGTGAGCAATTTTTGCGGAAAAAATATCCTATATTGGAATCAGGATGCTAAGGTACCTCCTCACAAAATTTTTTTAAAGTTTGCTTTAGAGCAATTGCACTCAGGACTGGCACCATTGTTGCTACAAATGTATATTTACACTGCACATGTACATATTCAGAACTTGATCAGATTAATATTTTTAACCTCTTTAAAGTATGAGATTTTATAATATACTGATTTTCAATCATAAGCAAAAAAAATATGATACACAAAAAGATTAATAAAATCCTACCCCTTGGAAAAATACTGTGTTCATATGTTTGAGCTGTTGCTAATATTTGACAGGTAGGCACAAAGAAGGAAATTTCGCTTTGTTACAACATGAGTTAATTTCTACCTAAGTAAAACCTTTTTTGCCTTTCTATTTGTTTAGTCCTTTCTTTAACCTTGTTAGTTATAAACAAAGGCACCCACGGAAAACTCTTGAGTGTCTGTGAACACACGCAGAGTCTCAACAAGACTCTCACAAAGAGCACAAAACATATAATAATTTTCAATAAGTAGCATGTCAGTTTTCAAGAAAGTAGGTTAGTGTCGCTTTGTTATATGAAAATGGTACACTCAAAATATTTAGCAACAAAACTAATTTTGTTTCTCTTTATCATAGCACTTATTATTATTAAGCTAAAAAAATAGTTTTTAATTAAAAAAATACATTTTGAACATGAATTCATGCTCTTCTTTACGTATTAATTTACATGTACTCGTTAAAATATTTATTCATTCAATAACATATAATTTAATTTATCTATACATATAATAAAATAGTAACTCATTTCCGACTGTCTGTCTGTCTGCTTATCATTTGTGTTCGCATCGCGTAAAAACTACTGGATAGATATTAAGAAAATTTTTTGAGAAGGTACCTAGCATTCTGAATCCAATATACGATACTTTTTTTCTGGTAAAAAAAATTCGTTTCCAAGAGAATGTGGAAAAAAGGAGTAAACAAACGCAAATCCAGTTTAAAACTGGGATATTTTAAACACGGTTGCATACCTTTTATTTTTGATAGTGGGATACTTTAAATATTATTGCGTATCATTAGGCGCCAAATGAATAAAATTTGTATTTGATTTTTATTTTTACTTTGTGGAATTACATTGGTATTAAAATATTTTAAAATCCTTTTATCTAAGGGTGGGTACCTTTATGTAAAGAAAATATATATCTGGATAAATTTTAAAACCATTTTGTGAGGAGGTACATTAGCGTCCTGATTACAATATATTTTCAAGAGATAATAAAGAGAAAAAGCAGTAAAAGTACGCCGAATTTTTTCATCGATTTAAAGGTACTGCATACTTTAAGGCATCTTTTAGTTTTGAAAGCGAGATATTTTAAACACGGTTGCGCAACAGATGGCGCTGTTTTAAAATACCGACAACATTTTAATTTTATTTAAACTATTTTTAATGAATAAATTAATTATTTGGACTTAAGTTCTTAATTATAAAGAGATAAAGAAATATTAGACATCAGCAGAGTGGATGTCTAATATGCTGATGGCGGACCTACCTGTCTACATAATGCATTCCACTCTGTTGGTGTCTAATTTTTCTTTATCTCTTTATTATTAACAACTTATGCCTAAATAATTAATTTATACTGACAAGATATTAATTACTTATTGCCAAAGAGCCAACTGAATAAAATTTTTATTTGATTTGTATTACTTTGTATTACTAAAATATTTTAAACACCTTTTACAGAGGTTTACAATAATTTTTAGAATTTTTTATAAATTTCAGAATTTTATCCAGGGATGGTACCTTAATATAAAGTAAATTAATAAACCATAACTGAAGCACTATAGGGCACAGCTAGTAATATGTCACACATTTAATCTTAAATATAATTAAATTATAAAATAAAAATTTTGATCATATGCAATGCATAGATTTTTTTTACTACAAAAACAACAAAATTCTTTGATTTTGCTTTTAAAGCTTTTAAAGCAAAGACAAGAGCAAAAGGAGTAAAAACAACAAAGGCCTGTAATACACCAGAATTTATTATTTGACGAACTAACATTTATTTAATATTCATTACAGCTATTAAATAATATTTTAACAAAACACGGCAGAAAATTGAAGTTATGTGATTTGTGTGATCAATTGATCATTTATCACTTCAAACATGCATTAAAATAAAGTTTATTTTTTTAAACTGAACATTTCATTTTTACAAAGGGGTTTTCAAAAGGGATGGATAAGTTCTTATAATTTTCGTAGTGCTACTAGACTGGTCGAACGTTCAAATTATATTACCAACAATTCAAAAGCACAATCATATAAATTGGGAGCAATACGCACATCGTTGCCTCTAAACAAATCTATTTGATATTACACGAAATATTAATTATTTCTACATATAGCTCGTAACAATTTTTGTAATTGTAATTTTTCAATTACGTATAAAAATAGGAATGGTACTAAAAACAACAGATCGCTACATCAAGAAACTCCTGATAATAAATTTTGAACATAAATAAATTATGAATATAAATCAAATGGCCAGCTATTTAATAAAAAAAAGTGAGCCCAATATTTGTGACTAGTTCTAAACAGGGGGTTAGGTTGACATCACTGCTTTAAGTTGGCATCACTGCTAAATAATCTCACCGCATTCAATATCATCACCAAATTTTATGCATATGACTTGTTCAAATTATAAATGAATGCTTTCATTTGTCATTTCTCATCTAGTCACTTGACTAGTTTAACTTTTGTCTATAGCAGTACTTTTTGCTATAATGTAGTAAATGGTTTTCATCTAAAAATTATAAAACAGCAAAATGAATAAAGCATAAAACAACATAACTGTCATAAAGGCACTAAATATATCTGCCCCTATTGAAAAACCCTTTACATTTCGTTCATATTTCTAAGTGTTAAAGCTTTTAACAATAATTTATGCGTAATAACTATCAAACATTTTTCACCAACTGACAGTTGATATGAGACAAGAAGTTATAAAAAAACAGCCAATAAATACTAATAAACATGTTGAGTAAAAACTAGAAAATTATTTATTATCAAATTATTACATAGAACCGATTTCTCAAGCAATCAACTTGTAATGAAAAGAAGCAATAACAAATTAATATAAAAAGGAAGTTCAAATCAATAGCAAGAATTTATAATAAAGAGCTGTTCGTTAAAAATCTGGATGCCTTAAAAATATATAAGTTTGGATTAAATCTAGAAAATAAACGAGGTGTAATTATTCCTTGCTTTTCTTAATTTTTTTCAATTTCAAACTTTTTATATTTACACTTTAAACAAGTTTGTTATTTTAAAACGTCACTATGTAACTGAGCTGAGGGTAAAGCCGACATGAAATGACGACCGGGGTCGCTAACAGGAATATTATCGGCGGCTGAAAGTCGAATACATATCAAAAAGCGGCGGCTAAGCAAATATGACCGTCTAAGGCAGAATCTAACTTACAAATTTTGGAATTTTTTTTTTGTACAAACATATCGCTCCTTTAATCTCCCCACGGGGGCACTAATTGTCATTGCAATCTACAAATTTACTATTTTGACGCAGTGCTTTCGGGGAATATGGGGAAAACCACTCCGAGGTTCTTAGAACCTGCATCTGGAAGAACAGATCTGCGCCTATAAGTCTTTCGAGGACCGACAAGAGTGCTAACGACTGGTACCTCATGAACTGGTAACCCCACAGAGAACCGCCCACGTTAGTTCACCTGAAACTTCGTGATACACGTGGTGGATGTGCTTTGGACCAATGTTTGCAGGGATGGTGGACGGTTGATCAAGTGTGCTGTCAACAGAACGCACCAATAGTGTCAGGAGTTAGATCGCCTCCAAAATACCCCTAAACAAGAGGTTATCCATCGATCCATATGTTTTGCTACATTATAAATTGCTACGCCAAAATTTTACTCAGTAGTAAGACCACCATCAGATAAGGCCATCATGGCAGCAACTGACGCTAATTATTAATCAGACACCGCACCTTTAATGCGAGATAGCGCTATATAACAAATAAAAATATCTCAAAATCTTATTTTAAGTATTAAATCGTTTTAAAATGTTCTTTTACCCTGTTGTGTATATCACTTAATATAGTGGGGGTGTGTTTTGATGATGCGATTGATTTTAAAATTATCAATTTTAAAATAAATAATATTAAATTTAATTAAAATTAGCCGAACACTTCGGCGGCGGCTAACTTTTTCCATTTTATGTCGGCGGCGGTTAATAGCCGACTATTAGCCGATCGGCTTCGAGCTCTGTAACTGAGTCTTGAAAACTATTGTATTATACAAAGCAACAACAAAATGCCATGTTGTTCTTGTATTGTTGTATTTGTTGTAGGGGTGCCACTACCTACTAAAATAAATATACCTTGCACTAGATAAATTAAAATTTCATTTAAAATGCAACCGGATTTTAAAAGAACCATCTTTAAGATTTTATTGCTGCTTTGATTATTCATTTGTAGGTGGTTTTTATACGAGTATGGGTGAATAACAAAAGAAAAAAAAAAACAGGTGTTAAAATTTTAAAGAAAATAATAATTGTTAAACATAATAATTGTTTTTGTTTGTTTGCTTTTAGGGGCTTAACATAAATGTTAATTGTTATTGCAAGATATTAAACTAAATGTTACAAGTTATTAAAGACTTTTAGAAAATTGTTATTATAAAAAATGCAATTAAAAGTTTCTTTTATTTTCAAACTATTACAATTTATTTAAAGTATTAAATTAAACAACGATTAAGATTATCAAGATTTTTAAATTTAAACAATTATATTGAAATATTCAATTTGTAGTAAGAAGAAATTTAATTAGCCAAACTAACAAAATATTTCCAAAATGTTTTGAAAATACATGCAAAAAGAAATCAATATAAAAAATTAATTCTGCAATAAAAACTTTCAAATTTTTTAATAATGAATTAATAATTTTTCAGACTTAAGTTCTTTATTATAATTCGATAAAGAAAGATTAGTTACTAGCAGAATGTAATGCGTTTTCCTGATCGCTACATCTGTAGTTAGCATTATTTAATAATTTTAAAGTAGAAAAGTTTCAGAATTTTTAATCGAATTTTTTTTTGGGACTCCAAGTTTTTCCTACGCAAACTTTATTATTAAATCTTTAATACTTAAGTATTTTTCTTTAAAATTCTCCGAAGAATATAAAAATAATTGCTATTTAATCTTAAATTTGACCTTTTCATGTCTTGCTTTTACTTTTTCCAATCTTAAACTTCAATGTGTTCATGTCAAAATGAAGAATTTAAGTGACAACCCTTATCATTCTGAAGGGAAAAATTTAATATGATTTAACAAATTAAAATACGCTTGAAATGATCTACAATATCTTGAGGGCCTTAACAACCAAAAAAAAAAAAAAAACATATAACACATGGAAATGGCAAGTAATGTGACAAAAAGAGGGAATAATAATCTACAGTTAGGGTAATCACAGTTTATAAAAGTTGAATTGTATTAAAATATAAAAAAAATATAGTTTCACAATTAGAAACAAACCAGCTGTGAGAAGAAATTTAGTTTTTAAATTCATAAAACCTAATTCGGGCGTTTCTGAACAACATTTCTTTTTAAACTCTATACGTCTTTGGTGCCAATTACCTCCACGGATTCAAGTTATAAGCAATGCAAGCTAAGATAATTCACATTTGCATTTTTTATCTGATTTTATTATTTTTATTATATAGCTGTGCCCGCCACGTCGTGGGCGTCCTGATAATATTTTGCTTGATTTTTCTTTGAAAATATTCCACACCTATTGTAAGACTTACTTATATAAAGTAGCACCTATAAGAGAAAAATCCAACTAAACTAAGAAGAAACTAACAATAACAGAATTTTATAGCCACCCTCAAGTCGTAGTATTCTTACCAAATATTAAAAATTAACGACAAATAACAAAAATAATGTAATCACATAATTACCTAAGTATGTATTTTACAAAATAACCAAATTATACAACACGTGCTCGACTTAAAACACATATAAATTTTATTCAATTGGCTATTTGGCAGTAAGTAGTTCATCTGTTTTTAGCGCCATCTGTGTTTAACTATCAAAAATAAAAGGTGCCAGACGTACTAAGTTTTTAAAACGATCTGAGTTTTAAAAAATACAACTTTCAAAAATTAAAGGTGCCGTGCTGTACTAAGCTGTACTTAGTTCCTCCTTAAGGTATGCTACATATCAGCTTATGTATTTTTTTACTCCATAAAACATAAGGTATTCATATCCGGTTAGTTCAACTGCGTACTTTCTGCACTTTATGGAAAAAATGTATCCTATGTTGGGACCAGGATACTTAGGTACCTCCTCACAAAATTTTATTAAAATCCATCCAGTACTTTTTACGTGATGCGAACATTTATAAAAATCAGACAGACAGACGGAAATGAGTTACTACTTTATTATATGTATAGATTTTTTGGTTGTTCTTTTTTATAATAATATTATTTATGACAAAATATATGTGCCAAAGTTCTACCCAATACTATAATAAAGTGTATGTGAGATAACACGGCCATTGAATTTGTCGCGCAAAAGAGCCATTGTTTCGTTAGCTGTGGCACCATCAAAAAGAAACCACATCCATATCTTCCAATTCGGGCCATAAAAAGTTCGTTATGATCTCACGATAGCGACACCGTTCACAGTAGCTACCTGACCAGCCTTATTTTGAAAAAAAAAAAAAAAATACGGCCCGGTGATGCCGCCAGCCCATAAACCGTATCATACAGTCATTATCTGTGGGTGCATTGGTTTCTCGACAATTACTCTTGAATTATCATTCTCCCAAATGCGGCAATTCTGCTTATTGACGAATCCACTGAGGTAAAAATGTGCCTCATCTCAGAAGATGATTTTCTTCGAAAATTGATTATCCACAGCCATTGTTGCCACTGTTGCTCGATTGTGCAAATTGAGTTAGTCTGAAATTGATAAATGTTAAATTAAACGTAGAAAAAAACATAACTTTTAGGTGTGGTTCACATTCAACATTGGCGCTTTAAAATTAACCAGCCGATATAAGACTTGTTCTTGTTGCATTTTACTAAAGTAAATAAATTCATGTTGGTATAGTAGTTCTCTAGATAATGGATAATAATAATGACACTCTATGAGGAGTACCCGTCAGTACGCCTCGTTCCATTACTGAAAAACACGCTTGGTTCTCGGAATATCCGCAATTTTATTTAGATGGTATCACTAGATAGTTCTCTAGAAAAAGGATAATTCATTTTTAATATGGAAATTCCGGTTCTTGCTCTCCTATTCCGTCAAGATTTTTGTCGAAATCGTATGGTAATTTTAGCATAGTCTATTTCAAATTTATAGAGTGTCACTATTTTAGTTATAATCAATAATTACTATTGATTATGGGGAGTACCCGAAACCAACACTATTCCGACATAATTGTACTCATAAACTCTCTTAATTCTCACAGTATACAGAAGACTGCGAAATAAATACTCTATACAAATACTAGCTGTGCCCGTCACTTCGTGGGCGTCCTGACAATATTTTCTCGATTTTGCTTTGAAAGTATTTCACACCAATAGTAAGACTCTTACTTTTATAGTGCTTCAGTTGTGGTTTATGTATTTACTTTATATAAAGGTACCCATCGCTGGATAAAATTCTAAAATTTATAAAAAATTCTAAAACTTATTGTAAAGCTCTGTAAAAGGTGTTTAAAATATTTTAATAACATTGTAAGTCCACAAAGTAAAAATACAAATCAAATACAAATTTTATTTAATTAACTACTTGGCAGTAAGTAATTAATATTTTGTCAATATTTTACAACAGCGCCATCTGTATTTAGAATATCCCGCTTTTAAGTATACAGTACCTTTAAATCGGTAAAAAAAATGTCGGCGTACTTTTACTGCTTTATTATCTCTTGGAAATAAGGTATTTCTGTAGGAAAAGGAATGGAAGCAGGATGCTAAAGTACCTCCTCACAAAATTTTGTCAAAATCCATCCACATACAAATTTTCTTTACATAAAGGTACCCAGCCTTGGATAAAATTCTAAAATTTATACAAAATGGTGTTAAAATATTTGAATAACAATATAATTCCACAAAGTGAAAATTCAAATCAAATACAAATTTTATTTAATTAGCGCCTAAAGTTGCGCAATAGTGTTTAAAGTATCAAAAATTAAAGGTGTTCAACCTTGTTTAAAATATCCCAGTTTTAAACCAAAAATTTCAGTACTTTTAAATCGGAAATTGCATTTTTTTCACTACTTTTTTTCGACATTGTCTTGCACATGAGATGTTTTTCCAGAAAAAGTATCTTATATTGGAGTGAGGATGCTAGGTTGGGTACTCACTAAATTTTGTTAAAATTCATCCAGTAGTTTTTACGTGATGCGAACACAAATAAAAAGCAGACAGACAGATTTAAGGAAATGAGTTACTATTTTATTATATGTATGTATAGATAAGTGTTTTCTTTCAATCAAAATTATGCTTAATTTTATTATTTACAAACCATCCTCGCTTTCAATACAACCTTAATATTCTTTACATACATTGAGTTTTTGCGACAAACTGTGATTATCCTTCTTGATTTTGTATAAAGTTACAAAAATGCCTTAAATTTACTTCTGCTTGAACAAAATATTGTAGCAAGCAAATTATTTCTTCAATTTCAAATGCAATGTTATCTTAAAAAGTAAATTCTTGTTTCCCCTCCAAAAGCATACAAACAATCACACACATGTGGCATTTAACGCTTAAATATTTTTTGAGTTTTTCTTTTTTGTGCAAAATTTGAAATAAAGAAAGAAAGGGAAGAAAAATTATTTATTATAATACTACCGCCGAATTGTGACTAATAACACCCTCAGGGACACAAGCAAAATTTTTGTTGTTAAAAAAAATCAATGGTTTAAACGCATAGACGGCTATACATTTGTGTGTGTGTGTGTGTGTATGTTTGTGTCATATACCGCACTTGAAAAACGGTAAGTAAATGTAAGACTGTTGTGCGTGTGTATTTAGCTGTATGGCATAAATGATCAAAGCATTCAAAAATACATTTTTTTGCTCATCTTTTGTTTGCACTGTGTTTGAGAGTGTGTCCGTCCGTATACTAAATACCTATCAAGGATGGATTTTAAATGTTTTGTTTTCATTTGTTATACTGATGTGAATAGAAGGTTAAAAAAGGGGATTTAAATATTTTTGGCAAATTTGCGAACGTTAAAACAACAACAAACAAAAATGAATTTTATATCTACGATTGCTGTTTGTTGTTGTTGTTAGATACGCGGACTAATAATTGTGTGTATGTTGGTTATTATATTGTCTGCCTGTCTATTTGTATGTTTAATGTTTAAATATTAAAAGGATGTTTTTTTTTTGTTCTTTGGTGTTTTATCTCAACCAGAATTATGCGAGTTTTTTTTTGGTTTCTCCTCGTATTATTTGTTGAGGAAGTTGTTTATAATGAGTATGTTAAATATTTAAATTTGTCAGTTTATGAAAAATTAGAGGAGAATTAAAATGGAAGGCAGAGTTTTTATTAGTATTTATGGGTAGGGCGGAATTAACGAAAATAATGTTGTTTTATAATATTTGGTGAAAATTTGTTGCATAATTTTTCTTTTCAATACTAGGGGTCAAATTCAAAAAGAATATTTTTGATATATTAAAGGTTTAAAGCAAAATTTTTTTTACAAAATTTGTTTAATAAGCCAAAAATACGTTTAATGATTATGGCCTTAGGGCTCTTACTATTTTATTAAAAGTTGCCATGCTATTTTGATTAGCATGGCAACTTTTAAGGATACTAAATTTTGGTTTTGCTTATGAAAAATTGCAAATAATAATGTACGCTTGTCGCGTAGAACCTCTTTTGCCTAGAATTGGTTGTACAATAGATTGTATCATCTTTCTTTACCTTGCTTAAGCGTGATTATGATCAGCATTTGATATATAATAGCGCTATTTTGAATTATATGCATTTAAATTGTTTACAATAGTATGTTTCTGATAGCTAAGACTAAGACTTAAACCTAAATTAAGTAAAATAAAAGAAAAATATCAGTTTAGGCAGAAACTAAAAGCAATAATAATTTTTTAGTAGTGTTTGTTCGCCCAAAGACTCAAAAAAAATCGCAAGTTTCCACATTCTTTCCAGTCATAATTCGAAATCGACATACGATATTTGACACTAGAAAGCCACGAAGATCGAGGGTAGTTATTTATTAATTACCCAAAAGCAAACAAAAAATATACTTAGCAAATGTTTTATTCAATACTAAACAAACCGAGAAGGAATTGCTGGCGCTAAGGATTTTTGTTGCATAGAAGGTGCAACGCCCTTTGTACAGGGTGGCCCAAAATGAACGAAGGGGTTTGAATTCGTTATTACTTTTTATTTAAGACATAATTATTTAATTTTTTAATACAGAATATAAATGGGGAATATTTTTAGTTTAGTTATGAAAAATAATATCTTGCAAGTGGAGACCATTTGCTACTCCGCATATTTGTGCTCTTTCCAACACATTTTCCATCACCTTTTGCAAAACTTCAGGTGTTATGTTGTTTATTTCGTTGCGTATATTGCCTTTTAATTGCTGAATGGTGCTAGGCTTATCAATGTAGACTTCTCCTTTCAAATAACCCCCAATTAAACAGTCTGGAGCGGCTAAAACCGGTGAACGCGGACGCCAATTAAAATCACTTGTATGCGAAATAATTCGTTCACCAAAGATGTCTCGTAAAAGAGCCGTTGTGTCCCTTGCAGTGTCCGCTGTGGCTCCATCTTGTTGGAACTATACTTGCGGATGGTTTTCCACGGCTGGTTTTCCAACATTGTCCGATATCTGACATCATTGACGGAAACGGCGACCCCGTGTTCATTTTCAAAAAAATAAGAACCAATTATCCTTTCCGATGAAACACCGCACCAAACCGTAAACCCATCTAGTTTAATTCTCGCTGTTGAACTACTCTCGGATTTTCCGTAGCCCATATCCTGCAGTTTTGCTTATTATCGAACCCACTTAATTGAAAATGGGCTTCGTCACTCATAATTAACTTATAAATAAAATTATGATTTTCTTCTGCTTTTTTCCGGAAAAAAACTACATAATCAATTCGCTGCTGGTAATCTGTCGGTTTCAATTCTTGGACAAGCTGCATCTTGTATGGAAACATTCCTATTGTATGCAAAATTCACTGCAGCGAAGATCGTGAGAGGCCAAGTTGTGTCGAACGACTCCTGGTTGATGTTTCTCCATCTTCCTGAATACTCCTCTGTACAAGTTCAATATTGTCATCCTTGTGCACCGTTCGTCGTCTGCCAGCACCAGGAAGGTTCCTTACTGCTTCTTGTTGGCGAAAATTTGCAACCACATGGTTTATTGTTGACTCTGAGGGTCCAACCCGCACGCTGAGTCAAAACAATGGATCGTTGATTTGTAAAATAAAGCTCAATAATTTGGGCACGTTGTTCAATTGAGCACTGCTCCATTTTAAATTCCCCAAGTCTTCTTTACAAAATACTGAAAAGAAAAAAAGAAAAATTATATTAAAGAAGTTATAAGCAATTCAAACCCCTTCGTTAATTTTGGGCCACCTGGTATTTATTGCACTAAACACACTACATATTATACAAAAATATTGTTGAGGAATTTGTAAATTAGACAAACTTATCAAAAATAACTAAAAGTATTACACAGTACAACACGGAAAAAAATAATCATATACGGACACCACCACGTGATAAAAGACCAAAAAAAGACCCCTGGGTCCCAGTTTTGCCCAAAGTCCTCCAGGTAGCGCTTAGGTAGCCGGGAAATTTTTCACTTTTGCGGCTACCTAAGCCGGGAAATTTTTCACTTTTGCGGCTACCTAAGCACTACCTAAACGGTGTTAAGAATCATTCCTAGGAAGTTCATATGTTCTAGAAATTTGTTTATTGAGATCTTAGGTTCATTTTTGTAGTTGATTGTTTCCTTGAATTTTGAACGGTTTGTCACCTATGGACCTGAACAGGGGAAAAAAGGTAAAAAAAATTTAATTTTTTAAAGTTTTTTGCGATATTGACCTTGAAGATGAAGTTTTTTTGATTTTATATGTTAACAATTTTTGTTCTTTATGAAAAGGGCACAACTTTGCAAACTTGCGGTTTGCAAAATATGAGCTTGAGGAAATGATCATTTTTTTTTTTGCAAAAATGACATCGAGGCCCCACATCTTTGAGGGCCCATAAAAAATACCTGGAGGACTTTGGGCAAAACTGGGAGACAGGGGTCTTTTTTTTTTTGGTCTTTTATAACGTAGTGGTGTCCGTATATGGTTATTTTGCCATGACTTAAAAAATTACACAGTGTGTTATTAAATCCTAGTGACAGTATCAATTAAAAAAAAAACATATATTCACCTTTAATTTAATGCTCAAATTTCTTTCGAAGAAATTTAATTAATAAAGCTTTGAAAATATTTTTTAATATTTTAATCCCTTTCAGTCCCTTTATAATCTTAAATAATTCGCTTTTTGATCTCCAGTACTCTACTGTTTTTGTATGCCTTACCCTTAAAGTATGCCCATAGCTACTGCTCCCTAATTTATGCTACTATAATAAGTTTCTTATAAACTACAAATATACATTCTTTCTCTTTCCCACAACTTCTTATAATTATCATGATTGCTGATTAAAATAAGAAATTTATATAAAAAAAATGAAAATGATGCTGAGGGGAAAATATAAAGCATTAAACAAAGTTTTTTTTGAAGATGAGGCAAATTCCGCCAATTTTCAATGCAATTATTAAAAGGAAAACACAAAAACAAACTTTTTTTACATTAGCATATAGAAAAGATTATAACAACCAGACCATTTCAAACGACTATAAAAAACATAAATATTTTTTTACTAAACAACTAGACAAACGTAATATTAGCAATAAAATAAAATAAAAAATATATGAAAATGAACAAAAAATAAAAACTACTAAAGAACATTTGAAGTTGGCATCATAAGTATCATATTTATTTTTTATCTAAATACATTTCCTTTTGCGGCCTTCATATCTATACTTAATATAATTTAATATTTATGCACAAAAAAAGCATACACACTTATGTGTTCTTGTATTTTAACGATGTTGCAAATAATAACAAAAAAAAACTCCTCATATACTACATACATCCATTTAAGCATTTTTTGTAACAAACAAAATATGTGTAGCCATTATAAAAATGTATGAAAATGTTATGAAAAAAAAAACAGAAATAAAAAATGAATGAAATTGTTCATACTTGTTTTTATAAAAAAAAAAAAATAAAAAAAAGTTTCTGTGCACATTTTTCCACTTTACAGAACATTACAAATTATACAAATCTACAAAGCCAAACACAGACACACTCCCAAATATATACAAAGGAAAAAAAAATAATGATGATAACATTGTTGCTATTGGTATCTATGTTTTTTTATGACATAAAGCCTTGTTAGTGGTTAAAATGCACGTTAATACATACAAGTTTTTACATGTCTCTACTTATTTTAATAAAAAATAAATGAATAAATGAGAAACACAAATCACAATTGAATATTTCATCTGTTGCCTTTGAAAGGCAACTAAAATAATAAAAACATATTTTTTTTTTTTAATTGGTTAATTAAAGAATGTTTTTTAACGTTAAGTGCACTAAAGATAATTCAAAAAGAGAAGGTCGGATAGCAAAATTAAGCTGATTTGAACTTTTAGCTAAAGAGAGAGACATCAGTAGGTCACTATATGGGTGGAATGATTGCTTCAATCTGTGAATTCTAAAGAAAAATTTTAAGAAATCACATACTAGTACTAATGCATACTTTTTCAGCCCAAGTCATTTTTATTATCGTTAGGATTTAAAATACTACTTAACTTTAAAATTTTACTACATACAATGAAATTTATAATCAAGCTTAAGTTCGTTTTTATTCTCTCTAAGAAAGAATTAATTAAATTACAAATTAGGTGATAATATTAAAGAAAAATTGGGAAAATTTAATTTTTAGACACCAGCACGAGTGGAATACACATTTCCTAGACAGCCACGTCCGTCATCAGCACTACTTGTATCTAATCTACTTAGGGTAGTGTTTTAGTTGTAAGCATCATCTATTTAACCAACCAAACCCAGATAAAGGAATACGAGAAAACTTGTATTCAATTATCAAACGTCAGTTGGTGAGAACGAAGTCTACCACTACCTTAAGCTTCCCTCTTGTTGAATATTTTACTTTAATATTTACCACCTATATTTTGTTGTTCCTTCAGCGAACCTTCGGTTAGCAATGAAGTTACTTTTTGTTTATTTGTTTTACTTCCAACATTCGTTTTTAGTTAACACTAATCTAGTATCAAACCAAACTTTTACATTAGCCAATTTTTTAGTTTACACCAGCACTCAAGGGATGACCCCTACTCATGCAGTGTATTGTGCCGGAACTAGGACATTTTTTACTTTGTTTGTGGTCATTTGACTTTAACTTTCAAACATTGACATGGGCAGGAAAAACATCCGGCAGGAGTTATTCCACATACGAATTGTTCCCTGAATTGGTTCCCTGTAGTACATAGAGCGATTCACTGGCAAATCGGCCCCAGATGGATGAGCTTTTAATAAAGAGCTTGTTCTACGCAAAAATATGAGGGTATCAGGATTAAGTTTCCTGATTTCATTAGAGCACATTACATTGTAAAAACGGTAAACACATTCGGTATTGCTGTCGATGCTCCAGTGAGTCAATAGAGTTGGTACCCTACTGTTAGCCCTCCGCTTCTTCACCCTCTCCTGCCGCGGTCGAATAGCTCCTTAATAGACAAAATATGTTTGAATGGAAAAGTCAGGTCTCTCTTTTACACCGCTTTAAAAACCCGACGCACTTGAATGCTTCTTTCGAGAAATGTGTTTAGTCCATTGGGTATCGCTCTGGATTTTCATGCCAAGAACATCAAGAGCTTCGAATTCCTTAGAACCTACAACACTTATAGCTACAGATGAAGTATCATTTTCGAACGTACGTCTGTAAGTAAGAATACAACATTGAGTATTGCTAGTAGTACTGCAAAGAGATTTCAGGTATGTGATGAAAAACTATAATTTTCAAAGGTTGTGATGAATTTCTAGCAAAAATTTTTTGAGAATTATTTTTGAACCTATCTCTTAACTTATTTTCGAATTTATAAACTAATTTTTAAACTAAACAACAAAATCGTTTTTAAATCGATTCGTTTTTAAAATCGTTTACCATCACATAACTGCTTGACTACCATTCCCATCAATACTCTTCCCATCAAATGGGAAGAGTATTGAGTAGTATCAAGTAATTAAAAGCAGTAAAAATTGCCGGCACTAATTACACGATCCCAATTAAATATTGTCACATGATTGAGCGTATAAGTTATGTTTTGTGTCTTGGCTGCAAATGCTGCTATTATCTGGAAAAAAGTATCTAGGGCTGGAAGTGTGATGTAGAAGGTCGTTATAAACTTGTTTAAAAAATAGGCGCATATTTTTTAAACGAAGAGATATGCGTCTTGTTAACTTGGTCACAAAAAATATCTCTCTTAAAACATAAGTAATTTTACTAGCAGCCTAAAATGAATATAGAACGAAAACTAAAGTTTTATGTTAAAAATATTTTAAGGATATACAAATTAATCATGTATATCCTTTGGTTTAATAAGACTCATTAATTATTAAACCAAAGTTTGTCAATTTAATACCACCACTGATAATTTTTTTAAGTTACTAAATTTAAGATTTTAAAATATAAATATGGAATATTCTCCAAATATAATCAAATTTACAACTTCTTAAATCGAACAAAAAGAAAATAAATAAAATAAGCAAACAAAACTACAATAACTTTAATGTTCATGTACTTAAGCGTTATTAACATTTCTAAGTATGTGTGTATGTGGTTATTATACACGCACTTGCCTCTGTATGTTTTAATGGTTTAGATTAAACGAGGACTCTACTGGGCTACACTCGAGCATTGTATGTTTAACACACAAAAACAACAAGCCGAAATCAAATACGCGTTAATAATTCATTATTTTGGCTTGAGTAAATGAAATGATATGGTTTCATTGTCTAACTCTACACACCACACTTCCACTCCCACTCCCACACGCAAACGCATACACTTGCAATTGGCAAATCAAATAAAATAATAATAAATAGCAACACCAAAACTACTACCAACAACTGCACACAAAATAAAAAAAAACATTTTTGCCAAAAAAACCCCCAAAAGCACACACCAAACTTAACGCATAAATAAGTATACAACACATACATACGTTCGAGAGAATACAAAAGAGCGTATGCTATAAATAACCCAAAGGGGGATTTAACATAAAGAAGGGGTTTCGCTATTTATAGTTAATTCTTCAACAATTTAACTAAGGAAAATAAATCAGCCTTTAGTAAGTTTATGTTTATAACACTACGACCCTGTTTCCTGTCATATTTTTTATTTTGTGGTTTCTACTGTTTTTTGCGTTTTCACTTAAGATAAATGTTCTTCCTTGTAACACGTAAAAGTTGATAAATATTTACCGTGGAAAATTGTTATCAAATTGAAATGTTGGTGAAAATTTGTGGTGTTTTATTTTGGTGAAATTCCATTTTTATTTTTGGGTTAGACTACTTTAGGCCCAAAGGTAAACACGTGCAGGTTGTTAGTCTAACATAAATGATTCTAATACAGACATACTTAGTTGTCAATATGTGTATGAATGACAACTGTCCCTTTTTACCCCTAATAACAAATAAATAAAACCAAAAAGTTGAAGGTTAAACCTAACGAAGGTAGGTAGCTTTTTGTTTTTGTATATAAGTTTATATGGTTATATAGTACATACACACACAATACGTAGATAACTATATAAATTAATTAAACAGCCCTAAACTAGGCTATAATATATTACATTTATATGCTACAAATTAAGATAGAAATCTAAACAACAAAAAATCAATGAAACATCAAAGTAAATTTGGGCATTTTAAATGCTAGTAGAAGAAGAAATTTGAGATTGGCTTGGGTGGGCGAAACCCTAAAAAAGGATTTAAAATTCAATAGGTATTAAAGTAGCTTGTATAAATACAAAATTTTTTTTTTCAAAAACTCTTTAAAATAATTTTATTTACAAAGAAGCGCTTAAGAAATCAATATAGTTTGGCTACTTGAAGCAAATTTAATATAAAAGATATTAAATTAAATGTTGGAAATTTGAAATAATTTTGGCTTAATTTTATCTTTTTTCCAAATAAATTTTTTTAATAAGAGACTTATTACAATTTTTGGTTGAGTCTTACAATAAATCCAAATTAAAATTCTACATTGCTGTCTACACTGAACCTTTTACAAATTTATATTTAAAAAAAACTGAAATGTATCTATCGATGAATAATCCTAATCATAATTTATAAAAAATTATAAAACTAAGCAAAATAAAGTTATTATATTTTGTTCGCGGATTTTTCATTAGACTTCTGCTTTTCATTTCGTCGCCACGAATGGATTTTAAAAAAATTTTGCGAGAAGGTGCCTTAGCACCCTGATTCTAATGTAGGATATTTTTTTTCCGCAAAAATATATTATTTTCAAGAGAAAGTGGAGAAAAAGCAGTGAAGAAAATGCAATTTCCGGTTTAAATGTACTGAAATTTAAAACTGGTCTATTTTAAACACTTTTTCGCTCCTGTTATTTTTTAAAGTAGGATATTTTAAATAAAATTGAGGAACAGATGTATTTGGTTTATATTTTTTACTTTGTGGAATTACATTGTTATTTAAAAATTTTAAACACCTCTTACAGAGCTTTACAATGTTTTTTAGAATTTAAGAATTTTTTATAAATACATAAACCATATCTATAGCACCATAAAAGTAGAGTCTTACAATTGCTGTGGAATACTTTCAAAGCAAAATCGAGCAAAATATTGGCAGAACGCTTACGACGTGGCGGGGACAGCTAGTCATACAAATGATAATACTTTAATAGAATATAGTCGTGCCCTTATTAAACAGTTGCATGAGAAAGCTAATCTAATGGATGTGATTATGAGAAAGTGGTCATATTCGAATACAAACAAGCTTACTGAAGACATGCCTACTCATACTATACTATTATCTGTTCGTATCATAAACGAAATAAGTTAACCGAGGAAAACGAACTGTCTATACTAGTGACCGCTGAGTTTACTCGTCTCATGTTCGAAACACTTATTGTGTTTCGCTCAGCAGTTGTACAAAGCTGTATAAGGCTTAATGCGTTTTTCGTGCACTAGTATTTTTAGTTTTTTGTATTGAAATGGAGGCTTTCAAATTAACGTGAGAAATGTTGTGGAATAGGGTGCCTCGGTGGGATAGTAGGTAGTGTGTTAGTCTATAAGTCCGAGGTTGTGAGTTCGAATCCCACCAAAGGCTCTGGAATTTGTTTTTTCACTACGAGTTAGCAGGAAGACCAATAAGGAGTTGAGATACAATCTGGATGCCTACAAATGGTTAACTGCATGGGTACAGGTCACGCACTGTCTGGCCAAGATAAAAATCGAGGTAGGACAATACTTGCAGACTGCGCCTGAAAATAGGCTAACATAAAGAAGGCTTTTGACCACGCGCAGAAAACTATCAAAATGGAGATGCTGTGAAGACCTTAAGTTTTAAGCAAATGTTAGCAACTACCATAGACTCTGTGATGACTAACATAGAATTTCGACATGTATCAGTCGCTAGTAAGATATCACTACAATCGAGAGTAAAAGGCTGTTGACAACACGAGACTCACTGAAAGTAATTCGTTAGTTTTCAGTCGGATACGAGATATCATTGAGAAATAAAGGGGTTCAAAGAGGGACCCAAGAAGTTGGTGGCCTGCTTCAGAAAAAAAAATTTAGAAAAATTGTGTTTTTTTGTTTGTACACTCGAACTGTGTTCGTGTTCGTGTGTCACGCAAGTTCATTGTTATTATCTTCAACATTTATTAATACATACTTATTTAAACTTTCTTATGAAAACTGTACAAGCTAATCGCCTAAAGCTCGCTGGTCTTCGCTGTTTATTATTCTTCACTCAATGTTACTTGTGTGCAATGAACAGACATGAATTCAATGAGATATTATAATGAGCATCTTACGAGTTTTGTTTTTGGTGCTCATGCGGCGCTTTAGGATTTTTGTAATTTTGTTGTTCGTGCAATTAGTATTCGGTGGTGTCTTCAGTCAAATATTGCTTGACTTCAGTCTATTTTTGGATTACTGCAATATTAGTTTCAGTTAAGCTTTTTGTTTTTTCTAGGAGCTTTTTCTTTCTTATATAATTGCACAGAAAAAAATATTTTCACCAATTAATAGTTTTAATTGGTTTTAGATTAAAATTTAATTAAATAATTAATTGATTTAATTATTTGTTAAATTAGAAAATTGTTCTGTTATAAACAAATATATATTTGAGTCAATTCAAAAATTAATTGAAATTTAATTTAAAACTAATTAAAACCTTTAATTGGTGCAAAAAGCTTATTATGTGTATAAAAAATATAGCTTTAAAAATTATTCATTTGAAAAATATATTTCTTGGATTATCCCAATAAGATTTCTACGTTTTAAAAAATTAAACCTTTTAAAAAGAAATAAACGTTAACACCAAACCAGACTCATTAATTTTAACACATTTGTATACATAACACATAAATATTCAAGATAAAACATTAAAAAAATATATAGTTATGCCTAAATATATGCAGCTAAATAGTTAATAGTGTAGTCAAACTCATAATTTAAATGGCTAGACTTAAACATAAAAGTAGCGTTATTTTTTTTAAGTACCAACGTATGAGTATGTATGTGTTTCTAATATAAATAAACACAAACACAAATCTATAACTAAGGCCATAACTTACACAAGTGTTTAAATAAGGGACTGTTCGTTTAAAAATCGGAAGCTTTTGACAACTTTTATTGGCATGGATAGAACTTACTGTTTATATTTATCTTCGATTTTGTTAAATTTGGTACGACTTTAGCTTTATATAACAACGTAATATGCAGGAAATCGGGATCTATAATTAAGGAGATAATATGCGTTGTTAAGTAGATAAAGCATCATGCTATTATTTAATCACATGTTAGAGCTAACAATAAAGGTTCAGATCCGACAAGGGATGTAATTGTACATCATAATCACACAGTAACCAGGACTAGGCTTCAACTGGGTTCAAGAGGAAATCTAGACGAAGAATGTCGGGAACACCATGTTATTAGGTTATTCTCCTCGGCTTAAAATCTGCAAAGCTTGCAATTGAGACATATAACCAAAATCGCTTAACCTTCTGTTACTAACATGAATTTTATAACTCGCTTACTAACATCGGTCCCTAAGACCGAAGTGTAGAAAACGTTAATTTCTTCACATTAAAAACTTATTTTTGGAAAATATATTTAATTTTCATTACTTATTATTGTATTTAATAGCAACTCAAACATAAAAAACTGTAAAACAGTAATCATTAAATATTACATAAGCAATTACTAAAAATCAGAATAACAGAGAGATAAGTGCTGTAATTCTTTTTTATAAGTGAGATCATCTTAAAATTTTCTCGTTAATATAATAATAGTAAGAAATATAATTAAAAAATTAATTAGTCTTCATTATCGGCTTGAAATAGACAAGTTTGGCACATGCGTTTGGAAGCAGGAATCCGCCGAACACAAAACACTTATACTCAGTTTTTCTACTCCTTCTTGATCCACAATCTTTACAGCGACTATATAACCAATCATTGCAAGAGTTATAAGTGATTGTATTAAATACAATCATACGTTTACCTAAAGTTATAGGTTCCCAAGTTACACTTGTACTAACATCGGTATCACAGACAGAATCACTAAAAAACTAATAAAACACACGTTAGCAGAGATCTTTGCACAACGGCAGCTACAAAAGCATTGGTCAACCGAAAGGTATATGAAGGCCGAAAGATAAAAATGCACAACTCTGACCTACATAAAGCTTACAGTATGTGTTCGATCTGTGAGACAACATTTTAGTAGCGGAAGGTTAAAAGCTATAATGTTTCAAAGTACTTACAACCTATGAATTCTCACTGGTCTTCTCAGTAGCATTTGCAGGATGAGAAAACACCTCAGAGGGTGCTGCAGCTCAAGTGGTTAGCACGTTGACTAATACAATTGTGGAACAAGATTTACGTGAGTACCTGCCAACTCGGCCTAACCTCACGGTGGTCTTACCACCGAGTGAAACTTAGGCGTAGACTAGCGCCCCCATTGTGTAGTATAACAACACTTTACGATTGCCACCAATCGCTTTTTGTGTGTGATACAGTCACAATGAGTAGCAATTTATATAATATGGCAAGCCTTTCCAAGGCAAGCCTAGATCCATATTATAACCTTTTGCTTAGGCGTTTGGAGACTATCCAAACTCCGTCTGTTGAGAGTGCAACAGCACACTTGATCGACATTGCACCTTACCTACTTAATCGATCTTAAACCACAACCACCACGTGTACCCCCGAAGGGGACCTCACCAATAACCGGTCACAGAGAGGATAGGCTCTCTGTGGGGCCACCGATTCCCGTGGTACCAGTTCTTTGGGCACTGGTCGGGCCTCGAAGAGAACCCGTGATTTTACTCACAGACCTTTTCTTCCAGATTGAGGCTCTAGGAACCCTAGCGTCTGGTGCCCCTATTTTCCCCGAGTGGACCGCGTCAAAGCATTTGCCATATTCCTGCAGTGACAATTGGAACCCCCGGGGGTACGTTGACTACTACAGCATGATCACAAGTTTAATACCCAGCCGTGGCAACAATAATTTATTTCTCTTTATAAAAATGCATATCCCCAGCGCCCTCCTTCGCCGGTATTACCACATAGCACTAAATCGCCGTAGAAGTAAAATAATTATAAATTGGCTATGCTAGCTTCAAATCATTATGCCTACATAACACCAGAGGCGCTGCAACACTGTTCTAAAAATAATCATAGCGTTCAATTGCAGTGTTGCCATAAGTGAAGCTTTTCTATCGCACTAACCATCTGTCTTATCTACTGCAATCCCTTTCCAAAGGAATTAACACAGTTAATATAGGCATTAATTGCCTGAGTATTACTTATCTTTAAACAAAAAAACATTCTAGGCAGCAGATGGTGCAATTTATGTGAATACGAGGAGAATACTCTACATCATATTATGAAGGATTATGATGCTATATGTCACAACAGATATAACTAGCTGGGAAAATAACTACCGAAAGAATCGATTACAATCCCGAGATTTCCTAGGAAAGCTGGTCTAGATGCGGTACTTAAGCAGCTGACCAGGGGCACAATAGATCTTTTTGACCAAATTTTCTCAGTTCCCCCACTTATTGTTCAATAATATTCTTAAATATAAAACTGTTTTAGTGTAGAGTATTCCAATTGAACTAGTGCCCATTTTAAGCGATTGTGCTATGTTCGAACTTGACCACAACTTACATTGTTTTATTAGCTATTTTTATTTAAAATTTAAGCACATTCTCTAAGAATTTTTACCAAAAAAAAGTAGTATATCTGGCGATTAACTTATTTTTGATATTATTGTTTTGTTGCACATTAGAGGCGCAATAAAATCAAAGTACAGCGCGGTTGGATTTTAAAAGAACACATCTTTATTTATATGGTTTAGTGAGCAAGCAAAGATAACAACTTCCGTTTGAATGTGTTGGTGTTGTGTGTTTTAATACTACCATATACATATTTGTTTTATAACAATTTTTGAAGTTTAGTGCGAAGTCAGTCGTTATTATGACTGTTAGAATAGTTTAAAACCAGCTTCTGTTATACCCAAACATATAAATATTCGTATGTATTATAGAGAGATCGTGTGTGCTAGTGAATTATTAGCAAGAAAAATAGATTAAAGCAATTTAAATTAAGTTGTTCAACCATAAAGTTTGTCTATATCTTATATGTATATGTATAAGTGTATGTATATGTATGTACAGTGTAAAATACTACTTATGCAAATGTAGACAAAGTCCAAACTAAAGGACATTAAATTTAGAAAATATGTAGATGAGTTTAATGTTATAGCAAATGCATATAACTAATCTCTACTCCATGTTCTTAAAATAAAAAGTTTAGTATTGTCTATAATATGTGCAGAAATGTTTGTAAGTTATGCTTGGTCAGCTGGAGTTTTGTGATAATAATTTTATTTTTGTATTGCTGTTGCTATAGTTGGCTTTCAGGACGGCATACTAACAGCGACATTATAAATGTCTCCGTGGTTTTATAACTTATTTATTAAACTCAAAAGTTTAAATTAAAAAACGAAAAAAAAAAATAAGTGAAGACTTATTTGTAGGCATTCAAGGAAAAGTTTTAAATTGAAAATACACATATTTGAGAAATTAATACGTATAATAGGAACATTTTTTCTTTTGACATGTGTACATATGTATATAAAAGAAAATATAGAAATTTTAATTAAACATTTATATTTAAATTTCCCATTAATGTTTTATAAAAAATAATTTTTGGTAACATGAATTATTTGCATAGTTCAAGGCGTTATAATAATTAATAAGTAAAAGCATACATATTTTAAAATTTTTCTTTTTTAATATTAAAAAACAAAATAATAAAAAGTATTGCATACTTTTGGGATAAACTTTTTTGATATTTATTATATTTCTCTTTCATTTTACATTATGGTCATTTAATGTTTTTATTAACAATAATTTAAATTTTTATATTGTTAACTTACTATTAACGAACATTGTCATGCATTAATAAATTTCCCACAGGAAATCCAATGGCAAAAAACAAAAAAAAAGATTACAAACGCACAAATAATTGAAAAAATATGTATGCTTATCGTTGGCTTTTATACAATTTTTAAAATATGTATTGGTGTAAATGGTCTCAAAATACCCATACATGTATATGGAAAAAGCCCGTAGGCTTATATCCGTTCAATATTGTTAGCTATAATACTTCCACAGTTACAGTAAATAAAACTTTACACATATCTACCAAAATAAAATAAATAAAACAACAAAAAAAAAAACGTTTTTTTTTTCGATACATTTAAATTATTAAACTTTATACAAAGCCATACACTGAAACTTTAGCCATGGATCGAGAGAGAGAAAGAGAAAGAAGATGAGCACATTACCAC